>JAPWDM010000001.1:96945955-97313455 GCA_035578155.1 Brachynemurus nebulosus
GATTCACGATTGCTTTATTCTAAAAAATATAAGAGTATTACCTTAAAATATGTCAAAAGAAGCCCTAAGGTTAAATAACATTATATTATATACTTACTTGTCCTTCTCTTGTAGAAACACCTAAAATATTTCGAACAACCCAATTCAGATAAAAATTTGTCGATATATTTTAATTTCATAATTTTCACAATTCTTTTTGTATTTATTCCAGAAATTTTTGGGAATAAACTAAATATATTAAATAAATATAAAATGTAAATCATTAACTTATAAAAGCTTGAATGCAAACTGATACATTGCGTCCTTGCATCTACACGTTTTACGAATACAGAAATCTATTAATTTTTTGAATTATTTATTTTAAATTAACAAGAATTTTTTTTATTTTAAGCAGAAACACTTCTTAATTACTTAAATAACTATTCTAATAGGATGTTCTTCACTTATTCACGATTCTAATAGGATGTTCTTCACGGAATTAAATAGTTCACACATTAACTTAATATGCTCTCTTTATAGATTTTTAAAAGGATTTTCTCTTTGAAAGTATAAATACTTCTTAAGAAGAAACCATCTTAAACAGTGATTTTTAAGGACGATTTCTGTATAAAAAAGTCAATGTGGAAATCTTCTTAGTATTATGTGTAGTTTTTTTCTCTGTGTATACGAATTCCAACCCTGTTCTACTTTATGATTAACATATTACATATGTACAATTTAAAAATATTTAATAATTAATTAACGGTACATGTGCATTATGTAATTCATAAGTAAATAATTTTATTTAAATTTGAGAATTCTATAACGTAGTGCGCATGGAAACTCCCAACAAAGATACAAACATATTTAAGTCATCCGATAAGACAAATCAGTTCACTTACTTAGTAGTAGTCAGTCTTGAAGGCACCCTCAGGTACCTTGTAATGAAATAATATAATTAATAGATTTGAGCGTTACTTTATGGCATTCCATATTTGTAAATAATAAACAAATATTTTACTTCGCAAAAATACCACTTTTATTTTGAACCTGTGACAATATTGTTTCGAACCGTCAGTTCATTTTCAAACAGAATAAATATTACATTCTTTACATGCCTTTTTTAAGGCATGTAAAGAATGTAATATATAAATTCAAGGCATAACTCTAAAATATTGGGGCACTTTATGGTTATCATAAAATTTTTGAAAATTGTCCCTTTTAATAGCAGGAAACTTTTTGAAAAACGAGAAAAGGGTCTTTTATGACGGTTCTGTGTTTAACAGTTACGTGGGTACTTAAACACATTCTGCTCGTATAGGTACCAGGTGTTACAAGTTATTCATTCACTAAAAAAATCAAATCTTTATATTCTTTGTGTTTAATCAATTTTTTAATTTTATGATTATAACTAACTATTCTAAACTACCTATTTCAAGTAATTCAAAAGAAGATGTGTGTATGTTTTAAGGAAAGATTTAGAGAAATATATAATAGTTGTTACAATATTAACAAATATGCTTAAATAATTGTTATCTTTTATGATTGTAGTAGAATGTACTAGGTGTAACAAGTTATTTATTCAGTAAAATAATTTTAATTGCAATTACAATATAACTTCATCATATAATTTAATTTTTTTTTAAACTAAAATTAAAATTTATTTATATAAAAATTATGCCGTCATTTAATACATTATTTTAAGTTAGTATTTAAATTATTTTTAAGTAGCTACTGTTGCATATCACAAAAGGATTGATAATATTTTATTACTGCTCCAAAAGTGGAAACTTCAACTTTTGTACTTACAAATGGTGTCTACCTAGCACAAATTTCCCGTAAAACGGGTATCGTAAGTAGGGATGTTATTTTTAACCATAACAGTAACCGAAACTACCGGATATCCGAAATAATTATACATCCGAAACCGAAACCGTGTCCGAAAATAAAAGTTTCGGATTTGTTCCGGATAATAACAGACAAATGCCGTTGGAAAACTGAGTTTAAATCGAAGCAAGTTCTTGATGCATATATTTCTCTCGATAGTTTTTGTTCCAGTGACGTTAATTCGTTTCTGACGTTTACATTTTGGATTAAAGTTTTCCTCTCTTTTTCTAAAAAATATGTTCACTGAAAGCAATTATTTGTAACCGTAACCGTATCCGAAACATTATTCGATGATTTTACATATCCGTAACCGAAACCGAAAAAAATGTTTTTAAATATCCGTATCTTTATCCGAAATTTCATCTCCATAACAAACAGGTAATGGTAAATAGGAAATATTGCACAAAATAAAAATATTTATATAAGTAGGTAATAGGGTTAAAATCTTCCCTACTTTCGTGACGCATTTTACATTATTTTGTCAAACTGTTTTATAAGACGTATTCAGGTCAATAATAAATTGGTTAATATTTTAATTAAATCAAGTACTTGAAATATTTAATTAAATAAAATACTTATAATAGTTTACAATGCTTAGTTAGAATCGTATCACTAAAAAATTGACTATTAAACATAAAGACTAGAAATACTTTATTTTTTTAATGAATGAACAGCTTGTAACACCTGGTACATATACGAACATAATAATAATAATAATTATATAAGTACACATGTCAATAAACCATCATAAATGACCTTTTTTTCGTTTTTAAAAATTTTTCAAAGATTTTATGATAGCCATAAAGTGCCCCAATATTCTAGGGTAAAGCCAAATTTAATTTCATTTTTTTTTTTAAACAATTGTATGTTTTAAAATTATTTTACATACATTTGTGATTATTTAAATTTAATCTTTCTTTTTCTATTTATTAGTATTAGATTTATTTAGGATTAAGATTATTTTCTCCCGAGGTTATCTCTACGTGTGTAAATATTTTTTTTTACTTATAACATGTAAATAGTTGGTATAGTATTGTACATAAACAGGTTACACCTTTTTTTCACAAAGGAATAATTTTCAATTTAACTGTTAATAAACAACTATAAATGTTTTGACAACTTTTGTATTTATCGATTGATCGTTTAATGATATTCTTTGTTCATAAATATTCATTAAATAGTAATTTAATGATAATTTTGAGTAAATAATGAGTAACTTTGTTATTGAGTAACTAATGAAAGTGAAAAAATAATGAGTAACTTTGTTATTGAAATGTGTTATTCATAAATTTGTAAATATAACTTGTAATATTTTGAAATTTTATTTTTTTGATTTCTTAATCCCTACAGACATCGTGGTCAATTGTAGGCTGTATATTGAAGCAGTTTATGAGTGGTGATGTTTTTCGCACTTTGCTTATAATTTTGTAAATAGCTTATTCAATTCTTTCATTTTACTTTCTAAATTTTAGCTTCCACTCACCACAACAATTTCTTTTTCAGATTTTCTAATTTTTAATTTTAAACTTCCTTCAAATAGTAGTAGATGTGGTAGATTTTAAATTCAGAACTTTGCTCAATAGAGATTTTATATATTTGGTAACAAATTTATTATATATTTTATATATATTTTATATATTTGGCTGTTAGTAATAAAGGACAACGAATATGGCAAATCAGATAAATTCATCTTTGTCTAGCTGACCTAATTTCCAAAGTAGGATTTACATACAAAACAAAAAAAAAATCGTGCAGAAATGAAATACATTCAAAAACTGATGTTTAAAGTTTTTAAAACAAATTTTTGGAGAATAATAAGAAATATAATTAATAAAATAAATTTGTACACATACGTCCAATTTGTACAATACATTTGAAACTTATGTGGCATAAATTAAAATTTAACCATAAATTTAAAAATAAACACAAAACAGGAACAAAAATTGATTTATTGGAATTAAATATACATTTTTTTCTGTATTTGGTTAAATATTTACATTTGAATTAAAAAAAGGTAAGTAGAATTATGACAGAATAAATAGCACATTTTCGAAATATATTTTAATATAAACTGAAAAATCAAAATACAAAATCGTAGCAAACAGTTACCGTAGTGACTGTAATTTTAGAACAGTTATAGTTGAAAAAATTTTCCCAGACACTTTTGATAGTTTCTTTGTCAACGTATAATTGTCTTTTTCGAATTCCAGTCAAACAAATAAATAGTGCATAGGATACTAATTGAATACTGGGTTATACGAAATAATAATAAATAATAACACTATTTTATAATTTTATGTAAATTGTATTTATTCAATATATGTATATAAAAAATATATGTACAATACCTTTAGATAAAATATGTATATCAGAATATAACAAACAAAAATACGTAACATATTAATTTTTGTACGGCCTAATCAAAATAATATATATAATCGAACAGTCTTAAAAATTATTCCGATTCACTTTCGGAAGAAGATTCGGAACTTGAATCGCCAAGATTTATAACAAGGCGTTGTTCGTTATCTTCGCGAATGCCTTCTTCAACCCAATCATTTTCAACCAATTTTTTAACATGATCAACAGCTTGCCCCCAATTTTCTGTTGAAATCCCCTCTAAAGTATTCAAAATTAGTTTTTTAATTTCATTTACGCCTCCATATTTATTGAAATTTCGAATTCTTCTTTTTAATATAGACCATATATATTCAATAGCGTTATACTGACTGGTATGGTGGAATTCGGATTACGAAAAATACATTTTTTTCTAAAATGTCATCAATTGATATATGTCTGTGTTCTTGGCCGATTTTGTTTAACTAACAACAATAATTCCGCCGTTTTCATATCTTCGTCGTACGAGATATTTTTCTCTTTCAGCCATGTTTGTATTGTTAGTTTTTTATCATTGGTTGTTGGTGCTTTATTTAAAATTTTTGAGTGGTATCTAGCATTATCCATAACAATGGTGGAGCCTCGTTCCAAATTTGGGATAAATTTCTCTAACAACCACTTTAAAAAATGAATATGATCCATTTCTTCATGATAATCTTTCGTGCTTTTCGACTGAAAAAATTGCAAAGCATTGGGAATAAAGCCATTGGCACCACCAGCATGCAAAACGATAAATCGGCCGCCTTTACCAATTGATATTTTTGGTGTAGCTAGAAGCGTATCATCTGTCCAAATTTTTGTGGGCCCCATGTAATAATTTACCCACGTTTCATCAAGAAACACATACTTTCTCCAATCTCCAATCTTTATTTCCCTTAAGAAGTTGCAACGCCATGCGACGATTTCATATCTTTCCATCAAAATTTTCCGCCCGTCTGCCTTTTTGTATTTAAAATTTTTTAAAATTTTAAAATATGTCTCAATGATGTGACAGAACCTTCAAATATTTCACTGTTTTTAAAGATATTAAAAGATCTTATGCAGTAAAATGTTCTCTTCTTTCAGAGAAACTAGAAAAAAATTTTATGAACGTAAAATATTGAAATATATAAAACTTGTTGAAAATCAAAATAAATAAATAAATAACATAAACCGGTAAATGTGGCGTCGTATAGCATCATATTGAAAATCGTCCAAATCGGTTATTGGAGCAGATTTTTTTTTGCGTTCCTGATGTGACATTATTGGCAATTTGCTTCGATAGTCGTACAATTGTCGACTTAGAAACTCCTGTCGCCTTTACTGTCTCTTCTAATACATTTGAAAGGCCTCCTTCAGTCTTTTTTTTCAAAATAATTTCTTACAGAAAAAATCATTTCTTTTGACTGTTGATTTAATGGTCGAGTAGCTATTAAATTATAAAAAAATAAAAATGCTAAAATCATAAAGAATTAAAAAATAATACTAAAATAAAAAATAATACCTACTTTTATTTTTAATTGTTCTATCCATTTTTTCACAATTATCAATAACTTAACTGTAACCATATACATACATAAAATAACTGAATGACTGGATTCATAGTAAACTATTTAATACTATTAAAAATATAATTTTGAAAACCAAAATCAGTGGATGTCAATATGTACTGCTTAGAATTTTCAAACCAGTTAAAATCAAACGAAAATAGTTTATTCTAATTGAAAATAACATATTTCACTTTTCTTTACAGTATTGCATCATTTTTTTAACTTTGTGAAGATGAAATATTATTAGGTCAAATATTTAAAAAACTAAATAAAAACCACTGATTAAGGACACTGGTGTAGTATTGAAGAGTGTGCGACAAGGACAAGAAAGAAGGAAACCTACAAAAGTGTCTGGGAATATTTTTTCAACTATAGGAACAATGTAATGCCTGACAATACATACGCCATTTTATTTTTGCTAATCGATCACATTATCATATCGAAAAGCACAATATAAAGAAAAAAACATCCAACATCCATTCATACCAACAACTCAATTTTATTATTAGGTATATTACTTATATAAATTATCTTCATATTACAATTATTTCACCTATACTGAAATTTGCTATAAGTTTCGTGTTCGAGTTTACGCATTCAGTTTTATGAAAAAAAAAATATGGGAAAGTACAGAATTATGATTTTGTACATACGTTTTTATCTTACTTACATGTACTCACTTAGGAACTTTAAAAACGATGTGTAACTATATTCACTAAATATTTTGTTCCAGTGTAAAACTGACTTGTAAAATTTTATTGCCCTTATTGTCAACTCAGATTTGTTATATTATATATGCATGTGTGTATATATATTATATACAGGGTGTAAGGGAAATAACTCTTACCCTTCTGAGGGGTGACGCGACTGTTAATTCCGAAAAAATTTCTGCGGTTTTAGTGTCTACAGGGTGCTATGTGTCACCCCTCAAAATATTAAGACTTATCTCTCTGACACCCTATATATATATATATATATATATATATATATATATATATATATATATATAGGGTGTTATATATATATATATATATATATATATATATATATATATATATATATATATATATATATATATATATATATATTTATATATATACATATAGGGTGTTAGTGAATAAATGCGAAAGATTTTAATAGGCAATTGCTGAGGTTGTTTTATATGTAAAAAAAATTCATATAAATCCAGGTCTAAAAACGTTTAGCTTCCAAAATACAGAGTATATAGGTTACTCATTTAGCTCATATCAGTTTTGCGAAAGGTATAGTACTTAATTAGAAATTATTTTCTATCTTGGAAACGGCTACATAAGCGACAAAATACTAAGAGGTTATATTTGTCAGCAATTTATCGAACATTTAAAAAAATATTTTCAAACTGGAAAAAATCATTGGAGTGCCTTTTTTTTTCAAAAATATGTCATCGCATGACCCCGTACTGGCGCCACTGGTCTGAGTGGAAATATTCCGTCTATTTCAGAAAATGGGTGTCTATCCTGTCGTAGCATGTCCCAAATTTTGTGTGAATATCTCACAACTTTTTTGAAATATTTAAAAAAAGTATTTAACAAAATAGAAACCTAATACTGTATCTTGGAAATTAAGCGTTTTCGGACCAGAAGTTTGGAGTTTATTTGATTTTTTTTACATAAAAAACCCTCAGCAATCATCTATTAAAATATTTTGCACTTATTCACTAACACCCTGTATATGTAATTCTAACTACTGACGAATTCTAGGTTGATGCGTGTCCAACACGCACTTGGCAATTTTTTTAAATACTGATATTTAGTCTCGTTTAACACGGTTCCACATAACATGGCCTTTTCTAGGAACCTAACTACCGTGTTATAGAAGGGAAGGCTGTATATTTTATAAACTGCGCAATATTAGAAAAATAGACAACTAGAAATAACGATTAACGGAATATTACCTGATTTAAACTGTCACCGGCACTATCACGTAGTGGTCCTAACCCGAATGCTGCTAATCTGGTGGTGTTTGTCGGTGGCGCTGGTGATTCCATAGCACCTCTTGTTGGGCTATCACAATTGTTACGGCGATCACTGTCAATACTCTGCGTGTATGATTCGAGAAACGTTGAATCATTTCTGCAACAAAAAATGAACACATAAATAAATTGAAAATAGATACTTGGCGATATCTAACAATGATAATTTTTATTATCTAAAATTTTTGTAACCATTTAAAGAGGGAAACAGATTTAGGGCTACGTTTTTTTTAAATGATTTTCATGAATTTTTTTGGCAAGGAAGGAATGTATGTAATTATTGAAATTTTGAGAACATTTTATACAAATATTCAAATAATTATTGTAATTTTTTTAAAAGTATTTCCTTGGAAAATATCAGCTGCTAGCCACCGGAGGTCACCACGGATGAAGTTGTTTGTATACATTCTAGAGTTACAACCACGTAACTTTAATGCCGGCTGTCATTCTTCATCAGTGATTATTAAGTTCCTAAATTAGTCGGTGGTGCTTTCCACTGAAGTTAAAAAAGTTAGGCAGCGAGATATTTTTCGTGTATACAAGTATCTCCCCTTTACCATTTAAACTTTCTTTAGGTTAGTTACTGTACTTCTGCGTTCAGTTTGTTTTGGTTTTTGTTAGTTCAATCTCCAGTCATTCGATTTTGAATAGATGGCAACACGTGTGAGATTGAAAACGTAAGGAATGTTCCCATGTAGTGACGTTGGATGAAACCTTGTAAAGTTTTCCAACTACTCACTGATGTTTTTATTTTTCTATATTTAAAGCAAGTGCGTTTGGGACAATTAATTGGTTTCACATGATTATTCTCTAAAAAATTTGAACTCGTCGCTGCGCGTTTCTTGCGTAATTTTTACGCTTATAATATGCGACTCATAATCTTAGTTACATAATATGCTATTAAATTTCCTACATTTGATCCTGAAAATTGTGAAAAATTAACTATTGATCACGGAACTTTGACAATGCGTGTCCGGCACGCACTTGCCAAATTTTATTTAGGAATAAAACCAGTGGCCACTCTGGAATGATTCACCTGTAAGGCCCGATCCACAATATAATCTTGTGTTCACATTAAAGTGCTGATACCATGCTGCTACCTATTCGTTCTCCATTCATATTATAATCCCGCTCTCGGTACGCTTCCAGTTCGATACAAAATCTTTTCATAACAATTGAATGCAAGCGGAGTGGAGTGGAATCAAAACCTATATCACACTATTGATATAGGTCTGATATCGCACCAATAAAATATTATCTGAGTAGTATTGGTATTGGAGCGGGGGTGGACCGCGACTGATATCGACGCGATATCGAAGCGATGATGTGAATACACTCAATAAGTGGTATGCATAAGGTTCAGCACTGTGAGACTTTGCTCAATTAAATATGAATATGTTGTTATATATACACCCACAATCGCGCGTTCTCTGTCCCAAACTCATATATCAAAAACTACATGTTTTAGGACACACAAAAACATATTAAATACTGTATTTATATATACACTTATCTATTCTATATATATATATATATATATATATATATATATATATATATATATATATATATATATATATATATATATATATATATATATATATATATATACTCAAAACAAAATAAGGACCACTCATGTTTTGCAGCATAAGTTTATTTTTATATAAGTTACAGTATAAGGTATGCTTACATTTAATTAAGGAACTAATTTTTTACTAAATAAAATTAATTTTAATAAGATTAAATAAAAAATTAATCCATAATTACATTTTTTTAGGATTTTATCATTTTTATAGTCATTTTTACAGTCATCAACAAACGTTCACGCTTTGAGTAAAAGCACACATTATGCAACTTTTCGGTGATTTAATATCGAGTATGCCCTCCCCTTTTTAAAACACATTCTTGAAGCCTCCTCGGTATGCTTTCAATAAGATGCCTAACGGTTTCATCAGGAATCTCCTCCCAACATCTTCTCAAGACATCAATCAGTTGTTGTTGGGTGTGCACATCCTCTCCGACTGCTCTGACTCGCCGTTTTAATTGATCCCAAAGATGTTCTATTGGGTTCAAGTCAGGGCTATTTGCAGGCCACGGTAAAACCTGTATATTAGCCTCCCTAAGGACAGTTGTCGTCGCTCGAGCGGTATGCGCTCGGGCATTATCCTGCATCAGGATAAATCCGTCGGCCGCTCGTTGTGCAAAGGGGATCACATGGGGTCTGACAACCTGTTCGATGTAACTTTGAGCCGTTACAGTACCCTCGTTCAGGAAAACAAGCTCAGTTTTGCCTTGCAAACTAATTCCACCCCAGACCATGACATTAGGACCGCCAAATCTGTCGCGTTCATGAATGTGACGATCAGAAAACCTTTCCCCACTTCTTCTCCACACTCTTACACGTCGATCATCACTAAAAAACTTCACCTTGCACTCATCCGTGAAGAGTACGTGACGCCATTCCTCCAAGCCCGATTCAAGGTGTTCACGTGCAAATCTTAAACGGTTTGCACGATGCGCTCCGGTCAGTTTGGTACGGATTACTGGTCTTCTTGAACGTTGTTGGTCTTCATGCAAACGATTTCGTATGGTCTGATTACTGACAACAGTACCAGTAGATCGATGTAAGCGATTTTGCAGAGTACCTGCGGTAACAGTCGGCTCACGTCGTGCACACAGTCGAATGTAATGGTCTTCACGGGCCGTGGTAGCACGAACTCTTCCTGAGCCACGGCGCCGGGTTACACTACCGGTCTGCTGATACCGATTCCAAACATTTTGAATAGCCCCTCGTGAACAACCCACGGAGCAGAGCCACGGAACGTTGAGATTGACCACCCTCAATCATCGTTACGGCTCTGGTAGCAGTAGCTTCATCCATATGGTGTCGAATTCTCGGCATTGTAAAAATAAATGATTGAATAACACGCCAAACTTTAAAAAACAACCTCAGCAATCAATAATCTAGCGCAAACTGATTTAAAATCAAATTCAAAAAAATAAGTAAAACTAACAATTGACGCTGAGCGAGACAAAAAAACGTTTAAATCTTCCCCTCAACAATAATATCACTTAAACCTAACTGTTATCATTTACTCAACCACTTAATATCATAACAACAGTCATTTAGAAAAGTTTTTTTGACGTGGATCGACATAAATCAGTTTTAAAATACAAACTTTCAAGTGGCCCTTATTTTGTTTTGAGGTGTATATATAGTCAACATCAAAGGGTGTAATTACTAATTAGCATAAATCTTAAGTTCATAATGATCAAAATACAGATTTGAACACGTTTTTGTGTGTGTCCAAAAATTGGGAGTTTTCAGATGCGAGGTTAGGACAGAGAACGCGCGATATACACATTTTGGATACATGCAGTATGTGTATATATAGTCTAATAGCACTAAATATTATCTATACATTAATTTTAGAATAGACATAAAAATTTTTTAAAAAGAGATTCTTGTAGGGATTGCCGAGGAGAACATTTGTGCAAAATGTGAACTCCCGGAAATGTTTTTTTATATCATGAATAGCGTTTTTTTACCTTTCACCGATTACGTAGCGAAAACGGTGATAGATACATTAAAAAGTGCTAAGACCTTTCTTGTAGAGAATCGAATTCTCTACAAAAAAGTCCGGGAGAGCACCTGTCTATCTTATACAGGTGAAAAGATACAGCGCTCCAAACGCGCACGCAAAAATTCAGTTTTTCTAGCATTCCGGTAAGGTTCCGGACGGCACACCCTCCCGGAAGGCTAGAAAAAGTGGATTTTTGAGTTCATGTTTGGAGCGCTGTATCTTTTCACCTGTACAAGGTAGACAGGTGCTCTCCGTTTTCCAATTAATTTTCGAAGCTAGCGCAATAAAACTATATAAATAGTTTTAATTCCTTTTTGAGTCTAAAATATTTACTTAACTTTAAAATCGTAAAATTTTTAATATTTTTTTTTATTTCGGAGCGTATCATCAATTGGTAAATAAAAAAATATTGATTTGATATGTATATATATATATATATATATATATATATATATATATATATATATATATATATATATATATATATATATATATAAGGTCCTGTTATTCCCTCGGGGAAAATAGGGCTGATGTTATACACCGCCATCTGGTGCGATTATGGACTAGTGCTTATATTCATTCCAGGTCAAACTGGCAAGCCATATTTCTTTATCGACAGTTCTACGCCATGTCAATGCTGGGCGACCTCTCCTCCTAGATCCTTGTGGGTTCCACTCTATAGCTGGCAATATCATTCCTGCGTAGAACGTGCTCAATCTGGCCCCATCTACGTTTCCGTATCAGACAAGAGACTAGTTTTATTTTGGCTCTTAGCCATAGTTCCATATTAGATATGGTGTTTGGCCAAAAAAAATTAAGTATGTATCTTAGGCATCGATTCACAAAACACTGTAGCTTTTGTAAAAGTGAGCTAGTAGTAAACCAAGACTCAGAACGATAAAATAAGACGGACAGGATATTTGTTTTGAAGTCTTATCTTGGTGGTTGCAGCTAATTTTTTTTTATCTTTCCAGACTGTTGTTAAGGCTGCAAAAGTAGCTTGCGCTTTGTGTATTCGGTTACAAATACCGTTCTAGGCACCGCCATTATCCGCTACATAATTACGCCTAAATAACAAAACTTATTGGTTCGTTTTATATGTTTTGAGTCAATGTAATGGGTGTAACATTAGCACAGTTTACTCTCATTTCGAGGTCTTTATAAATCAAATTTAATTGTAAACAAATATTTAGAGTCTAATAAGTGATTAGGAATTATTATACACTAGCATTTACATGCGGCTTTGTCAGCGTAACGTTTGAAATTATAAAATCTAGTTAAAACGTATAAACTATACTTTCATCGCGCCACAATTGAGAACTGTTACTTTTTTCGTGAGAATTTTCCTGCAGATATAAAATGTTTTTCCAGATAAAAAATAGTCTTCAACATTATTTTAACAATTTACAAGCTTCGAATGAAGTCAGTGATTTTGATATTTTCCCGGGTTAAAAAGTAGCCTGTATCCCTCTCCGTCACCCCTGTAACAAATCAATCATCCTCTTTTTAACAATCAGTTGTTATTTCATTGTTTCGTTTCAAATGCATTTTTCCTTGGGAATGAGATATTTTGTCGGGGTAAAAAGCATTTTTTGTTTATCTCCGTTCATTTTGTTAAAAAATCTTGTTTTCGTTGCATTTAAAATATATTTTTGCACTGTAATGAAATTTCCCACGATCGCGGTACTGAGAAATTTTCCCAGGATAAAATGTAGCTCTTTCGTCCCTTCTGTTAATAATATAAAAAGTTTGAAATCAATTATCCGTTTTTTTAATAGCCAACTGTTGTAATTTAATACAGTCGCCACTATAAAACTGTGAACTACCAAAGTGTTACACAATCACCACTAGTATATTACAAACACAATCACACGCTGTATGTCAGTACATGCAGAATGTTTGTTTTGTTATTTTCGTAGTACAGGTACATGCAGTAAACCAGTCACTGGCGCCTACATATTTTTTTGCTTATTAAAATAGGCTCTTTGACTAATTTCAGCAATGTTGTGCCGAGCCCTATTTATTGCTTTATTATAAACCCATAAAAAATGATTTTTCTTAAAAATACCTTGCATCTTGAGAATTATAACCATAAAAACATTTGGATTTAAAATTAGCCGCCAAAACGGTATCAAATTTTTACCACCTGTCAAATGAGATGAATGACCTCATTGTACTTACAGAACCTACACGAAGGAAAAGCTAAAAATTATGTATCCT
Organism: Brachynemurus nebulosus; assembly: GCA_035578155.1. Classification (NCBI taxonomy): domain Eukaryota; kingdom Metazoa; phylum Arthropoda; class Insecta; order Neuroptera; family Myrmeleontidae; genus Brachynemurus; species Brachynemurus nebulosus. The sequence continues at coordinate 96,959,563 of JAPWDM010000001.1, forward strand.
AAATATAATTGGTTTTTTGAAAATATGAATAAAATACTTTATTACCAGTGCTGCTTAGTGTAGCTTTTGTATTTTTTTTCACATTTCTGGATTTTATAGTACAAAAATCCCGGATTTATAGCAAAAAAAAACTTGCTATCATCATAGTGTCCATTCGTGAAAAATTAGTGCTAGATGCTTTAACAAATTATTATTTTATAGTGAGAAAACATTTATTCCATCAAAAACAGTTCTATAAAAGAGGTTCAAAGTCAAACATGAATAGCTTGGTCGAAAAAAGTAACGATATTCTAACTTACTGATTGATTCATTTTCTGAAATTACTGTAAAACTAGACGTATAAATCTTGGATAGCAGTTTATTTTTATGACACAGAAACCCACTAAGATACAATATTTTGAAAATCTATCCCTAACAGGCTCGAAAGAATCTCTAAACGAAAGCTTTTAACAAATGTTAATAAAATGAGTTTTAACTTTTATGATGATTATTATTATTATAAATATAGTAATCATACTTTCATGATAAAAATGTATTACAATTCACGACTTTTTACATGCAAATTTTAAATTTCTATTTTAAAGGTGAATAGTATAAAATTTTTCGTTATTTGATTTTTATCTTTATTTATGCTTCAAATTCTACAACTCTGTCGAATTTCATCAACCTAAGATTATTAGAAGTGTTTTATATTTTTGGTGATAAGTGAAAAAGTCAATCTGTCACTCAGTGATAAAATTGCCGTTTTTTGAGGTATTCTAGCTTGAAAAGAATAAGTAATTAACGTTTGTAAATTGAGGATTTGTGTTAGCTTCGGAATAAATCGATTTGGCACCAATAAACTCAAAAAATCATTTTACTTAAAAGCAATATTTTACACAATGAATGTGTCAACATATGTTGCTTGAGTTTAATGAAGACACACGCCGTCTACTTCGTGATTGGCGTTTGCGACTAGGTAAAAAATAGGTTAAAAATAATTATTTTAATTTAATAAAATAAAAGATAATTCTGATTATTTTAAAATAAAATACATTTTTTATGTATCCCTACAACTTAGTTTACGTTCCATATACATATATTTTAAGCTTTTTTGTTGTTATCGTCAAATGGCCTATTAATAAAAAAAAACAGAATTAACAGAAAACAAAAATTTAACGTTCTTACTATTGAAGGTCAATTGAAAATTATTAAAAATATATATTAATAAATTTTTTTAAATGTATATTGAAAATTTTACTTTGAGGCCTATCTCACTATGAAACTGTTATTTTAGTCCCGTGCTGTAACACTTTCATGGTGCCGACTGTACATATTTCCTCGGGAATTAAATACTTTACTGGGATAAAAAAGTAGCCTATGAACGTGTTGACTGGTTAAGCTATTGAGGCGTGAAAGCAAGTCAAACAAACAAACAAACAAACTCACCTTCGCATTTATAATATTAGTTAGGATTATAGATTACCACGATGGTGAAATTGTAGTATAGTACTTTTAATAACGTACTACAGTCCACATATAAACCTTATTTGTAATAAGCTCAGATAAACTGTGTCAGCTGATTTCCGTAATGGAGCAATAGACGGAAATATAAAGGTAGACAAAAGGTAATCGCAGTTACATTTACATTACGAATAATATACTATGAAAACGTTAATTTATAGCGTCTGTTGTAAGTAAGAGTAGGTAATAGTGAAGGGTCAATCTACAGCAAACAACAACAGCATTAAATTGAAGCCTGAAGGGTTTGCTATGATGCCCCTTGCTAATAGGGTTTCATACGTGTGTTTTATGTGAATCACTGGTTGTATATAGTCAGTAGTCTCGACAGTTGTGTGCTCCGAACCAAATGGTATATTAATCAGTCGATAGCGTCTATGTTCATTCAATTTTATTCCTACAATTGCTTTTACTTCGGAAATACATACAAATTTGAAGATAGGCTTAAATATTTTATATGCATGTTTAAAATAAATTCAATTGTCCCTGAAAGAAACTATTTCTCTCCAGAACTAGTTAAAAAAATCGATATACCTTAAAAGTATTTAAAAACTCTTAACTATTCGTAACTATTCCCCTCAAAAAGCTCAAAAACAAAACAATTGTACTTTCCCAAGACTAATTCACCAATGTTACTCTCACGTAGCCATAAATTTTAAAAATACTGAAATGTATTTATTAGTAGGTTTATGGATTTATTGTTACATATTATAAAATATTTTTATAATATTGTTTTAATGGGTTATGGGTATGCACTTATTTTTTTTTTCGTTAGTTGTTACTATTACTCGAGTATGACATTATGCCAATGGAAAAAACATGGCTAGCCGTTTTTTCGAAATTTTGGTTCTAATTTACGACAACTGATGCATGCGCGATTCAAAATTTAGCAATTTTTATAATTTGTCATTTGATTTCCAATATTGAAGGTGCGAAAATTTTTCTAATTTTTCTTGTATATTAGTTTATTAGTTGGATGAAGTATCGATGTTGATTTCAAAACGCTGTCTTGTCAGTTTTATAATTTTTCCGTTTTATTTTGGAACAAAATTATTAGATGACTTTGGATCATTCAATATGTGGTGAGTACGTACATAGTATAAACGAAACGCCATGTTGATAGTTCAAATATCATTTTATTATTCTCAAAGGCTGTTCAAATATCGTTTTATTATTCTCAAAGAATATTTTTAACGCAAGGTGTTGACGTTGCGATTTTTTACTGATAATTTTTTCTTCTGCTAAAAACATCATCGTATATGAGACGGATCAATTGTAATGTCAGTCAGTTCATTCAACTGACTGACAGCGGCGGACTTTTTAATTTGGGTTGACAATATTCACTGTACGATGGCATTACTGCTCTCAATATAATATTCCGTTGCTCACATTCAAGAAAACCATATTTTCGGCCACGGCTACTTAAAAATTTAAATACAAAGAGCGCCGAACGGCGAAAATATGAGTTTTACAAAGTGATTCTATCAGTTGACGTTTAGCTACAGCGTCAATTGTTATATTGTGTACAAACTGGCGGTGATGTAATTCTGAATATAGTTCAATTGAATCACAGTAACAATTTGCTGTGTTCTAATAATTTGTATTCTAAATATAGGAAATCAAATGTCAGTTACTTTGAATTGACTGAACTTGTAACATCAAAATGGTAGCAGTTTTTTTACTTATTTATTGGTTTCCACTATTACAAGTGATGTGAAAATAATTACTAAAATTTAGTATGATCACGAATCAAAGTGAAAAATGAAAATTTTTTTAATTAACTTGTCATCAATAGGAAATGTAACTGCTGTACATTTTCAGAGAAAACAAATTCACAATATTACATTGCTGCATTATTTTAACAAATATTTTTTTAAAATTAAATTTATAATTATTTTAAAAAAAATGCTGCAATGTGGCCGTTTGCCTTCCACAAATCTATTATATACTTACAGCCTTTAACACAATATATCAATGGCCAATATTAATTTAAGGGAACTTTATTTTCTTAATTTTTAAAATCCATTTTCAAGAAAAATCAGCACCATTTGAACTCCACTCTAATATTTTCTTATTTACCCAGTAGTAAACTACATTACATATATATATATATATATATATATATATATATATATATATATATATATATATATATATATATATTACTATTAATGACTATGAAATCATATACCGAAACTGTCGCTAGCTCCCTAGCTAAAAGAGTGTTTGTTTAATGTGTGTATTTTCAAGACTTTCTAAGAATGCAGAATGAATTTTTTAATTATTTTAAATACTGCATTTTAAACGAAAAAGATTTCTGAATGGACAGTCAATACATTAAAAAGAGAACATTTGTCTGCATGCTTGCAAAAAAATGAGAAAGTACTGGACTGTTTTACAAAATTTTTCACTGTTAGAAATCGAAACAATTTTAGATGGATATAGGCTATATCATATAAGGTCTGCCAGGGTCTTCGTGAATCTAAAAACGCCAAAAATAGACTATTCAACCGATTTTGAAAATTATTTTACCGTTAGAAAACTAAATTATTTTAGATGGATATCAGCTATGTTATAATTGGTATATGTATAAGGTCGGCCAGAATATACGGCAAAACTGATTTTTGCAAAAATTTTATTATTTTGGAATTCCAGGAAAAATGAATATAAAAATGAAAAAAATGAAATTAACAATGTCCCCCAAAATTCTGCAGACTCAAAAAATGTTTAAAATAAATAGCTTGACGAATCTTAGTTGAATTTTGTTCAATTAATATTGAGATAAGATAAAAACGTGCGCCAGATTAAAATTACCTCCCAGAGCCCTAGTAGCACCATCAAAAGGATTCTAAATAGACGAATACATGAATCTTGAACAAATTTTATTGAAATATTTTTGAAACCTTGAGAAAAGTGAATGTGAATTTAAAACTGTCTTCTATGGTTTTTGAGTCCCAGAAAGAGCCTAAAACTGAAGTGCTCCCACAAGTAACAATACGGGTATCCACACAAATGTCTTAAGATATGAAAATTACATAAAATGCTATTGAAATATGAATATGGCTATTTTAGAGTAGTTTGGCAAGCAAAGCGAAGTCACTTTAAGGAATCGATTTTGTAGGGAATCTTCAAACATCTGATTTAAAACTAATTCAATCCTTTTCTTGATCCAGTTTTACTCACTTATTATTTCTTGATGTCATGTCCGTTCGTCTGTCACATCATAGTTTTCACATGTTTAAATTTAGAATATGAAATTTTGATATATGTATAATGTATATACTAAAGGTAGTAGAGAACTCGGTTAATAAGCGGAAAGGATTTCCCTTGGTTTTTTGAGATATTTTTTCGTATTCGAAAGTGAGGATGAACATTTTATTCCACGAATTTCATCGTGTGCAATATTGTTAGTCAAGTATTTAGTGATATTTGGTTATTTTCCCATATTGAAGCATTGAAGCCGTGGTTTAATCAAAAAATAGTATTTGAATTTTATATTTTATTTTAAATTCTGCATCGATCAAAAAAAAAAAAAAAAAAAAAAAAAATAGCCACTAAAAAGCTTGTGGTCACTTTTTCAATTTTTAACCATCTTTTTAAGGGTAAGTTCCTGGCCTATAAAGATTTATTAAATAAGTAGGAATTATTTAATTTAATAGCTATAGTAACATATTTTTACACAATATCTCTAACTTCAAAAATGATGAATTTCCATAAAAATTGTCATTTCTTATTTAACCCACTTAGGGGACGAATTTTCAAAAATCCTTTCTTAGTGCTCACTTACGTTATATGTGGAACTTTTGTGCAAAATTTCTTTCTTCAAAACCAAACGGTTTAGGCTGTGCGTTGTCTGTCAGTCAGTCAGTCAGTGTTAGAGATTTATTAAGTAGAAGAAATAAAGAACTAAATGTCTTGTAATTTTCTCAATAAGACAAAGGCCCTATTATTAAGTGTTAAATTTTCAGTTAATTTTTTTCTAAAAAAAAAAAAAAATACTTTCAAAAAAATTAAAACTCCTTCGGTTAGCGACTACCTATTATCATATTAGTTAAGTAGGCAGTATAGATTTGGTGTTGATCGGGTTGATAGTTTTTTAGTAATCGTGTCCATTGCAGAGGTACTTTAAATACCATTCTGATAAGTAAAGGTCCCGAGGCCGGACCTATCGATTTTGATGAAATTGAAATATGTTGTAGAATACTAAAAGCTATGAGACACGTATTTTTTTTATCTGCGGAAAAACGGTTTGAAGGGGTGAAATTACCCTCCAAAAATTGGGGTAAAAATTTAATTTTTTAAATATCTCGAAAACGGTAAGAGATAGAGCAAAACTTTAAATCGGCGATATTGCTCTTTTTTACATTGCTATTGGTATGCAATTTGTGCACATTGCATCAACGGGTGGCTGGGGGTTAAAATTTGGGGGTTAATTTTGCAAAAAGGAGGTGAAAAATAAATAATATAAAAATTTTGTTTACAGATTTGAAATCTACGTCAAAAAATCTAATTGACCTGTTTTTGTTCAATGTCCTAATATTAAGTCTCGGGGTAGTTAACTAGGGGTGTGCATGGCGACATAATGGTACCTTTAACTAGTCCAAAAACGTCTTTTTCATGGCAAATAGTTTAAGACTATTAGAATAACGTAGCAAGTGGTTTTCCAAACATAATACGACTATTAAAATGTAGTTTTCGTTATCGAAAATTAGCGATACCTAAAATAGCGATGTTTTTAAAAAAAATTATATAAGGAAATACTTTTTTTAATATGTCAGACATGTAAAATAATACTTTGCCTTCCCTCGAAAACAGATAGTAAACACGTTATTCATGATTATTATTAACCATAACTAATTGTAATGCAAATAATTCTGATTTGGAAGAGTGTTACATATAAAAAATGTTCACCATCAAATTAGTAAGAACTCGACAGCTTAATTACCCGTATTTTTTGTATTGATTTCTTGCCAGTTTTTAAATAAATTTTCTAAAGGCAGAAGTATAATGGTATTAGAAAATTATAAATGGTTTAAATAATTAATATTAGATAGGTTTACTTTGTGAAAATCCATATTAAAACATGGGATCGTTGCTTTGTTACTTTTTACAACAAAATCGTAGAAAAAACACGAGTCGACTTTCGGCTTTTTCACCTGATGATGGTGTAAAAGTCGAAAGTCGACTTGTGTTTTTTCTACGATTTTGTTGTGAAAAGTAACAAAGCAACGATCCCATGTTATAAATGGTTTGTAAAACCTTGGTGAATACTTAAAGTTTGGAATGGGTTTTAAATAAATAAATAGACAATTAATATTTCATTTTAAAAAATTGTTGTTTTATTATTTTAAAATTTTGTTGGAAAGTCAGAAACCAAAATTTATGTTATAGTGAACGATTGTATTATTTAAAAATAAAATCTATTTTGTTTATCTTCTAAAATTTATTCATTGTAAGTATTACAATAGTGAAAATCATCAAAAAAAAGTTTCAAGCATAAAGACTTCTTGCACCATGAACACCGTATTATAGCAACGTTGTTTCAGCCTTCTACTTCACAATGGGTATGACTTTTCTTGAAGCTAAAATCAACAGGATTTTCAAATTCTGCTGGCTTTTTATCAAGATATCCACTTTTAAGCCATGCATATCAAAAGAGGTTTATGTATAGAAGAGAAGATAACTGATTATGAGTTAACGACTGTAATTTAATTATGTTATTTCGCAAATGTAAATTTATATCATAATTTAATAACAAAACCGCGAATCGAAAAATTTTCGTACGAAGTTTTTCCAAACCCTAAATCCAAATACATCTAGGGGTTGAATCTTTTCCGTTGTTCCCTTGGGTATATATTTTAATATAAGGGTTTTTCCAGGAGATGTTGCTTGGCGAACTGCATCAGAACAATGTCCACTCCACGAATCGATTAACAGTGTCGTGTTGGAGCCAACATTTGCACGGAGAGAAAATTCCTATAAAAATTACTGTGCTCATACTACAATCGACGTATAACAGGCGAACATATCCAATTTTTGTACGGTAAAATTATAAAAATTATAGTTATTGTAATTTTTATAATTTTACCGTACAAAAATTGGATATGTTCGCCTGTTACACGTCGATTATAGTATGAGCACAGTAATTTTTATAGGAATTTTCTCTCCGTGTGGAAAATATACTTCCTGAAGCCATTCTTTAAAATGGCCTGTAAATTAAATTTATTAGTTATAAATGTAGTGCATATGTTCAATTCATAAATTTTACATTTTCCAAATACAAACGAAATTCAAATTACCAGAAGTTAATTTTCCCGATTTTGACGCCAACGTGTAGACGTTAATTGGCCTAAACAAGGTTCCTAGTATTACTGTACCAAATTTTCCAGAAGCTTCTTTGCAAAAATAGAGGAGAAAGGAGTTTTCCATCTGCTGAAATGGTTGGTTGTATAGTATAACTGTGAGTTGTCGATGTAACTGATTGTACTAAACATTCTACTTGATTTGAATCTTCAACAGCCAAAGTCCGACCTGAATGCATTTCCAGCTGAAAACCACTTTGATAAGAGTTACAAACATTTTCTGCACCCTGTGTTTGAATGTGAGACTTCACTTCGTTAATAGATTTCTCGCTTTCACTTTGTAAGTACTCACTACTTTCCAAGGTTCTACGTGCAATAAATTTATTAATTTTGCGTGATACAATTCTATATGCCCTTTTGAAATTTTTAAGCCAATGTGCAGAAGCTTTGAATTGGAAATTATAAAATCCTATTTCCTCCTAAGCTTAAAGAGCCCATTTTCGCAGATCATTATCGTGAACTATTAGTCCGAATTTTACTGCAGTTTTAAAATTATCTAATGTGAATTGTGATACACGTGCCAATTTTTCCAGGTATGTGCCACCTTTGTTTAAAAAGTGAGCCCATCGTTTTAATTGATTAATAGATTTAACTTTCCTAAATTTCTGTCTGACTGTTTCTACGCTCAAATTCTTTTTCTTCTCACTTCGCCAGTAGTCAACAGCTCTTGTTATGTATTCATAAGAAAGATCTTCGTCACCTTTCGTGCACTTGTCTTCTTCATGCTCATTTGTCAACTTCCAATCTCCAGGTTCATCTGGTACCACATTTAAATCGCAATCTTTATAAGGTTCTTGAAAAGACAACGATTCTTCAGCAACAACTTCAACACCATTATATTCGTGCATACAAGTAAGCAAAATTGATTCAAAATTTGTCTTTAGTTCAATTTCATCATGAGTTACAGGGCTTTCTGGAATATTAAAGTAATAATCACTTATATGTACTTAAAATAATCACTTCCACGTTCACCATTGAAAAATTCGTTTCTAACTGACAACGGTTAGCAAACTTTTCAAAATTTATATAGAATTTTAAATAGGTAATTAGGTCAGCTACTTTTTTTATTTACTGAAAGGGAAACAAGTTATTTTGATCTAAAATATTTTTAAGTTTAAATCAAATATATACAGATACTTATAAGTAGAAAAAAAATAAATAGGTCTCATAATTTCGATTTATTTTTTTTATATATTAGGTCAGATTATTTATAAACCAACAAAAGAGTGTTTATGACCGAAACAGTTTTATTTAAAACTTGTATATTTTGCCAAATCAGAATTATTTTGCATTACAATTAGTTATGGTTAATAATTATGAATAACGTGTTTACTATCTCTTTTCGATGGAAGGGAAAGTATTATTTTACATGTCTGACATATTAAAAAAAGTATTTCCTTATATATATTTTTTTTAAAAACATCGCTCTTTTAGGTATCGATAATTTTCGATAACGAAAACTACATTTTAATAGTCGTATTACGTTTGGAAAACCACTTTCTACGTTATTCTAATAGTCTTAAACTATTTGCTACGAAAAAGAAGTTTTTGGAGCAGTTAAAAGGTGCGATTATGTCGCCATACACACCCCGAGTTAACTACCCCTAGACTTAATATTAGGACATTGAGCAAAAACAGGTCAATTAGATTTTCTGACGTAGATTTCAAATCTGTAAACAAAATTTTTATATTGTTTATTTTTCGCCCCTTGTTTGCAAAATTAACCCCCAAATTTTGGATTGCATACCAATAGATAGCTCTTTAAAAAAGAGCAATATCGCTAATTTAAACTTTTGCTCTATCTCTTACCGTTTTCGAGATATTTAAAAAATTAAACTTTTCCCCAATTTTTGGACGGCGATTTCATCCCATCAAACCGTTTTTCCGCAGATAAAAAAAAATACGTGTCCCATAGTTTTTAGTGTTCTACAACATATTTAAGTTTCATCAGAATCGATAGGTCCGGCCTCGCGACCGTTACTTGTGAGATAATAGTGTTTAAAGTTACAAGTTTGTTTCCTTCATACTTAATGTTGAACGTTTAAGTCTATACTCGACTGCTCCAAAGTTTCAAGACTATACATTTCGAGCAATACAATAGAGCGGTGAAAGTTGACGTACCGCTTAAATATTATATTATACCAAGTGGCAGCTGCATGATTCAGCAATAGCTGTGCAGGAGCAGCCGCGAGCGTTATTACTCGCGTTAATGCGCTGTAAATAGCATTAACTTCGGATCTAATGTTCCGATCGTTATGAAATTTGGTGAGAGAATTCTTGAGAGAGTGTTCAAAAAATTTGATTGTTGTAAGACATCTGATTTTTCTGTTGACTGGGTTATATTACAAAATATTTATTTTTTCTGATAATAATAGAAAATAAGCTAAGAATAGTCGACTGCTTATTATGTTTTAAGCTTTGCAAAAGCCTATTATAACTATGTATTTTGGATTTTCCTAGGTTACTATGACAATAAATAATCAACAATAAGAACGAATTGTCTTTAACGAACGAGCCTTTTCTGTATATGCAAACCATAGGATATTATCGACAGACTTCATTTACTGATTCGAATATAAATGAACATTGTTTCAATACCAAACAATATATGAAATAAATTATAGGTACTGGGGTGAACAAACGTGTGACAAGAGTCGCCATAGTACATGCACCAACTACCAACACGTTACACCCGCCGCGCCACGCCGTTAGTACAGGCTGGTGGATTATCTTATCCAAACCCAATGAAAAAAGCAGCTTTGTACATAAATGTATGTAGTAATGAATATTTAATAATAATAGAGCCTATCGACCGAACCAGTGAGCAATACCTAATAATGGTCACGGCAGGCAAACACAACAACCACCGGCATCATTACAAAGTTCGCAAAATATAACTTCTACCCGCATTTTTTTTTCAAAAGCAAGCGTTATGTACATGGATGAATATTATGAACATGGGCATAATAAATGGTGAAGGACTTCACTTCTGTTTTAATTATGTCACATATTCATTGTTAATTAATGAATTCATGTCTTCGATTAATTAAAATGACAATACGTTGTAATTAATGATGGATTGATGGGAATTACCTAATTTTATACGTGTAAATTAACAATGAGTGTTAAGCTACAATATTAACATTGCTACAGTGTGTTGCTGTTAATTAATAAAATGGCCATATTATACATACATATGTATGTAGTACATAATTATGTTGTACCATTAACCCTAGAATCATACGTACTCGTCAAAACGACGAACGAACTTCTCTACCTGCTCCAATACTACAACTTGTCGGTGCCCGCTTGCTGTGAAACTTCTGTTATCTAATTTATTTGTTATTATAACACATAAGAGGTATAAATTTTGTTTATAGCTATTGTCGTTTTTTTTATACTGAAATAGTGTGCGTCAAAAGGACGACGATGTATGATTAACCTATATTTTTTTTTAAAAATTTTGTACTCCACATATAAAAGTTTTCCTAATTGTTCTAAAATTTATTAAAGATATGGATGTTATAATTAATTTATTCAATGATTATGATAATGTGAAAGATGATTACAGCTGTTTGACTTATAGAGACGACAATAATACTGAAGTTTTGATATATTGAATCGAAAACTAAAGAATGCGTTTCAAGTGACTTAATAAAAGGTTAACAATTTATTTTGTGGAAAATATTTTAATTTTTGTTATTATTTGAGATTTTATTCTAAAAATTACTAACAAATTTTAGAAAATTTACAAATGTGCCTAATGGGGAAATAACTACATATCTATAGGAATATTTATGACTGAGAAATTTCACATTCTGTAAAGTCACACATGGCCACTGACTCATAATAGTTCATAAATTAATTATTTGAAACACATGTTTTATGATACAATTGATGTATTTATCTATTTTTTAATTTTTATAGTGAAAATATGCTTTGATAAAAAGATTAAAAAAATTAATAAATATTTATATGAAGAAGTTTTTCCAAATTCAATTTTTTTAAATATTTTGTTCGCTTTTGTAGTATTGTTATGTAAAAAAAATGTTTTTGCAAATAAACTCTAAAACTCCCCGTAAAATGTCCATTCGTCGAAACGACGCCGATGTATGATTAACTTGACTCGTAGACCAACGTATGATTCTAGGGTTAAAAAAAATTAAAAAGCGTTTTGCTGTGTATGATAAATATAACCACTAACAAGGGTAGAAATGTCCATTTCATAAAGCAACTATTGCGTTAACAGCAGAGGTGCTTTTATAAATTTACGTAAGTATCGAGAAATGTTTACATTTAATCTATTTTACGAGAATTGCTTAGGAAATTGGAAGCAATTTGCGTTGTGTACGTCCATACCTGCTCAATTAGCCTTCTTTGCTGCTCAATATTTTATTTATTTTACAACTCAATTAAACGTGAATCGTTTTTTAATATTACCCACACGCGTCCAAATAATGGATATAATTTGTTTATTTTGTTTGGAATATGAACACCATATTTCCTTCTGTTTTGCAGAATAGAAAAAAATACCCGTGTCGCAGCATCCTGCATAACATAGCGAATTTCCATTTACAAAAGTACGTTTTTCTCGGAAACTAGTTGATATATAGTAATTGTAAATAAAAAAAGCCTTCTTTATGTGAATTTTCCGCCTCATTCCGCCAAATCTTTTTCACAAAAATGTCCAAAACACCGTAAACATTTTCACGAAATTTCTTAAAAATAAGATGTTTCGTTCTTGAGTTATCGTGCGGACACTTAGTAAACATATATATAAATGTGTCCGCACGATAACTCAAAAACGAAACATCTTATTTTTAAGAAATTTCGTGAAAACGTTTACGGTGTTTTGGACATTTTTGTGAAAAAGATTTGGCGGAATGAGGCGGAAAATTCACATAAAGAAGGTTTTTTTTATTTACAATTACTACATATCAACTAGTTTCCGAGAAAAACGTACTTTTGTAAATGGAAATTCGCTATGTTATGCAGGATGCTGCGACAGGGGTATTTTGCTATTTATTAATTGAGATCCATCTTATAGAATGCACATACAAAATTTAAGATAAGTGAGTTTGGATATTTTTATTTGGAGCCCTCATAAACATTGGTATCTGGTAGGTGTACTTACTAGTGCAGACATACACAATATACATGTATATTGCATGTATATGTGTATATAATATACATACATATGTATACATAATGTTGAGAATGTATATATACATGCATATATTCTTAGCTGATGACAGATATCTACAATGTTTATGAATTCAGATGTCTGTAATAGTCCAAGCTCCGATAGCAAAAAATCATATCTGATAAAATACCTCAAATTAAAAGAGCTAAATCGATAGTAACTAATGCCGACAATAGAAAATATTCGACAGACCTTTGAATTTTTGTTAAATTCTATTTTTAAAAATTTTTTGAAATGGCTGTAAAAAACCTCAAACTTAGGTATATTTGATAGATTTGAGCGTTACCTTATGGTATTCCATTTTAAAATTAAAAGACAATTTTTACTTGGCTAATACCACTTTTTTTAAAGTTTTTAAATATCTGTGACACGTTTCGGACCCATATGGCCATTAACGACTGTTAGTTAATGGCCATATGGGTCCGAAACATGTCACAGATATTTAAAAACTTTAAATAAAGCGGTATTAGTCAAGTAAATATTATCTTTTAACCTCAAACTTACCTTGCTGAACACCTTGCTGAAATTTACATATAACAAATTATATAATTTTACTAAGGAATTGGTCTTTCTGGCGTATTTTATTAATTAATGTCAGACAAACCTCTCCTAATATAATTAGTGAAAATTTTAGGCAAACTTACCTCACATAACACCCAATTTTTTTTTTTTAAGTGAAATTTTTAGACATTACCAATCTATTAAAATTGGGCTATCTGGCAAATTTTGTTAACTACTGCCTAAAAAAAAATAATACTCCGGAATTATTTAATAATGCCATAATTTAATAAAAAATTTAAGTAATTTAACAAACTTAGCTATATTTTTTTAAAGCCGGGTCAACTGTAATTGATATTAGAGGTCCCAAACTTAATTTTAGTAATAAAAAATATACTTTTAAAGATAACATTGCTTCAGACAGACCAAATTTAATACGTAGATAATAACAAAAACTTTCAATTAAAATAAAAAAGTCCAGGGTGTTATGTGAGGTAATTTTGCTTAAAATTTTCACTAATTAAAATAGGTCTGTCAGACATTAATTAGCAAAATATGTATATTAGACAGACCGATTCCTCAGTAAAATATATCCTCCATATAAAAAATGGAGGTGTTATGTGAGGTAAATTTTTTAAAAATAGAATATAACAAAAATTCAAAGGTCTGTCGGGCATTCCCTATTGTCGGCATTAGTTACTATCGATTTAGCATTTTTAATTTGAGGTGTTTTATCAGTTATGATTTTACGCTATCGGAGCTTGGACTATAATATTCATTTGACTAAAAAGGGATTATTTATTACAAACATAAAGGGTTTTTGTGTGACTTGTAGTTTTGATGAAAACGTTGAAAGTCCAAAAATCTTGAATGAGTTCTTCAACAAAACACGTCTGATACCTGGAATATGATTTTTTGGGCATTTTTGTGAAAAAATTAGTTTTTAGCGAATTTCCAAAACTGGAAATTCAGCTTTTACGCCAGGTGTCATGGTGCGACCTAAGCCCGAGACCATATCAGAAATATGTTTTGAGGTCCCTAGAATACGAAAATGATATTCACTAAAATTTATATATATATATATATATATATATATATATATATATATATATATATATATATATATATATATATATATATATATATATGTATCCGCGCGATAACTCTCGAACGAAACGTTTAATGCTTATGAAATTTTGTGTGCGAATTCGATTTTCCAAATCGTTGGATGAGTTCGTTAGCCAGACACGTCGGATGCCCAGAAGTAGGTTTTCCGGGCGTTTTTTGTCAACAAAATGAGTTTTTTGCCAGAATTAAGCAATTTTTCAAATTTTTTTTTACACCAAGCCCTAGTAAAAGGTAAAATGCATAAAAAATGTTTTTATAGCGTTGCTCTAAATTATTTACTTTTCGAGAAAAACTAGGAAATATGTCGTTCTCCATTTCATTCGCACTCGCATTCTTTTTTTTTCTGTCTCATTTTTTGCGAGCTAAATTCGAAAAAAACCGCTTTATAAGTAGCGTGTCATGATTTTTTTAATCCAATTTAACGATTCGGCTATATTCTATTTCTCTGTCAGTTAAATGTTTTTATAATGTATCTCTGTTCCATTTTTTTTTACAAAAAAAATCCCGACGATATCTGTTATGTGATATGATCAGAATTTAGATTATATTTACACCTTCCTAAAATTAATAAGAGTTTGCTTCAATCGTATAAAAATTACGTTAAATCATATTCAAACAATAATATTTTCACGTAATTTTCTATCCAATTGACAATACAGTTATGATTAGAATTGTATAATCAGAGCATTCTAATATTAAATAATTTTGCACATTCAATTTTTTTTTTTAACAAAGAAAAATTTTTTTAAATTTTGACACATTCTTTTATGAAATTTCGATTAAGAAATATTAAAAAATTTTAAAGTGAATCATTTAAAAAGAGTTAAAAATAAATTAAAAAGGAAACATTTCTCTATTTTAACATATTTGTAAAGAAAATTTTACAGTTTACTTACAGTTTTTTGAAAAAATGTAATAACATTTTTACATACAATAAAGATTATATTTGAACGGTAGGAAATCCACAAATTTTTTTTTATTACTTTAATTAATTATTAAATTTGGTTTTAGAAGAAAATCTTCGTCTAATTCGCTGCAAGCCGAAAGTATAGCCACTAATAAGGACATTCCACTGTTAAAATAAATGGAAAATATATTGAAATTTATTTAATGAAAGCCATTCATACACATTTTTAAAATATCCTTTTGAATTATATAACAAATAAAATCTGTGTAAAAAAATCTAATTGACGTGTTTTTTCTCAATTTCCTAATATTAAGTAAGGCTCGTTAGTTAGGGGGTGATTGTGTCAAAATTTTAATGTAAAATATGATAATTTTAACCCTCTTTAAAAGAACATTTCGATTTTAACAATAAAAAAATTTTAAAAAGTGTTTTCGTTTTTCCCGGATTACCAAAAACTTTCCATAGGCATATCTGTCACTAAAGTTGCCTCCCTTTCTTAAGAAAATAAAGTATTTTTAAAATTTTGTGCAAAAAAATAAAACACAATTAACGAAAAAAAGTACGCGTTCCCATATTTTTAAGATTTTGTAGTACAAGAAAATCCTTATAAATTCATCATATCTGTTATTGCATTTACTAGCTTTTACGCAATTTAATAAACAGTATCGTTTTGATTTTTTAAACTCATTTAAGACATTTATTGTTAGTGAGACATATTTGAATTATTTTGCTAACTAATAAATTAAATTCTGTAGACTGATGTTTTTGTAGATAAAAAAAATTCTAGGTAACGTCTGTATTAGACAAAAGTCTGAAAATGGACGTAGAATCTCACTGTTATTAATTATTATGTCTTAGTCTTTTGAAAAATTATTTTTTGAACTAATAAAATAAGAATAGAAGGAATATAAACTTAGGGGTAAACGACAGGGGTATATAAACTTTATTTTAGATTCTACGTTTATTTTTAAAGAAAATCATCATGTACCTATTATTTCTTTTTTGAATGTATAAATACAAAAAGTTCGAAATTATTTTATATTAGAATTTCAATTTTGGTCGACTCTACGGGTTGTCCCCATTTACTCTTTTCTCGTCTCTTTTGACCCCAATTTTTCATAGAGAAGAAATTATACGATTTTTGTTAATTTTTCAAAAACCACCGATATTTTTAAATTTTTTTGGATACTGCTGATAAAGTGACCATCTTCGCGTAAATTTTTAATATATTAAAGATTAGGTACTCATAAAATAAATACAAAAAAATACGGTGTGAAGTCTGAATGCTTACCTATTCATCCTTGTCTACGGTGCTAGCACATTTTTTATTGACATAAATATTAGAAACGCAGGAAAAGAGACCAGGAATCAACATAGAAGTGGATTATGTTACGATATATTTTCTGAAAAAAGTGCTTAGGACCAAAGTTATAGAGTTCAAAGTGATGCACTTGATGATGACTTTGAAGTTGACCTTGAGGTCAATTTCCAAAGTCATTTGAAAATCATTTAATATTTTTCAAAAGGAGTAGTTTACTTTTCATCCCTAAATGGTTCAAAGTATATTCGAACGAATTTCACATGCAAGATAGAAAATAAGTGATCAAGAAGTAATTTTGAAAAATACTTGCTCAATCGCAATCGGAAAAATAATAGTTAATCATATGTTCAATTGAATTCCTAATATGATAACTATAGAGTAGCAATAAAAATTTTAAAAAATTTTGAAAATTTCTAATATAAGATAAAGTTAATGTTTAACTTACAATTGGAGTGATATTAAATCTTTCCTTAACTTTACTTCTAAAATTACTTACAAAAATGTTTTCTTCTAATTTTTTCTATAAATTTGCGTCTATTTTTCCATTTCGCCAGGTTTTTATTTTTTTTATTTTAGAAAAATAACGCAACAAATCAATTTTGAAGATAGATTGAGTCAATACATGAAATTACTGCTTATAGGTACAGGATATGGTCAAAATTCGGCAATGGCTAATCATTTTCAACTGACCTTGAAAATCGATTTCAGGGTCACTATCAAGTGCATCGCTTTAAATTCTACAAATTTGGTACTCAGCCCTTTTTTCAGAAAATATGTCGTTTCAAAAATATTTAGCTATAACTGTTTTCATCTACAGAGGTTGAATGGTGTTTTCTACCCCTAAAAAGCGTATTTAGCCGAAATAAAAAAAAACACGTATTTAATATTTTTCGCTGTTTAATAAGTATGTTAAGTTTCATTCAAATTGGTGAGTATTAGTTGGGTAGTGTTATTTGTCAGAATGTTTTGCCGATCTAGTTTTTTCAATATTTCTTTGCTCGTTTTCAGAATTTGTATTTTAATTTCTACGGACAAATAACTCATTCTTTTCTTCGATTTGAGTAACTTTTATTTGCTGATGTTGACCATTAATTGATCGAAACATATCAAATATTTTTCAATGATTTTTTTAGCGAATGTCGAAAATTTTGAAAATTTTTTCACCGTTAGTAAGTTAAAGTATTTGAATTCATTAAGTAATTAAATGATGTCCACAAGAACCTTACGGACTACCATAAGTTATATGAGATCCCTAGGACCCGTTTTTTACTGTTAGGATAAACTTTTTACTAAAATTATTTTAGATGAATAAAGGTTATGTTGTATGATTTCCGCTAGGGTTTACTGTTTCCATTATTGTAAAAAATAAACTAACCGACCGATTTTGAAAATTTTTTCACTGTTAGAGAACTAAATTATTTTAGATGGATACAACTATGCTGCACAAAGTCCGTTCGGGTTCTTGGGTCCCAAAAATATCAAAACTAATTACCCAGCCGATTTTAAATAATCTTTTACTCTTAGAAAGCTAAACTATTTTAAATAGGTACAGTTCTTAGATGAGATCCGCCAGTCCCTAAAATTTGGAAATTCGCTATGTTATGCAGATGCTGCGACAGGGGTATTTTTTATTTACAATTACTCTATATCAACTAGTTTCCGAGAAAAACGTACTTTTGTAAATGGAAATTCGCTATGTTATGCAGGATGCTGCGACAGGGGTATTTTTTTTTATTTACAATTCTCTATATCAACTAGTTTCCGAGAAAAACGTACTTTTGTAAATGGAAATTCGCTATGTTATGCAGGATGCTGCGACAGGGGTATTATTATTTTAATATTTATTTCCAAGAAAATACAAAAATGCCTTTTTGAATTTACAGCAGATGACACAAATATTTATTATGTAAAAGTGAATTGCTTGGAAATTGCGACATTCATTTCTTTATTTTACTGCACTATTGTTGTTAAAGCGATAGTAACAGTAGTAGTTATAATATTAAATTAGTATTATTAGTTTATTCAAAGCACTGTTGTGACATAACTTTTTCCTTATAGGAATCCAATGTTAAAAATTAACATGTAAATCGTATGTATACATCCAAATGGGCCACCTCGTATATTATGTGTACGATACATATTGTATCGAATATGTGCTTAGATTGTGAATAGCTTCACACTTTTTACGATAAAAGTATCACAGTCTAAACAACATAGTTTTTCTCGGAAACTAGTTGACATAGAAAAATAATTTAAGGACCTTTTTTATGTAATTTTTTCTCCTCTTTTAAATGGTGTAAAAAAATTTCACAAAAATTTTTGAATAAGTGGAAATTTTGGCAAAAAACTAATTTTTTGCAAGAACAAACACCATGTTCCTGGCATCCGACGTGTCTGGCTAACGAACTTGTCCAACGGTTTGGGATTTCCAACATTTTCACCAAATTTCGTAAACCTAGGACATTTCGTTCGAGAGTTATCGTGCGGACACATATATATGTATATATATATATATATATATATATATATACATATATATATATACATATATATATATATATATATATATATATATATATATATATATATATATATATATATATATATATATATATATAAATTTTGGTGAATATTATTTTCGGTTTCTAGGGACCTCAAAACAAATTTCTGCCATGGTCCCGGGTTCAAGTCGCGTCATGACAGTGGCTGTAATAGCGAGCTTCCATTCTGGAAATTCGCTAAAATGTACAAAATAGAGAAAGAAATAATATTATGGTGTTCATATTCCAAACAAAACAAACAAATTCTGTGGCCGCAAGCCAAAGTATCTTAAGTCTAAAATTTTTATTTTTCAGAAGCTGAATTTTTACGTTTGATAGGGGCTATAAAAAATAACAAACTACTGTTTTTCTGCTGTAAATTTTTTCCTATTTGAGTAAAACGTAGGTCAACTTGACATTATTACGTAATAATCTAATGAACAGTATGTAATAATCAATAGAAATCTGTTTTTTTTACTTAAATTGACTTAAGATACTTTGGCTTGTGGCCACAGAATTATACCAACCTTCAACTGGCAATAAAAATGTTATTCTTCAAAATTGACTACTGGACATCAACATTAGTATTTTGTTAATTCCACTAACACTTTCACGTGCGCACGGTTCACAAAAATTTTCTTCTCTGTCAACTTTGTTTTAGTTTTTAAACGATCATGAAATATTAAGAGAGAAGTAAAATAAAATACATATAATACGGTTACAAAAATATTATGTATACCATTAAACAATTTTTATTTCCTATTTTATAAGATTGTTAACAGTTAGATTTATAATTGACCTAAATAACTACCATAATGACCAATTATATATATGTATATAAATACACACAAACACACATGCATACATACTTCTCATATAAATTTCTTGCATTCATTAGATACAAATACCCAATAAGTATGTAAATATAAAAATATTTTAAGATCGAAAAACTGAAGGAGTCTATTCAATCATTTTATGCATGTTTAATGTCCATACACAGACAAGGGAGATCTTTGAATTACATTCTACGCCGATTGTACTGACAAGGAAAGGTTTTCTGATGCTTTTTACGAATTCTGAATTTCGGACAAATTTTTAATATAGCGAAACAATCAAGTATATGTTACGGCTAATACGCATGAAATAGAAAATACCCGTATTAACCGGATAATACGCGTATTATACGAATGTCGTGGATAATACACGAATACACAAACGATTCTTCTATTAGCTAATACAAAAGTAACCCCCACAAAATTGATAATCCCTTAAAAGAGTAGAATAAAAGAACATAGAAAGGAAAAGTTTTTTTTCTCGCCAACCCTGTTTTTCGGGAAAATTTGAAAAATTTCAGAAAGACCGTTGTCCAGTAAGAA
Organism: Brachynemurus nebulosus; assembly: GCA_035578155.1. Taxonomy (NCBI): domain Eukaryota; kingdom Metazoa; phylum Arthropoda; class Insecta; order Neuroptera; family Myrmeleontidae; genus Brachynemurus; species Brachynemurus nebulosus. The sequence goes on from JAPWDM010000001.1 coordinate 96,980,398, forward strand.
AGGAGAAATTTATCCCATGTGTATCATTTCCTATTTATTTTTGTTAGATTGCTATGAGTGAATTTAGTGATTTCAGCAAGCTGAAAATATATAATTTCAACAAGTTCAATCTGAAAAAATATACATTACAGGACAGTATTTGAAGATATTAGGGAAAAATTTTCGTGATTGTGCAAGGCTTCTAAGTCATTTATTTTACTAAACACTTGGATTGCTAATTTTACGTTCATTTTTGGGAAATTGTTATGAGACACATGTTTAGCAGTTATTTTAGGACAAATTTTTGTACTGTTATTTTTGTCCAACTGTAGTTCTCTTAGTGGGTTCCAAAATACAACACGATTTGATGTTTTAAAATCTGTTTGCAACAAAGAATTTCTTACTGATTTAATGAGATGATAAACATCAAACAAAGCACAAAATAAATGTGTTTAGTATGTACTTTCAGTAGAAACACCAAGATGTTTATAAATATTTCTATTATTTGCACCTTAATTGCAAATTACAGCTTGTATCTGTATTGTTTCCTAAATCGCTTATATTTTTGTGCAATGTCTTTGATGTCTTTGAGAGATTTTTCGGAAACAAAGTGATTTGAATATTATAAATAACACAATAGGTTTTCCAAGAACTAGTTTTCTTTCAACACCTATGTCCTTTACGTCGCGTCGTCTACTTAATCTGTCTTAGAATTAAACTGTAAACATCGCCGAATTGATATTTCGTCAAAAACTAGCATAATTTTTTTTTTATTATCATCTAATTCTTCATTTCTTTTTGTAGCATATTTGATACAGTGTATGATTAACGTCTGGTTGCAAGCATTTTACTGGCAAACAATTTTTTAGTGCCTTAAGTGATGATAACTTAAAATTTAATTTAGTTCGCATAAATGTGTATCTGCTTAGGAAATGATAATAAATGTTTTGAGCTAAAATTTGTTGATCTTGTGGCTGCGGCATAATTTTTAATTATGTCACCGAAACTATAGATTTTCAATAAAATTATGAAATCAATTCAAACATAGAGTGCTATCTGTTGAAAAGTGAATCAACCTCTATTTCTGAAATGGAGGAAGGAAACTGGTTTTCACACAAGAAAAGCAATTATACATTTTAAAATTTTAATTATCTAATTAAGAACTTGTATTTGTTTACAAAATATACAAGGTGGTCCAGAATTATGTACAGTAATTGGTAAAGCTCGTAGTACGTTCAAAAATAATGGTACCTTTTCATGTACACTTTTTTTCAAAACTCAATAATAAGGGAGATACAACTCTGTAAAGGGGTCAAACGAAAACCATTATTTCTTGAATATTTTCCAAACGCTTTTGAATAACAGATTGATATTTTAGGGGTACTTATTTTGTGTTAGGAGGATTAAATTTATGGCAACACTTATTCCACCACTCATGACTAAGGGGTGGTTTTGGGTGGCAGGTGTGAGTTATCACGTCTTTTCTTTTTTAATTTGCAATTATTTGAACAAAATCCTTGATAATATGATTCGTCAGACAATTTCACGCAAAAAAGGTATACTTGTTACATTTCGATAAATATTACCGTTTTCGAGTAATTTAAAGTAGAAGTATCTATTTCCAAATTATCCCCTAATCATAAGTGATGGAATAATTGATACCATAAATTTAATTATCTTAATGTTCATATGCGCCCCTAGACTATGAATCCAGTAATCAAAAGCGCCCAAAAAATTTAAAAAAAAAAAAGAAGTCAGTTTCGTTCCACCCCTCGACATTTTACCCCTCTGCTTTATCTCCCTTATTATTGAGTTTTGGAAAAAATTGTAAATGAAAAGGTACCATTATTTTTGAACATACTATCAGCTCCAGCAATTACGGTACATAATTCTGGACCACCCTGTATATTTCAATTATAGCCCGATCATTTAAGGGTTTGACCTCGGAATGAAACGGAATAAGCTGGATTTTCATAAATACCTTTATTTTCGCATCCTAAATGTTCCCTCAAAAGTCTCATAAGATCACGTGTGAGCGCCTTTAGATATTGAAGGTCAAAAGTCGCGAAAATCAGTTTTTTTAGATATATCTCGTTTCCTTTATCTCAAATCATTCTTGCATTTATTATAAAAGTTATAGAGCATAAAATTTTCTACAAATTTTGTTTCAAACATTTTTCGGTGCGTTTAGCTGTTTTAGAGATACAGCCCGATGAGAATGGAGGGCTCAGCCATATATTGTACGTCCATTGTTGCCAAGATATACTTTAAAACTATCAAATTAACTTGGTTAGTAGAAAGTGATCCCTCCAAGAACTAACCGGTCGCATAGATACAATAGAACATCTCACCCCAACTTGCTATAAATAGAAAAGGTCGTCCAGTAGGGGTCAATATTTCCAGGTAAAATCTTAATAATGACACCCGGCTTTTACACTAAGAACAGAAATGCTGAAGTTCTGACCAACTAAAACTCCAATCATCCTCAATAAGAATAAATATTTAAAATAATTTTATACCTAAGTTACTCTATTATTCATATGAAAATGGCACGGACTATAGAATAGAAGAAAATGGTAACTAACATTAAATAACAATTTGATTTATAATTAATATATTTAAATATAAGAATGTATTAAATAATTAATGAACTAATATTTAGCAAAATAATTTCGTTAAAAAACCGTCCTACAGATTTATATTCGCGTTTGACCTTATGCTATATCATGTATAGCTAAGCGCTCCACACCCATCGTGCTTTATCTCTAAAACAGTTAAACGTATCGAAAAGTGTTTGAAACAACATTTGTAGAGAATTTTATGCTCTATAACTTTTATAATACATGCAAAAACGATTTAAGGCAAAGGAAGCGAGATACTTCCCACAAATTGATTTTCGCGACTTTTGACCTTCAATATCTAAGGACGCTCACACGTGATCTTATGAGACTTTTGATAGAACATTTAGGATGCCAAAATAAAGGTTTATACAAAAATCCAGCTTATTCTGTTTCATTCCGAGGTTGACTGCTTTTTTTGACTAAAATGATTGGGGTATTACATAATCATCTGTACAAAACATCTAGAATTTTACAAAAAAAAACAGAACGAAAGTTAAAATTCGATTCCTTTTAATCGGTCTTTCTTAATTCGGTCGCTGTACTGAAAACATCTTTTATCGAACACGACATATTCAAACGACATTCAAAGATTCGACTTTGATTTTCGTTCCGTACAGATGAATTTTTTTTCATTGTGATACACACTGTCGAAATTTTTAACATTTATGTAAATCAATTTTTTTGTGAATCTTGAATGGAAAAGAACCACTGGAAATTATTTTTTTCGGAATTTTAAATAAAGTTGGAGAAAAACGAATCATTGATTTTTTTATTTATTTTATTCGTTTTAATATTTGAATCCTATCTTCGGACGGGCATAGAGGAACGCCTCCGGGAGAATTATTTGGAATTTGTGGAAACTGCCGGACTTGCGGTGTTAACCCTCAATAGATACTTCCGTCCAATTAGTTTAGGGATTCACCATCACGGAATTATCTGGTAAGTTGATTTTACCGCATGGGTTTTACGTCGTCCTAAATCGCTTCCTACCAACTCCATTCACCTGATTCCTCCAGCGGTCCCTTTCCGAATTTTTCACATATCATCTTATCCCAAACCAGACAAGAATTATATTATTTTTGGTAGAAAGTTTCGACCTCCATTTGGCTTTGATTTTACTTTTTTTACAAAAAAGAAAACTATCTAACCAATAGTGGGACTCCTGAATTTCACGCCTCAATAAAATTTACGGGTCCAGCACAACTGCCATCTTTCTGATTAGTAAAATTAGGATCCACTACTGGTTGGTGTAGCGGAACTATTGGGTCCGTGTGTGCTGATTCCACTCCCCGATAACCCCGAAGGGATTATTTGGCATTTCTACGCCACATGGCCATTCAGCAGAAATTCACTTTTCTGAAAGGAGCATTCCAATAAATGTTTTGGCATGATCTCTAACATGATTTAAATTAAAAACAAATTCTTGTAAATAATCAATTTTTAACTAATCATTTTTTTTTATAAACTTTCCGGTATGTTTAAATTATTGTCGGAAAATGCATCCTCTGCTGAATCAAATGCATTTGTTGAATTTAATTCACTTAAAAATAATGTCAGAATTGCATCCTTTCAGAGTTTTTTCTTATCAATACGTTCTGATGAAAAATGATTCCTGCATTGCATATGTAGGAACTCCGAGTAGAGCAATTAGTAGGCATGTTACATAATTATGCGTTTTCAGATATTAGACATTGCCTCTACTTTTAGAAAGGAAAACATTTTTATTGTTGGTCTATTTAGCATTTAGCACATATCTATATACTTAAACAACCAAATTAAGTTTCCTTTAATAATTCCAGTTGAAATTAAAAAAAAAAAAGTTGATAATAGGTCTGTTCCCGTACCAGTAGAAATATGAATGCATTCGAAGAAAAATATAGGAAGTCGTTCCTATACACCAAAAATTTTAGTAGTTGTTCACTTCCCCTCCCTTAGGTAAAAGTAGAAATTAGCAGCGACTTCAGAGTTCCTGCCTTTTCTTTCCAGCTCTCAAATTTAAATTTAATAATTATGTTAACAAAAATCATTGTATATAAATTAAAAAAAAAAAAAAAACTTAGTTGTTTTCTGAATATTTTAAGCTAGTTTCTGGTATACTGAATTTAAAATATCGAAGAATAACAAATTTAGACAAATGCAAGTTGAGCAGTGATAATCAGTTACATGATTGTCGCAGTTATTTCCTACCGTGTATGCCGATTGTAACTGTCATAAAGTTTATTTAAATAGTTTCAAAAATTGTCAAAATTTAAATTCAGTAAACTGAAGGAAGTCTTTTCTTTACTTTCGTATTTTATCTCCACTACATAAAGTAAGAACTTTAGAATTTTACAATTAAAAAAAAGTACGGGAACAGACCTAATACAATACAGCCAGTACAGATAATAATACAAATATTTTTGAAACTAAATTAAAATTTTGATAAATAACATACAAGGTACAATAAATATTATATGTATATGTACTAAAAAATCTTTTTTTTAAAGTTTAAAGTCACTACCAAAGTGTGAGACAGGAAATAAAAATAACTATAGGTTTTATAAATTATAAGTCTTTTTTAGTATGATGTTTTTTTCTTATATTTAAATTATTAAAAAAAAACAAAACTGCTCGGATTAAGTACACATATACATACATTGATAGATGATGGTTATTATTTTTTTATTACTCGTGCGGGAGAAGTACTAACTTGGCGCACACATTTCTGTACGCAAAATAGCTGTTTGCCCACTGTACTCTTCCCACATACTTTTTTTGCGAGCGGAAAGTAACTTTCCACACGCAAATTGACAATAAAACACGCAAAATTTAATCAAAACACGCAAAGCCGCCCCTTAATTTTTCATTTAATAAATATTTCATAATTATTTCTATAGAAACCACCAACAAAATAATTTAAACAAGATTTAATTCAGAAAAAAAGACGAACACTTAAAAATATTATCTTAAAAGGTAATAAAAATGTTAAAAATAGTAACAATAATAGAAAAAAGTATGTAAAATTCGTAATAAAAAATAGTATGTGCAACTCGTGCGGGATTGTCGATTGCCCACTCAAGCGAATGAGCGCACTCACTACGTTCGTGCGCTCAACTTCACTTTCGTGGGCAATTGACAATTTCCCGCACTTATTGCACAATATACTATTATGTATTAATGTGTTAGTGTATAAACTGTATAAACTATTGTGTATGTGAACGAATATATTGTACATATATTCAATGGGATGTCATCACATAACAGTCTATAACCATCTTGGGATGTGATCTCAAACAAGAAGTTACCAAATTTTAACATTGTTTTTTTCATGGTCTTTGATAGTACATCATCCATGCTACCTCTCCATTTTACAGTGACGTAGCCGGCTGCTGGTTAACTTCGTTATCCGTTTTACGTTCAATACTAACGAAAAAGCATCATATACATGCTATAATTATATATTGGCAATAATGTAAAAAACAAAATAAATTTAATGGTAAAAATTTGTATGAACGTCAAAAACAGCTGCTACAAAACAGTGCAATGACAGCATAAATATAATAGCTTTGCATTCGATGAATGAACATGTAGCTATTGAAAACGAGAGCCTATGTGAAAATAAATTGGGTGTAGTATCGATCACACACTGTGGTTCACGGTTTAAATAATAATATGTACTATTTTATTTTCCTTCACAATTAGACATCAACTGAGCATGCACAGATTTTATATTTTTACAAAATAACCATTCGCAGACAAAAAGAACCAGGTTGACGTACTAACCTGATTAAATGTAAATTACCAATTTAATAATTTTTTATACCTTACATATTACTTATATGTACAATTAATTATTGCTTAACTAGGTGCGATCTGCGGTTTTACCTGCCTAAAATTATGTGAATTAGAAGTCAAATTAGTTTTAAATCAGATGTTCTGAAAATCTGTAACAAAATCAAATATTTAAAGTGATTGGCTCCGATCGTCAAACGACTCTAAGGTAACAATTTTCATATTTGTATAGTATGCCTAATTTCCGCAACGTAAGACCTCTACATAATAAATTTTCAAGTATTTGTATTTTAGGCCCTTGTTTGAGCACCGAGGGTCTGGGTGACAATGTCAATCACTTTTATTTTTTTTCGGAAATATTAGTAGACGAACGTGTAACCAAGACGATATTTAGTACAAAATTTTGAAAGAATTCCGACTAAAGTTTTTTTTATGAAACTATTAGTTAGATGTTGTTAATAAATTATGAAATTTTTCCCCTCTAACTAGCACCGGGTACCCTTTTTTGAGGAGGTAGAAGGGGCGAAATATTACATTTTTAGCAATACCTATTTTTCGCTAGGTTAATAAAGTCTAGCCTTTACACCTAACAGCATTTAAAAAATAAATAGCGCAAAATTATAAGATATTTATAGACTTTCATATTTCGCAAATTAAAAATTTTAAGTTCGTCACATCATCAGTTATAATTTAATAATTTTAGTTAGAAGGCTGAGTCGAGGTAGACTCAGCCGTCCCGCCGCTTATAAATAAATATATCCGATTAATCTTTGCGGTACAATTAAGAGCTATTTATGAGCTTTTGAACTGACATAGTTTCGATTTTTAAGCTTAACCCCTTAGACCTTTTGACTTATAATTAGTTGGTACTGATTACTAAAAGAAAAGAAAAATAATAATTGCTTAGTGGGAATTCAAAAACTTACATTTTTGGATTTTGTTTTGTCTACATAAGTTGTTTTGTGTTGCCAAATGTCCTGACAAATTGTCATAAATGACAAGGTTTTAGTTAGTTGCTCTCTGTGATAAAAATGGAAGAAAGAACAATAAAAAAGAATACAGTAATTATATTTATTTGATTATACATATATGGGTAGATAACATGTAAGACTGTAACTTTTAGAGAGGATGATATTTAAAGTTAATTATCTTTCTAACAACATTACACAGTAGTTACATAATATATAATAATTTGTGATTAAAACAGAATAGATAAAATACAAAAAGGAAATTCCGTAAGAATTATTACAACAGTGAGTATCGTAAAATGATCAAATGAAAGTTAGAGTTGCATTAAAGTAACAATTTTATTTATTACAATCTTACTTTAATTGACATAGACTGTAAATAAAATGCCCTGGCGTCACTAGTCTGATTGTTCCCATGTGGACGTGGACGTCGCGCTGTTTGTATGAGAGCAGACAATTTATTTTACGGCGATATATCGTTGATGAGTGGATATATTATTATCTATATACAAATAATACCTATGTCTCCTAAAATATTTGTATTAATGTAGGTATGTACTGTCGCACTAACATCATATTAAGTATAGGTCAAATTAACTAAAGTTGGTCTGACATCATTAACAAATGAAATAAAATTAGACGTACAGTTTTAAGTTACTATAAGATAACTGCGGGTAATAAGGCCTGTCGAATAAAAAGGCTTAAAATAATTTTCAACGCATGCGCTACTTGTCGTCATTCCGCACGTTGTCTCCAGTAACGAATCATATAAGTGTCACTGTGTCACTCAAATAATACAATTTCAACGAAAATTATCTAACTAATTTTTATATTAATACTGTTAACACTATGAGGCCCGAGCACTTTTACAGTAAACTTCCCCGGAAGCCGACAATATTTTTCAACAAATTTTATGTAAACAAGTACATAAAATGATTCCACAGAACACTAAATGATTCAACATGTATGTGTATTAGACAGGTCCAAATATGAGTACATAGTTATTATTATTTTGATAAAATACACATATACATACAAACATACAATCATAGAACACCATACAATACACACATACATACATATGTGGATATAAATATTATTTGTAAAGAAAAGATGCAGCCTAGATATTTTGATAATAAAACATGTTATGTAATTTATATGTACAAAAATGAAAAGTGTCCGATACATAGTAATAAATTATTTTTATTAGAATAACATAAAATCTTTTTTATAAATATTTTTAAGTATTTTGTTTATTATTCTAAATATTGATCGCGGTCGGCCTCTGAGGATGTTTTGTTTGGTTTCGGATGCCGAAGCCATGGGACTGAAAGTGTTAATTATTTTTCTGTTCACCTAATTTTGTTCTTCAGTTCTTTTTAATAATTTAGTTCACTAAAATAATTTTTTTTTTATTTGTTTGAGTGTCAGCGGCAAATAAGGCCTATCAAAATTATACGTAGATCTTTGTTATGTTCCTGATACTTAAAAATGCTTATGCGCGCTCCATATTTTCTAAAGTTTCAATGCAAATGATATCTAACAACAACGAAGAAAATGTGCAGACTTCCAACTCATCAAAGCCGTATCCATCACGTGCAGTATCAACATCTGAAGCAAACGTTCATTCTGGTCAAATATTAATTAAGCGTATTACGAAGCTACTACTACACGGTTTATTCTTCGGATTCTGATGATAATAATAAAGATTTTTACCAAATGATGTTCAAAAATTTCAGTTTTTGCTGGTTATTGTCATTTCTTGTCGACTTCTTACTAAAAGGCCTTGTTACTCTACAGGGCCGGCGAGAGAAATAACGGGCCCCCGGACACAATAAAAATTTTCAAATATTTTTTCTCCAAAAATACAATTGGCGAGCAAAAAAAAAAGTTTTCTCACTTTCTCTGGGCCCCTAACCGAGACTGTGGGCTTCCTTTTTAGACCCGGGTCCCCGGACAATTACTTTAACTGCCTCACCCGGACACAATAAAAATTTTCAAATATTTTTTCTCCAAAAATACAATTGGCGAGCAAAAAAAAAAAGTTTTCTCACTTTCTTTGGGCCCCTAACCGAGACTGCGGGTTTCCCTTATAGACCCGGGTTCCCGGACAATTACTTTAACTGCCTCACCCTCTCGCCGGCCCTGTTACCCGACCACAGTAAAATACAGCCTAAGACCATAGTTTTCAAAAATATTAAATACTTTCTAATTCAACTTTTAATTCCCAATTTAATTTTTGTTGTTGGTCGATTAGCACTTTTAGACTTCATTTATTAATAAAAAAGTTGATTATCCGTAGTAGTTTTCATTTCATTTACGAGACCTTATTACCTTTTAGCGAGGCCTTATTACCCGCAGTTACCTTAATCGATATTCATCTGAAATGGCTTAGCCTTTTAAGAACAAAAGGGATACAAAGATCGGATCAGCAGTTTTAAGTTTATTTTTTACATAAAAATAAACAGACCCACACATTTTATTTTATAATTTTAGCATAGACACAATACATATCTACAGTTTTGCTTCCGCCGTTTGTAAAATTGTTCTAACAATAGTAAGACCTCGTTCAGATCGGAATGGTAAGTACTAAGTAGTAAGTAGAATGCATAAGCCGAATAGAAGAATACAATAGCGTGGAATTGTATTATTCCATTCTACAGTTGAACTCTTTTTTATGCGGTCTTTTTTGTGCGGTTTTTTTATGCGATTTTTTTATGCGGTTTTTAAAAAAATGGCCATTAAAATGCATAATAAAAATAAAAATCAGGAGACAGTAAGATACTTACTATAATAACTTTCAGGAGACAGTAAGCATTTACTATAATAACTTTCTTTGATAAAATTACTTTTTAACGACCTTTAAGCAATTAATCAAGACATTGCATAAGAACATAAGTTACTGCATCATTTAATTTTGTTATACAGATGTATTTTTCAAAATTTTTATAATATTATAAAATTGAAATAGAATGTTTCTATGTGTAAACTAATGCTTTATCTTGTTTATAGAAGCAACTTGTAAGGAACTTCCTATGTTTTGAGCGTTTTGAGTTATGTTTTTTCGATGAAACTTTTTTTATGCGGTCCCGACCAACCGCATAAAATTTTTTTTTTGTACAATCTGGATCGAACTATACTTTTTATAGCTATTTATGATATTTTTGATTATATATTTTTTTTTGTGCGATTTTTTTTATGTGCCCCCTATCCACCGCACACAAAAAAGGATCAACTGTAGTTACTAATTACCACTGTGGTGTGAACAATGTATAAGTCATGTAAATTTTAAGGACATGAGCTGTATGTATATTACACAAAATTAAAAATAAACAAATATTTCTGTAAAAAGGTATATGATATATCTCATACCAGTCATACCTTAAAACAAAATTCTACTTTGGTATTCAAATCAAAGAAAAGCATGCAATTTAATTTCCTTTGTCTTTCTTTTTCCTTTTGTAGAAAAGTAACTTATAAATTTTCACAAAACGTTGGAATAAGAAGCACTGTAAATAAATATAATAATACAGATATACTAGTTATTTAAACTCATCCCCTTCCTTATTAAAAATTGTCTTCAGTTCAATTACATTTTAAATAAGCTTTATATATACATACACGAAACCTATCAGAATTTACAAATTCTTCAAATGGTACAGTTGCTTTCGTAAGAAATATATATTTCTAATGCTTCCGAGACTACTAAAGTAGCGAAAGCATTGTGTCACTTTTGAAATATAAAAAAAAACTTTCCACCCAAAGTGAAAATTTTCACACACGTTTTACATTTTCAAGTTTTCTAAAAATTTTGGTTTCGTGTCTATCTGTCCGTCTGTATGTCGCTAAGTCGTACCAAGTGACATAACTTCTGAACTATATGATAGTTAGTATGCATGCAAAAACGTAAAATGGGGACCTGGAGATCCAAAAAGCGTATATAATAAAAAAAACCTCGTGAGCAGCGGGGCCCCATCACGGAAGTCGAATTTTTCTTTCATCTTCGGTACTGAATGTCTACAAGCGACATGTAATTGAAAGTTTACAAGCGATTTGTCATTTTGCTGGTTTCAAAACTGATGATGAGTGTCCGGTTGATCGGGGCTTTAAAAAAAGGTTTTAAGTTTTTAAGGGTGGACTCTCAGTAAATTTCAATTTTGTGCCGATAGCAGTTAGCAGGAAAAAAGCCAACACAATTCGTACGAGGGCATTCCTACCCATGATTATCCGCGTTTGTGTTTTACTTTTAAATATTAAATAAAATTGGAACTTAAATAGTAAACTGGAAGGCCTTTATGAAGATATTTTTTCTTTCCAAAAAAATCCAAAATTTCTATTTTATAAATAAAAAAAATCCAAAATTCCTACATTATAAATAAACAGTGACTTTAATAACATTTTTAAATTACATACTTAATATTTGTGTATTGCATTTGTTATTATAAAAGTAAGTTTTTAAGTTTAAGTTTTTTAAATTTTTTAAAATTACTATTCGCCTACTTGTATTAGAATAAAAAATTCATTTAAAACACATTTAACAATACCATTGAATTCCGATGTAAAAATGGCAAAAATGGAGGGAAAAGTAATGTGGACTCCCTAAAAGGCACTAGCTGGATACTAACTCAATACACGTACAAAATTTCAGCCCTCTAGGTTTCCTTAGAGAGCTAGACGTGTTAGAAAAAAGGCAAAAAAATCAAGGAAATATTGGCGTAAAAATCGTGGGGGTAAGGGTTAAAAGTTGAAACCTCCAAAAAGCAGTGTCTGGCTATTAGCTTAACCTGTGCACAAAATTTCAGCCCTCTAGGTTAATTTGGGGAGATTTTGACCCGAACGAAACTGTAAAAAAACAAGAAAAATCATGTTCTTTTTGGTATAAAAATGGTGGGGGTAAGGGTTAAAAGCTGAGACCCACAAAAGGCACCCCCTTGATACTAGCTCAATCCGAATACAAAATTTCAGCCCTCTAGGTTTATTTGGGTGACCTGTGCGAGTGGTACAAACTTCGAAAACGTCAAAAAAGCATGAAAATGTAGCTTAAAAATGAGGGGGGTGGGGGTAAAATATTAGAACCTCCAAAAAGCACAACCTAGGTACGAACTTTATCAACACACCAAATTTCAACCCTCTGCGTTAATTCTGTGGGGGGCTGTGGGCGTGTTAGATCCAGCCAAAATACTTTTTTCCCTCTCTACTCCCTCTAAACCATCCTAGGAAGTTGAATTTTGGATATGTTGTAGATAATTGACCGAAACATTATTTCCAACCGGTTTGGAAAAGTTTTGCCGGCCCCCACCACTCCCTTAAAGGTTGGGTCGGATCCAAAATTTGACCCCACCTTGATAGGAGCATCGGAAATGAGCCCCACTTACCAAATTTTAGCTCTTAACTTCCATAGGGGGGTCCTACACATATTAAAAGGTGGTGGGAATATATATATATATATATATATATATATATATATATATATATATATATATATCAGACATTTTTTTTCTACATAATCGTGTTCTACGGGTTCGAAAAAGATAACGCCGCTACTCTCGCCTCTCGCCGTTCTTATCATATAGGCCGTATAAGTCTAATTTTTTCAGTTGAAAAATTCGACTAATAAATTCTCGTCTGTCTCAGCGATCGATATAAATAAACATGATTTTTAGATGTGCTACAAAAATTCATCTATCAATTGTCTAAACAAAAAAAAAAATTTAGATAAATTAATGAGCTTTCACTGTATTTACTATCTTAACACAAGGTGAAAGGTTATTTTCAAAGGATGACAAAACGGACACGAAAACGATAGTGAGACAGTGCGGGCTGAATGCGGTGGGTGTAAATAATAAAAAATTAATAGGTATACAAATACATACGTAATTTAGTTATTGGCTGTCTCTACCTCGTATATCAAAAGCTACATGTTTTAGGACACACAAAAATCATATTAAATACTGTATTTACATATATACTTATCTATATATATTTATATATATATGGGTAGCCAACATCAAAGGGTGTAATTAGCATAAATCTTAAGCTCATAGTGATGAAAACACGGGTTTAAAATATGTTTTTTTTTTTTTGTGTCCAAAAATTGGGAGTTTTCAGATACAAGGTTGAGACAGAGTACGCGCGATATGTAGTTTAATGTACATTTCTTTCAATAAATACACTAGAGTAATCGAATTTGCTAACTGCTTCTTCCCTAATTGAATTAGTTGTAAGAAAATTTATTATGTCTTACATTTAAAAAAAAAATGGCCCTACAGATCCAAATATTATTTATTGTATTTATTTAACATATAGTATTTGTTTTCACAAAATAATAATTTGTTTTAATTCTCACAAGCTATTACTATTAATAATATTAGTTACTAGTATTACGTCAGCGCTTTTGAAACTATTTACATTCATGATTCTATTTCCCATCACAAAATTTTTCCCAAGCCCAAGTATTAAATATTAAATAGATGATACAAATTAATACAAATTTCTTTTTTTTTTATTTTTATAAAAATCTTCTGGCATATTAAAAGAAAGAAAAGTGAATAAAAACTAACTAAGACAACACAGACAAGAGGGTAAGAAATAAACTGAACTCCTAATTGGGAAGAAAATAATAATCATAAGAATATAGAGAAAGATGCATTAAGAATGAATTTAATATAGACGAAAGATCGTCAATATTGATATGAAAATAATAAACTGGCTCAAGGATATCTGCAATCTACTACGCGAAAATAATCTCCCTTGCATATGACGGCAGAAGGAAGACTATTTTTATAACTGCAATAAAACTTCATTTGGTAGAGGAAGTATTATTACATATAACGATGATATGAAAATTATGACGTACTAATACGAAGTCTAATAAGTACCTACTTCATATTTGAACTGATGAATACATACTAGAAGTTTCTTCTCTTATGGAAATAAACTGACTGAATGGATATAATTATACGATATGTAAATATAAGTAAAATTAAATTTTAGTGATGTAAGAGAGCCAGGGGTAATTGGAGCCTAATAAGGAAAAACAAAAATATTTCGAATCGTTCTAACAATTTATTTATTTTTTAAATTGAAACACATAACTTGTCTATTTGACCAACAAATAAGTTGAATTTTAGTCAGGTAAACAATATTTTTCTGGTGGAAAAAATTGTTTCCTGAAAACTACCGTTCGCTCTCATTACTCGACAGGTCGGGAAATGGAAGCCTAAAATTTACTTTAAATTCGATAAAAACTGTAAAAACAACATCAGTTTTCTAAAATAAAATAAGTGCAAAAATACAGCAAGTAAAGGTATTTTAACAATGAAATTCAACTTTATAATCAAAACAAAAGAATTATTCTAAGAATTCTAAGGGTTTAGATTCTAAAGATCAGGGCAAAGAACACAAATATAATCAGTTACGCTATCAGAGTCAAAACATTCTGCGTATGTCCAGTTTCTACCGCTTCTGCAACGATACCAGAACTATCTTTGTAAAAAAGCCTTGCATTCAATCTTTTTTAGATGAGAATCACATAGGCTCTCATTTCCCGACATCCACCATTTTGTGACACATGGTTATAGATTTCAATATTCATTTGTTATCACAATTCTGATAGTCATAATAAATGAGGTGCTAGGTGACACTGAGTATGCCCCAGGGGGTCACGACCCACAGGTTGAAAAACACTTGTCTAATAGTATCGGTCAATAGCAATTTTGACCGAATGACAATTAGTCAATGTTTCAAAGGTAATGCAATAAGAGGAATCAAAAGATTACAAAAAAATGTTGCTGGTGGTGTTGCATCGAATGTATTCAGTTCACGGACAAACAATAGTAGGGTTGTCGACCGGCGGGAACTTTCCCGAATTCGGAGAATTTAGATTATTGTTAAGAAAAAATCGGGAACTGTCTTAATTCGGGTAATATGACTAGACTGCCACCTTAATCCTAGTTTATGATCGTCACTACTAAATTTTACACAATAAGTTGTACCCGATGTAGATTTTAAGAAAAAAATCTCTTAATTTCTCGAGGCATATTCTTGTATTAAAAGTGAAGATGAACAGCTTTTACCAAGTATTAGAAAGGGTTCCTGAAATAAAACTGAGATTCCGTTTACTATTTTTCATTTTTAACTTCTAAGTTCCGTTTTCAAATTATTAAGTTTCAAAGTGAAGTTTTTGTCCTTTCTCCTTCGTCGATAGACTGCCATTCAAGTTCTGCCCCCTCCCTCGTGTCAATGCTCGAGGCACTGTGAAAAATGCCGCCCCGGACAAAAAGTTTGAAAAAATTTCTTAATAACCTTCCCACTTTTTTACTTTTTTCTATCAAAAAATAAGTGACAGCAAAAAAAAAACTCCCGTCAGAAAATGATGACCAAAAAATAAAAAAATAAATTATTACGCATGTTTCAAATTTTGCCGCCCAGGGCCAGTGCCTCGCGTGCCGCTAGTGTGAATCCGGCACTGGATTTCTGGCAAGAAACTTTACTTTGGAGCTCAATGTTTCGAAAATGGGACTTAAAAATGAAAAATAGTAAAAGGAACTACAGCTTCAGATTAAGAACCCTTTCTAATAATATCCTACACAATATGATATCTCCAGTCATAATACTTTCCACCAAAATAGACTGTGTCAAAGGTACATTTAACCAAATAAGGTAATAAGAAAGTTAATTAAAAAAATCAAAAAACCCGACTGCGTAAAAAGGAAACTAAAACGGTAAAAACAAGATGAAATAGAGAAAAATAAAAATGAATAAAAAAGTAAAGCAGTCGGGTATTTTGATTTTTCTAATTAACTTTTTTATTTAGGTCTTTTTAATGTTGTTTAATTATTTAGAAGAAAGAATATATAGGTACGCATAGGAGATTACAGCGGCTGGCAGCCAAAATTACCACGAATTTGATATTAAAAATTTTTTTTGTTGTATTCTAACTTTTGTCCGCGATTTCCTCCGCATTAACTCGTTGTAGGTTGACTAGTTGTAAACACATGTCGTTACCAACTCCATCCACCCAGACGAATTCGTAGACAAAAGTTAGCTTTCATATAAATTTTCATACCTTATATTACCGCCTTAGGGGATGAACTTTCAAAAATCTGCTCTTCGTGCTCACTTACGTTACTAAAGAAACCTCTGCAAAATTTTACGTTCTTAAACCCAACAATTTTTTATATAATTGATTTTTTGTATAATTTTTCATCCCCTATTTTACCCCCTTATAGGACAGATTTCCAAAAATCCCTTCTTAGTGCTCACCTACGTCATAAGACACCCCTGTGTAAAATTTCACATTTCTAGGCTCAAAAGTTTTCTATATAAATATTCATCCCCTATTATAACCCGTTAGGGGACGAATTTCCAAAAATTTTACTTAAGTTACTGAAAAAACCTTTGTGCAACATTCCTAAGTCTAGCGGTTTTCTATATCAATTTTCATTCTCCCACCTTGCGCCCTTAGTGGATAGATTTTTACAAAAAGCACCCTCTTAATACCCAGCTACGTTACTAAGGGACTTCTGTATAAAATTTTACGTTTCTAGAGTCAGTAGTTTGCTATATAAATTTTTATCCCCCATTTTATATCCTTAGGGGATGAAATTCCAAAAATCTCTTTCTGGTGCTCGCTTACGTTACATAAGGTATTCCTGTCCAAAATTTCACGTTTTTAGACTCAACAGATTTTACACAAATTTTTCATCCCCTACTTAGGGAATGAATTTTGACATTTTATGAAGACTATAACACCCTCGAAATTAAAACGAATTCAACGACACCTTCTTTACCAAAATCCGTCAAGCCGTTTAGGTTGCAGGCTGCGCCACAGAAACAGACATAGGGTACATACATACCTCTTAAACACATTACCCTCCTATGGTGTAGTCGGGTAAAAATGGTTTTGATAGAAATTCTTAATCAAGATCATTTATTATTGAAATTTGTCAGTCTATACTTTTAACTAAAAATTTTCAGTCAAAAGTGATACTGATCGTAGCCTGCAGTCAAAAGTAGTTTTGAGTGGTTAAGAGTTTTGACTGTATGATATATAAATGTAAGTCTACTTACAGTTCGTTACAAAACTTTGTATACCTCAAGCAATTCAAATACATACCTACACTTTAAATATATATCTGATTTGTATAGATACAATCATTTTACTAAGTTGGTTACAATGAATAAAAATATATTAAAAATTTTACTACAGTGATATGGTTTTATACAGAAGAAACAAGAATTTGGTAATTGATATAAAGAATGATAATCACAAAATAATTAAACCGATTAATTTTACAATATGTGGTCTTAAGTGAATACTTTTACGTACAATTGTCTAACTAAATTATTATTTCACATTAATAGTAGCAGATTATAAATATTGTGAAAATGTAACGTGAAGTTTTCTAAAACTTTCCAACAAGTATATCTACCCTATGTAGACCGGATTTAATTAACAAGGCAATATATAAAGATAATATTTAATATAATATTTATGTCAAGAACATGTATTTCACTAGATTAGAAATGATTTCCAGTATTTATTACTTATATGAATGCTATACGAGTCCATACAACTAATCACACAGAATACATACATATGTATGTATGAATGTGTACGTACGCGTCAATTACAAATGGAGTTAAGTTTCTTTCTAAAAATAACAATGAAATTTGCAAATGAATTATATTGTTGTTGCATAAAAATAACAACTCTAATAAATAGATAATCTCAGGAAATAATTATTGAAAATGGATAAACTTTGTAGTTGTTTAATCACACATTGACTTTTAATGGAAATATGTAAAAAAAATGTGTGATATTTGGGTTAGTCCATACCAAATCAACCAATGATCAAAATCTTATGTCCAGATCATTATAATAAAGATTAATATGTACATATGTATATTGGAAAGAACTCTTAACGTTGCGATTTTATTGATAAGTTTGCAATTTGATGAAGAACACATATCACTGTTACAGTTCTTGTTGCAAATTTGCGAAAATATCACATAATATGTTTTTAATTGCTTTATTGCAATATGTCACATAAAACCTACATATCGTCGGGGATAGTGTAAATCCGCGTATATGTATACCATAGGTAAAGAGTGCGTATCTACATTAGACCTGACCACATACGCGGGATCGCCACTTGCCGGCAGTAGATCTGCGGCATTGTTATTGGGCGATTCCTTGCTCTCCGTTAGTCGAACAAAGTATCTATCAAAGAGGTAACTGCTAATCAGGTTCCTGCGTTTACTGCCTGCGAATATTTAAATTGGCTACATTTGTCAGATACGCGGAATTATCCAATGCTAGTTACGCGTATTTGCACTATCCCCGACGATATGTAAGTTTACTATGGTCTACAAATAATTTTTTTGCAATTTTAAATTAAAAAGTTAACTCTATAGTTGTCTGTGATACTGTCAAAATGGCTTATTTTTTTTCACGGGTAAAAGTAAATACTTAGTGAATTAAAAATATTTTTAATTCATTTCAATGTTTGACGTAATACCATTAAAAAGTATTTTATTTTATTTATTTTTCAACAATATAATCTTCTTAAAAAAATTTTTGTCTTAATTTAAAAATTTCTATTTTTTGACTGTAAAACTGTGTATTTTTTACAAAATTTCTTATCTTAATAACTATAATAAACTCTTCATATTGATTTGTTTTTTGAAAAAATTGTAAGTATTTGATTTACTGTATTACCGTTTAGTACTTTAATATGTTTGTTTTTAGTATTTTAAGATTATGGCCTGCAAATGAGATTTTATTCTCGAAACGTACGTAGCCAATAAAAAACAAAAATTTTTTGATGTAACATTGTGATCATTTATTCTAAAAACTCCTTATAATAATAATCCAAAAATCATCTAAACTTTCCCTATATAATATTTATTATAAAATCGTTTTCATTAGTAAGCAATGCATTAGTACTACAACTATACACAGTTACACATAACTCAAGGTTGATAATACAACTATTAGGAAATTCAAAACAGACAATCTGCTCTTTGTTCTTATGCAGAAACTGGTTCTTACGTAATATATACATGTATTAACTTTACTCGTATACGCAAGTACATATACAGTATTTAATAAAACTTTAAAACTAAAATTTCAAAATTCGTAACATTCGTACATATTTACAAACTAGATAGGTACGTGCATATTTTATGTAACTTTTTTAATTTTAATAAAAGTAAAATTCAAAAATTTTTGATTTCTGATATCACAAAACTCTCGGTTTTAAAAGTCTAACGTGTTTGGTTGAGGAACTCATGCAAGGGTCTGGGACTTTCGAACCTTTACTCAATTTCGTTAAAACTGGATGCTTCGTTCGATAGTTATCATGTATAAATTTTAGTGAAGGTCATTTTCGGCTCCTATAGGCTTCAAAATCGTTATAGTAGCTAAATTTCAATAATGGAAATTCGCTAAGAAAGTCAAAATTTATTTCTACTATCTGGTTTAAATTAACAATTTTAAATTACATTAGACAATTTTAAATTCTGTAAATAACTAAGCTTTTAAAAGAAATTGCTTGATGCTTCTACAGCTATTAGTTGACGAAGATGCTGAAATGCTATTTAAGCGGCAACCCAAGGAAAATAAAACATGAGAGTGATTTTATAAGGTAACGGAATTTTAAAAATTAAATTATCTTGTTTTTTTAATAATAACACTGTGTTACACGGTATCAGTAACCCTTAAAACAAATGGCTGTAATAGTTTACTATTACTTACAGCTTGTTAGTAGTGGGCATCATATGATCATATCCACGTCTAGTTTTTGGGGTACCTATCGATCATTTTTTCAAATATCCTCATTTTACACATATTTTAGAAAATAGGTAATTAATGATATCCTTTTTTAGGGTCCCGTAAAAAAAGTAAAAACGGACCCTTATGTTGAGACTTCAATGTCCGTCCGTCCGTATACAGTGGCGGCGATTGGACGTTAGAAGTGGGGGGGGGCAAGGTAAAATCTAAAACTAAAAATGGAATTGTAAGAAATTATTTTATATTATAGTTTGATTTTTGCACCTACAGGCCTAACTACAAAATGCAAGGAAAAACTAAATACAATTGTAATTGTAATAAGTTGTTTAATTAAGTTATCAAGTAAAATACAACTGTTACAAACAAAGGAACATTAGTTTAAGTATAAACAAAAATAATAGACAGTAATGTAATTTTACAGGATACGTCTTCTCAAAGTGTAATAGCTTTAAAACAAAGCTAGATGTCTTGATTTCCGCCTGGCATAAATTTCTACGCATTCTTCTAAATCGATGTTCTTAGCCGCATCTTTTTCAATGGCTAGTATAGCTAAATGTGACAAACGTTCTTGAAGCATACAATTCCTCAAATAGTTTTTGATCCGTTTCAAGACACTGAAAGATCGTTCTGCCGTTGCAATGGACACAGGGATAGTCAAAAACAGTTGCAGAAGCTTAAACAAATTAGGGAATACATACTGGTTGTGGACATTTTCAGACTTGAATTGTGAAACCAAATTTTGCACAAGATGACGATCAATTTGGTCTGAATCATGCTTCTTTCTTGAAAATACATCGATTTCTGAGGCTAAAGTGTCATTTTCCAAACCAAACGCGGAACTCACAACAAAACATGCTTCTTTGATACGGTCGTTACAAACTGACTTGTTCTTAATCGAAGCCGTCAGCAGCAGTTAAATGTTGCAGAGTAGAGTCAGCTGGTTTTTTTCAAATCGTGACCTAATGTTCTCACTGAGTGTATCTAACAGAGGATAGTAAAATGTTTTTGAAAAGTAGGCTTGACGTGAATCATATTCAGGATGAACATCACCTCCTCCTATTTTTTGTGGAAGTCTTCTTTTGCGTTGAACTGTTGGCCCCTCAAAGCCATGTCTTTCACAAAAATCCAGTGCTTCAGTAAAAAACTTTTGGAACTCTTCTTCATTTCTCATACCATTTATGGACATAACTACGCTGTCAACCACCTGGACTACTTCATGAATGGATACATCATGATTCTGTAGGTACTTTGAAAGAATGTTAGTTTTTTCAAAAAAGTGCTTCATAGTATTCAATACAAAAACAAACTCAAACTTGGTAATACGTGTGATCAATCCATAAGCATCTCCACCAGTCTTTGAGTCAGTAGCTTCAATATTTTCCAGAGTGTGCAGTATATCTACTAAGTGTTGTTGAACGGCTCGCAAGCTTTCATATCTGCTGCTAAATCTTGTGTCACTTAGTGCTTTCAAAGACAAATCCTTATTTATTCCTTCTTTGACTGCACATGCTGCACTTTTTACTGTGGCAAATACTGCATGTCTTTTAGGCGAAGCCTCAATAAAACAGTATATTTGTTGGACTGTGCTAAAAACGTTGCGAACAGAAGGAATGTTTTTAGATGCATCGACAAGTGCAAGATTTAGAGAATGCATGTAGCAATGTACAAACATAATATACGGGTTCTGTTCTTTCATCCTCGCAGCGACACCCTTGTAAGCACCACTCATGTTTCCTGCTCCATCATAGCACTGAGCAATTATATTTTTAGGGTCAATGCTAAGTTCAACGAAAATTGAAATAAGCAGCTTGTATAACGTTTCACCATCAGTCAAATCAGTTTTGTAAAAACCAAGAAAGCTTTCTTTAATTTCAAGCTTTTCTGTTACATATAACAAGAGTCAATTGTTCTTGATGTGACACATCTGGAGTTTCATCAACCATTACGGACAATTGTTTAGATTTTTTAGCATCATTAAGTATGTACTGCCTGGCCAAATTTGCCATGATTTCAATCATTTCATTTTGGACATCGTGATGAACATAATTGAAAAACTTGTCTCTGTCCAAAAATTTTTGTTTTAATAAAGAGTTTTCCGTTGATCCCAACTTCAATAATTCGACATAATTACCCCTGTTATCAGAATTCTCATTTTCTCTATGACCCCGAAGTGCTATTCCCTGCTTGGCCAAGAAAAGTAGAGACTGGAATAAAATCTTCAGATAATGACGATTTTTTTTAACTTCTTCTTGATGATGTGTAGATATTTTGCTTACCACACTTTCTTTAGTTTTAAGACCTTCTTGCCAACGTTGAAGAGCACTGAGGTGAGAAGAAGCTTTTTCGTGCTCTTTAAAGCGTTGGACTGCTTTTTTCCAGTTTTTAAACCCATTAGATATGAATGTTTCATCATAACAACTTGTGGAACCGAACAAACGACATGGGAAGCAAAAAGCTTTATCAGCAGAAATACTATATTCTAACCAACTGTAGTCTGTGTACCATATACTTCTAAACTTTCTACCCTTTGTTTCTGGGTATTTATCAATAACAGGTTGAAACGGACCATTTTTAAAAAAACTGTGATGCTGCTTGTCTACCATGAATTGGATCTCTTGGTTCAAATTGGAGCTGAGAAGAACTATTAGACTGAGTACGTGTACTTACGGGCAATACACTCTCGCTGGACACATTAACACTTGAAGGTATGGGTCTAACTATTTCAACTGTTGATTCTGCCACTGACGAAACTTTCTGTGGTTCTTCTGTAGCTGGTGTAACTGACACAGACACTTCAGTCAATTCACTATTTGAATCCGGAACAACAGCAATATTTAGGACTGTGTGGGACTGTAATGTTTCTTGGGATTTCTGCAATTTACCGAAGAAATCGAATAACGTTTTTTCCGAAGAACGCTTCATTGTTAACTAAAAGATAAAAGTGCGTACACAAACACAACTGCATTCAATATGACCAGAACTATGACAAACACAGAGGGCAAAACACATAACCGCCGAAACAGTACAGAGAGGTTATATTTACGATGAGGCAATACATGTCACTACCTACTGGGCTCAGTTAAGATCGTGAACAGTCGTCAGGTGTCGGTGTGCGAAGGCGGAACCTCCCTCGCCACTACAACATCGCGCCGAGCATGTGTACCAATCTAGCTGCGCTTCGCACCATAATTCCCACTTATAGCTATGTTGCAATTGTACAAATCAATTTTAAAAGTATACAAGTGTTACTACGCTAAAAAAGTATACAATTTAATTATATTCTCCCCAGAAAGTGGGGGGGGCAACCGCCCCCCCTGGCCCCCCTAATCGCCGCCACTGTCCGTATACATAATTATAGTATCAACTATACAGTGCGTTCAGTCGAAGATTACACATAGGAAATACAAGAGATGATGTTTCTAAGGAAATTAACAATAGCGCTTCATTTTTTCAAAAAAGTCAAAACATTTTGAAATAAATGATTTACAATTAAAACTTGTTAGTTATTAGTATACCTCAAATGGAGGAATAATGGAAAATGAAAAATATGTATGTGGTATTTTAAGGGAAGAGAAATGTTGGCTCTTTTTCACGTCAAATATTTCTATAGATAAGTGCTAATGCTAATGTGTAATTTTTAACTAAAGATTAAATACGTTAAATACTTTTATGAAAATAACAATTGAATTTCCATAGGAACGCTATAAATTACCACTGAAAATTTCCCTGTGTATAATTTTGAAATGAACAGTCATCTATATATATATATATATATATATATATATATATATATATATATATATATATATATATATATATATATATATTGTTAGGTTTTGTACAACGTTTTCAAAATTTATATTAAAAAAAAAATTGATAATTTTCAAAGTTAATCTTATTGTATTTACTTTGCTGCCGCCCACTGTACTTTCTGCTGGCCCAGACTGTACTTTATAATGTGTCAAATTCATTAAATTTTTTTGAATTGGTAGAACTGTGATAATGTAATTTTCGCGCTAAACTCGGCCTATATATATCAGTTGATCAGTTATGTTAATTCTCATTTAATTTGGTTTTCTTCTCCGTGATCACGACCGGACTTCTATATAATACAGGTACGCTTAAATTATGTTTTTTTTTTATATTTTTCCATTATTGTAATAATGAAATTAGTTTTTAACATGTAAAATTTTGGTCACATGTAATTTGGAGGTTATACGTTGAATTCTTAACCTTCTTTTCTTAATTTCAACTTTGACAATGATTAATTTAATTAAATTTACAATTTTATTTATTCAATTTCTTAAATGGACTTCTATATAATACAGGAATTTTGTAACTAAATATGTGAAAAATTGGTATAAACTTTTATGAAATGGATGTTGAGTGACATTGTACAATTGTGGAAATTTGTTAACTGGAATGCACATGTTACTTTTAAATGGACAAATTCGGGATGAATTCAACTCGCTGTGGTTCAAATTTGGAATTACATCTGCCTGCCATGAGTTCGCTTCAACCCTGGACAACCACCAGTTTCAACGTCCTAAGGCCCAGATAATACCGCTTTAAAGTGAATTCTTTAGTTAAGTAATTCTTTTGGCATGTTTTATTATTTTTTTTGCAACGTGGTGCCTGGTGCTTCTTTAATTAACAAATTAACATTGCTTAGTGAATCTAAAAAAACAGTTAAATTTTCTGCAATTCTGCATGTAGGTTCCTACTGAGTCGTAAGCACTCGCTAAGAAAGCGTTTCGCAAAATTTTTTGTCTAACCGCCGAAATTTACGAAAAACCATAAAATATCAATTTTTTTATTACTGTATACAGCAATCGATTAATTTATTAAAAAAATCATGCAAATTAACTATAGTTGCTAAGTAGTTGGAAAATAGTATATTGTGCAATAAGTGCGGGAAATTGTCGATTGCCCACGAAAGCGAAGTTGAGCGCACGAACGTAGTGAGTGCGCTCATTCGCTTGAGTGGGGCAATCGACAATCCCGAACGAGTTGCACATACTATTTTTTATTACGAATTTCACATACTTTTTTCTATTATTATCATTATTTTTGATATTTTTATTACTTTTTAAAATAATATTTTTAAGTGTTCGTCTTTTTCTTCTGAATTAATTATCGTTTAAATTACTTTGTTGGTGGTTTCTATAGAAATAATTATGAAATATTTATTAAATGAAAAATTAAGAGGCGGCTTTGCGTGTTTTGATTAAATTTTGCGTGTTTTATTGTCAATTTGCGTGTGGAAAGTAACTTTCCACACGCAAAGGTATGCGGGAAGAGTACAGTGGTATTTTGCGTATAAACAGCTATTTTGCGTACAGAAATGTGTGCGCCAAGTTAGTACTTCTCCCGCATGAGTAATAAAAAAAAATAATATTGCAATTTTTGTAAGTATTAATAAATATTTCTATAGATACCACCAATAATATTTTTACCTACGACTACTATAATAGTATTTTACAATATAAGTTCGGTAAGTTGCTTTTACTGATCGAGAAAATGTTGCGAAAACGAGACCCGCAGGGTCGAGTTTTTGCAATTTTCGAGATCAGTAAATGCACTTAACGCATCGTGTATTGTATAATATTTTTTGCACGATCGATTTAAAATAATTAAAGATTAAAAATGTGTTAAATAAAAAATAAAATTCAGATAATATAGATGAAATTTATATTTCTATGTTATGACATAGAATGCCATGAATAAATATTATAAATATTCATAACAACTAATATGAATCTTTGTAGTGACAATTGACAACTATATTTGTAAATAAAAAATTAAGTGTCAATATTTCACTGGCGTGAATATTTTTTTTGAATTTTCTATTAAAAAAAATTGAGGAAAATAGTTTGTTAAACTATATTATTCGTGAGAATAATGAAATTGATGAAGCATCTTATTTTTGACTGCAAATTTATTCTCGTAAAATGAAAGGAAGATTATGAAAGCCACAGAAAATCTTAATGATTGAACGACCTTTTGAAATGTCAATAAAATAAGAAGACTGATGCCAACAATAATAATAATAATGTGCAAACTAGTGAAAATTTTCATATTATTAATGGATTTATTTTCCTAATTGTTCAAATTGTACTTTTAATTTCAATATAAATAAATAAATACAATCATTTTTGAGCTAATTTAACTTACCACACTCCTATTTACTTACCACGCATCTATTTCACTTACCGCACTGTTATTTTTTGGTTTCCATGGATATAAACAAACGTTCGGGAAATGTAACTTACCAGCATTGTCAACAGCCTCGGTAAATGCATGAAAATACACGATCGTGCAAAAAATTATTTATTGTGCAAAATACTATTTGCATCCTATAAAGAAATAAACAAGTGGACTGTTCAATTATCATCAATTGGCACGCATGCTGTTCTCAGCAAATTCCATACAGATGAAATTTCCATCGAGCCGGGCTCGGTAATCCTGATATTAAAAATGAAATATGGACTTATCTGTCCTCAGTAGTTTCGAGAAAACGGTAGCAGGTATCAAAAAATGATAAAACAAGACTATAGGTTAAAATTGATATACGAATTTTTTAAAAAAAAAAGTAAAAAAAATAAAAAATAAAAAACGATCAAAGTTAAAGTTTGGTTAAACGACCAAAAAACCCTTTAAATAAACGATTAGACGGATCTTATCCAAATCTTTCTCAAATATTATTGAGATTCCGAAATAAATTAATGTGAATTCAGAAATATTCTCCAGAGCCCTGGGATCTCAAAATGTCTTACAAATTACAGTGCTCTTAAAATTGTCGTGCTCAAATTACAGTGCAATTACAATTACAATTTGACTGATTTTGATAAAATTTTATGAAAATTAGATATGCTATAAAAATTACAACTTGAAAATATGAATAATACTTTAGAGTCGTCGAGCGAGCGAAACGAAGCACATAAGGAACTGACTTTGTGGTCACATTGTCCGTCAGTTACATCAAGTAGGGCGCAAATTAAAAAGCTGAAGAAATTTGACAATTTTTACTCAAGTAAGTACTATTGAGATCTCTGTGAAAGATGAAAGTGATGTTAAAATGATTTCCCGGGGCCTTGGTGCCTTGAAGGGCCTGAAATAGAAACAATTCTAAAACTGCTGGTATAGGTACCTATACTAAGTTCTTACGGTGCGGAAATTAGCCATGCTAATAAAATATGAAGATAGTTATTTTAGAGTCACTGAGCGAGCAGGGTCAAGTGCTATAAATAATTTATTTTGCACAAAATTTTGGAATATATGATTGAATCAACCTATAAATTTTACCTATAATTCAGATAATTTTATGTGAGTGAAACTGCGGGTCGCAGCTAGTTTATTATATAAAAGAGAAATACCATTCACTCACTCACCTATCACGAAATCTTCAGAACTATAATGCATACAAACTTGAAATTTGAGATGTAGGCCATTCAAATCAAAAGAGTGCTTTGATGTGGTGTAAGTAGATAACGTAGGCAATTAATAAATTAATTATTACTCAAAAAACACCCTTTGATTTTAATGAGCTTTGATGTGGTGTAAGTAGATAGGATGCACAGCTCCTATAATTAACTAGAAAATATTGCTTTTGTTACCTGCCATATAATATTCGATAAGTCAATTATTATTAAAAAAACGCACCTTCTGTTATGATGAGCTTTGGTGTAGCATAAGTAGGTAGGCTAAACAATACACTGCATTTTTTTAAACGGTCTAAGTATACTAGAAATTCACCAAAAAAATTAAATTTTTTGGCTTGTAAGTTTCCAGTGGCTTCACATTATAAAAGTGCCATAAAAAATTCACCTTTTTAGAGACCGTGATTAATTTTATGACTTATTTTGGTGAAAATTCTTTTATCCTTTTACATTTTTCAATATTTTTAAATTGTATTAAAAAAGTTTAAGTTCTATATGGACTTATATGTAATTTAACTAAAAGTTAATATTATATTATAAAAAACGCCGTGAGCAGCGGGGCCCCATCACGGAAGTCGAATTTTTCTTTTCATCTTCGATACTACAAGCGAGATGTTATTGAAAGTCTACAAGCGATTTGTCATTTTGGTGGATTCAAAATTGATGAGTGTCCGGCTGATCGGGGCTTTAAAAAAATATTTTAAGTTTTTAAGGGCTGAATCTCAGTGAATTTCAATTTTGTGCCGATAGCAGTTAGTAGGAAAAAAGCTAACACAATTCGTATGAGGGCATTCCTACCCATGCTTATCCGCCAATTGCCTTTGTGTTTTATTTTTAAGTATTAAAAAAGGACCTTACATAATAAACTGGAAGGCCTTTATGAAGATATTTTTTCTTTCCAAAAAAATTCAAAATTTCTATTTTATGAATAAAATCCAAAATTCCTACTTTATAAATAAACAGTGACTTTAATAACATTTTTAAATTAATATTTGTGTATTGCATTTGTTATAAAAGTAAGTTCATTTTTTTTTAAATTTTAAAAAATTAGTATTCGCCTACTTGTATTTAGAATAAAAAAATTCATTTAAAACACAATTTTAACAATATCATTGAATTCCGATGAAAAAATGGGAGAAGTGGGGGAAAAAGTAATGTTGAATCCCTAAAAAGCACTAGCTGGATACTAACCCAATACACGTACAAAATTTCAGCCCTACAATTTTCCTTAGAGAGTCTCTAAACGTGTTAGAAAAAAAGCAAAAAAATTAAGGAAATATTGGCGTAAAAATCATGTGGGTAAGGGTTACAAATTGAAACCTCCAAAAAGCAGTGGCTGGCTATTAGCTTAACCTGTACACAAAATCTCAGTCCTCTAGCTTTACGTTCTTTTTGGTATAAAAATCATGTTCTTTTGGTATAAAAATGGTAGGGGGTAAGGGTTAAAAGCTGAGACCTCCAAAAGGCACCCCCTTGATACTAACTCAATCCGAATACAAAATCTCAGCCTTCTAAGTTTATTTAGTTGACTTGTGCGAGTGGTACAAACTTCAAAAACGTCAAAAAAGCATGAAATTTTAGCTTAAAAATGAGGGGGGTGGGGGTAAAATATTAAAACCTCCAAAAAGAACAACCTAGGTACGAACTTTATCAACACACCAAATTTCAACCCTCTGCGTTAATTCTGGGGGGCTGTGGGTAGTGATGGAGAACTATCGATAGTCCCGACTATCGATAGTTCCGACTATCGATAGTCCCGGCTATCGATAGTACCGACTATCGATAGTTCCGACTATCGATAGTCCCGGCTATCGATAGTCCGACTATCGATAGTTCAGACTATCGATAGTTACCGATAGTACCAACTATCGATAGTTATCGATAGTTTTTGATGCTCAAGTTTTTTGAATTTGGATAGCCGGTGAACCAGAAAAAAAAGGTCGCCTGAAATTCCCTTAAAATGGTTGTTTTTATATCTCTGGCTATAATTTTTATTTTCTTTGTAGTATTTATAAGTAAACGAGATGACTGAAAAAAACTATCGAAAACTATCGATAGTAAATGAAAAAATATCGATAGTTATCGATAGTGCTATCGATAGTTCTCCACCACTAGCTGTGGGTGTGTTAGATCCAGCCGAAATACTTTTTCCCCTTCTACTCCCTCCAAATCTTCCT
Source organism: Brachynemurus nebulosus (assembly GCA_035578155.1). Lineage (NCBI taxonomy): Eukaryota > Metazoa > Arthropoda > Insecta > Neuroptera > Myrmeleontidae > Brachynemurus > Brachynemurus nebulosus. Next base: position 97,010,149 of record JAPWDM010000001.1, read on the forward strand.
AGGAAGCTGAATTTTGGATATGTTGTAGATAATTGACCGAAACATTATTTCCAACCGGTTTGGAAAAGTTTTATTGTTTTACCCCCACCAGCCCCTTAAAGGTTGGTTTGGATGACACTAAAACCGCAGGAATTTTTTCGGAATTAACAGTCGCGTCACCCCACAAAAGGATAAGAGTTATTTCGCTACATCCTATATATATATATATAAATATATATATATATATATATATATATATATATATATATATATATATATATATATATATATATATAGGATGTAGCGAAATAGCGAAATAACTCTTATCCTTTTGAGGGGTGACGCGACTGTTAATTCCGAAAAAATTCCTGCGGTATTAGTGTCTACAGGGTGCTATGAGTCACCCCTCAAAAGGATGATACTTATTTCTCTGACACCCTATATATATATATATATATATATATATATATATATATATATATATATATATATATATATATATATATATATATGTATCAGAATTTTTTTTCTAAAGAATCGTGTTCTACGGGTCCGAAAACGGATAGCACCCCTACTCTCGCTTCTCGCCGTTCTTATCGTATGGGCTGTATAAGTCTAATTTTTTCAAGGAAAAATTCAACTAAAAACTGAAAAAATTAAAAGGATAAAAGAATTTTTACCAAAATAAGTCATAAAATTAATTACGGTCTCTAAGAAGGTGATTTTTTTTATGGCACTTTTATAATGTGAAGCCACCAGAAACTTTAAAATCTTTTTTTTTATACAATTATTTTTAAGCACTCTTTTTGATACATACCATATACTAACAGATGAGACAGATGAAGCCTACATATATAAAAAAGTGTGGTCCGAAAGTTGCAATAAGCTGTATTTTATACTGATTACTGACTAGTCGGCCATCGGCTTTACAAGAGTAATCAACCATTGTTAAGTGGAGGCCACAGTGGCGGCTGTTGATTGTTACATCGTGGTTACATCATTAGTAGCAGACACATACATATAGTTGTTCGGTATCCACTCCCACCTTGCACCTCGCACTACATATATATTGAATATCACACATACTAACATCCACTATACTACACATACAAACACAAACTCTAAATATGTATATAACCATAGAGAGTGGGGAGGCTTCGCTGCCAAGTTTGACGACGTAAAATTCTGGCGATAGACGGAGTGCTAACTATCATATAGTATTTTGGCCCCTAGCATATACTCAATAAATTATTTAATACTCAAAAAGCGCCTCTTCGATCCTGATGAAATTTAGTGTGCTGTAAGTACATAAGGTAAGCAATATTCTGTATTTTTTTGAAAGGTCTAAGTATACTAGAACCATACTAAAAAATAAAATATATTTTTTATGCAATTATTTTGAACTTATAAATTTAGGAGAAAATGTCAAAAAAAATATATAATATAGTCCCAAGTATTACCTAAATTTTGGCGTCGGTTTTATTTTCTTAGGTGTTATAGTTTTTGAGAAAATTGAGTTTAAAAAATTACAGCATTCACAAATATTTTGGTTAATATCTCAAGGACAAATCAAGGTTAAGGGCCAATGACCCTATATTTGATAATCACTTGGGGTACCAATGTTCCTACATATATTATTACAGACATCGGCAATGGGGGCTATTTCCCTATGCTTATCTTGCTATACCCTTTTGCTTAACTTTAGCGAAGCTCCACTGTATAGAATATCATAAAGTAACGCCCAAATTTACTAATATTGTAGCTGTCATTTATTTAAACAAACTGTATACTATAGAATATAAATTATAATATAGATATTAAACGGGACCCTCGGTGCGCGAGTCAGACTCGCACTTACCGAATTTGTTTTCTATGCTAGTGACTTTATAATCAACTATTTATGAGTGTAAATTAATGATTTTTTATCACGTATACTAAAAAAGTAACCTTCGCTACTGCAGGCGTTTGAAACGAGAAGATTTTTCCAAACATAAAAGGAGAAAATAAAAATTTTATCTATTTTGCGAATAGTATTTGTTTTTAATTCAATATTTTGTTTTTTCTTGACCACACTATATTAATAAAAAATTTTGTCATCGGGTCTTTTCAAATAGTTTTTAATAAATATAAGTACCTATTTCGTAATCAATTTTTATATCCTTTTCACTGGTATCTAAGAAAGGGTAGGGTAAAAGCCCCGATTGTGGAACACTATTTTTAGGTATTTCATCAAACTTGCTTACAAAAATTAATAAATGAATTAAACACCCATTTTTTTTTCTTAATAAGCATGAAACCAAGTTTTTTTAATCCAATGAATATGTTTTTAAGAAAATATAACCCAAAAATTTTGATTTATTAATGTTTTGTTTTATAATTTGTTGACATCTATAAAAAAACGGACAGAAAATATTAACACCGTTTAAAAAATCAGCACATTGACACCTAAAAAAGAACACGTATGTACGAACATGAGATACATCAGACACATCTTTTGCCATCTTTTCACTCTATGACATAGAGTGACATCTAGTAGTAAATAGAATGTCAAATTAAAAAATATAGAATGGTTTAAATATTCGATAAAATAAACGACCAAAACCACAGAATATACCAAAATACCACAGAAAAATACTATATTTTGTTTCGCCATCTATGTATTTTGGTAAAGTTCTAATCAATTCTAAACCTTCTAAACTAACTTATCAAAATGGCGACAATTTTTCATTATTAATAAAATTTTGCAACTTTAAATCAATATTTTTTTATTTATCAATTGACGATACGCTCCGAAATAAAAAAAATATTAAAAATTTTACGATTTTAAAGCAGTAAGTAAATATTTTAGACTCAAAAAGAAATTAAAACTATTTATGATATAAATTTTTAGTTATTTTACGTACATGATTTTAGTTAAATACACAGGTTATATGTGTACTCAAAGAAATACACATATATATAAATTACATTTAAACCGAATAAAAAGATGATTTAGCTCTTATAATCTCTTAACTGGACTAATAAAAATTATTTGTATAGTTTTATTGCGCTAACTTCGAAAATTAACTGGAAAATGTTGAAATTTATAAGGCATGTGTTTCTATAAATAAGCATTAATCAAACGCAAAAGAGACACATTTAGCAAAAACTGTTTAATTTATATATGTATTTCTTTAATTAAGTAAAGAAACATTAAATGTGAGATGAATTTAAATTGAAAAACAATCATTCTATTAATAATAATTTTTGTTATCAGACGTTTCTTTCAGAAATAACTTCATTAAGATATAAATGTCAAAACTGTTTTTCTATTGGATCGCGTTCCACAAACGGGGCTTTTACCCTATATGTTAGAAAAAAAATATGAATATATTCTTAGTAAGCATTAAATATAAAGAAATAACTTAAATTTTAAGACTGGAAGAATGTTCTTTTTTAGTGTTCCGTATACCAAGATTTCCAGAGGGTACTCAATTTTTTTTTTTCGTTTGTAGCGTAGTGTAAGTTATTACCCTAATATGAGAAAATTTCTCCATTTACTTACCCCTACTGTCAATGTGCAGTTTAGTTGATTATATTTTCGGAAATTTGCTCACCTAAAAAGAAGAGAAAAAAATTAAATTTAAATAACGGATAACTGAATAAATAAAAAATTATTTCGAAGAAATATACAGTATAACAACAAAGTTATCATAAAGTATATCAACTTAAAAATTAGTGGATTGAATGTCCACGACATGATTTTTTGGGGCTTTAGGGAAAGCATTCTTGGGATTAATGGTAATAACTAAAGTTTCAGCATTTTTTACGGTGCGTCCCATGGTGATCTTGACTTTGATCTCAAGGTCACGATTCAAGGTCATATCAATGTTAAGTCCGTTTTTTTTTAAAAATGGCAACCTTTTCTTTCATCCCCGAAAATGGAAAGAGCTGAAAATTCTACATCCGAGTATGACCTTGATCGTGATTTAGTTTTTACTGTAATTCTTTTATTTTGACGTACACAGTACGCGCAAAGAGAATATAAATATATGCGCAGTATTTAAAATAGGTAGAAAAAAGTTTAAATATTTTATGGGGTAACTTTGAAATATTTTATATTTTGTCATGTCTACATCCTGTCTGCCATCTAGTCAAAATTTAAAACATTACAGTACTAATCACGTCAATTTGAAAAATTACAGTACTAATATAAATTAAAAATTACAGTAAAAATCAGCATTTGGCCTTGATCATTGGCTTTGAGGTCACGATCGAAATCACATTCAGATACAGAAATTTCTGCTCTTTCTATCGCCGGGATCGAAAAGGGGGTAGCTACATAAAAAAAGCGTACTTGACCTTGTAATGACCTTCAACCTTGACCTTGAATGCTGAAACTTTAGTTATGACCATTTATCCCAAAAATGCTTTCCTGCTGAGATTTTTTACTGTTTCCATACTTTTGATTAACTCTGTATGAGGTCCGCTCAAGTCTGAGAGTTCCAAAAGCGGCACAAAAATAAACTACCCAACCGAGTTTGAAAATTTTTTCACCGTTAGAAAGTTTTCAGCATTTTAAATAGATATACGATATTCTATATGGATGCGACAGGATCCTAGAGACCCAAAAACTACTCAACCGATTTTGAAAATTTTTTCACTGTTATAGGGCTAAACTATTTTAGATGGATACATATTATTATTATACGAGATCGACCAGTGTCCAGTCATTGGAAATTCACTATGTTATGCAGATGCTGCGACAAGAGTATTTTTCAATAGGACAACATGATATATACTTACATACGTTGTAAAATGCAGTAAAATAATTTAAATAATCAAAACTCATATAGCGCCAGTAAAAAAAAATTTGGTGGAAGTAAGTTAAAATGGGCTTGAGCTAGACGAGTACAGTTTGTTTTTTAAATGCTAAATTTCCTGAAATTAATACATTACGCAGCACTAGCCAAGCTATAAAAAATCACTAACGGTTTCTCGGGAATCAAATAATTTTAAATAGTGTAACTTGTAAACAACGATGGATAGTCGAATTCTTCAAGTTGTGCTGAATTGTGCTATGCAAGGTCTATAATTTTCATGCCTAAAACGTAAAATTTAGTTTCAAATTCAATAAAAATTGATAAAGTAGAAGTGACGGAAAATTCAAATTTTAGCATTTTTAAATTTTTTTTGGTTGTGCCGGATGCGCATAACGATTTTCCCAAATGACAAAATTTTCTCAGACTAATATACTGCCCAGTACAAAATGATTTTTAAAAATCTGTTAGAGTTTTTCAAGCATACAAAAACATTTTTTATCCAAATAAAATATGAAATTAAATTTTTTCGACGGCACAACGCGGCACAAACATTGTATAATGCAATAAAATTAAAAAAGTTCAAATTTCAAAAAGTGCGGGGCTGATCAAAAATTTCTTTTTTGATCTTTTTTCGAAATTATCTTTGTTAGGTGGCAATTTAAAAAGAACGGGGCTGGCAAAAAAATTGTTTTCTGGTGATTTCTCCTAAGCTCTTCTAATTTCGAGCTGCTGTTTGCGGCACAAATTGGCACAAAGGTAGCACAATATAGCACAATTAAAATAATAAAAATTTCAAAAAGTGCGGGGCTAACTTCACCCACACGATGTTACCGGGAAATATGTAAAGCAAACAATTATTTCTAGTGTGGAAAAATCAGAAATTAACACATCCAAGTATCCCGAAATTTTCTAAATCTTAATTCATATTATAAAATCTTTATTTTTCTATAAAATATTAACAAATTTTTGTTTTACAAGGCCTGTGGTAGTATTATTTCGCTCCAATTTAACTTTTAGTGTATTAATCATACTGATAGCTTCATTTGAGCTTAAATTTCGGATTTCCAACTTCTTGGTAACTGCAGGAAGTTTTGAATAATTTACTTTAATACAAGCTAATTGATTAACTAAGGACACAGATGTTCTTGGAATTTTTTTTTAAATGTGTGTTTACTTTAAAATTAACTGTTAAATCCAAATATTTCACCAACCAAATTTAAATTTAAAAAGTAACTAATTTTAGTTTTCTTTTTTTTTCCAAAAATTACATAAATGTTGAAGTATAAAAAGTAAGTGTTAGTTTAATTATTTTGATAAAATGAAAATATATAATATGTAGTTAATATGCATTAAAAAGGAAAATGTTCAAAATTTTTAAAAAAAAGTGTGAATTACGAGTATATTCAAAATATTCAAAATCAAAATTAACTCATTTGCTTTTAAATGGCTTATAATAATGAAAACCAAATTTTAGAATAAATACGCTAACAAATAAAGAAGTATATATGCAAATATACATTTTTCCAACTTTAATGGTCTGTTGTAAAATAAATAATATTCATTGTTTAAATTGACTACATTGTCTATGTAGACAATTGTTACGTAGTCTAACTTATTGTTTACGCGTAGACAATGGAGATAGACTTCCTCACGTAGTCTACGTGTACAACCCTGCATATTACACGATCTAATGTTATTCCAGTTAATGGCGGAAATGATTCCAGGATTCAACAAAATCTACTAAGAATTAAAGATTTGCTTTTAGACATTTCTCCAGTGCTTAAAAATGTGTCTAGATATTTGTCTGAATAACATGGTCTGAATTAAATAATATTGTCTGAATTTTCAAAATTTTTGGGTAGGCCCGGGCCTACCGGCCTACCCGCTAAAATCGCCACTGATTCTGGATCAGTGAAATATATCATTTTATTATATAGGTAGTATATTTGCAAACAAATATTTAAGTTAATAATAAAACGTAACAATATTTTTCACACCAAACTTTTAATCATCGTCGTATTATCAATGAATTTTAATTCCATTATGTATGTATGCTGAAATTCATTTTTACTCCATATACTTCACACCAAATAGGATACAGGCGTCACTCAAGTTACTGATGAATTAACTTATGACCACTGATTGCAGTTTTCCTCGAGTTACACACAAACCATACGTATGTACGGATTGTCACAGTACCACACAGCACGTATGACCTTGGGTACATATACATATATGGTTCGTCTATAACAGTGGTTCCCAAACTCTTTTGGCCCCCGGACCCCTTTTCATAGTCAAAACTTGCTCACGGACCCTTTTTTATAGTCAAAACCTGCTCACGGACCCCTTTTCATACACACACCGGCAGAATTAGCGGAACATACAAAAAATCTGTAAAAATCAACCAAACCCTTTCATTTCAAGAAAATATTAATCTTATTTAATTATTCACTTAAAATTACATGTTCACATGTCGATATACCTTTCTTTTGGTAGCAAAACAAGTAACCATATCAAATGGCAAATTTTTGGAATCTTATGTCGACTAAGAATAATTTAAGTTAAAGATTACTTAACAAATAGAAAATGAAACACAGCGTTTTAATCCCGCCTGGTTCCTCCCGTGGTCTTATCAAAACTTCCATTCGTTTTTTTAATACTCAGCATGATGTAATCTATAGTTTCCTGGGATAGTCTTTGCCATTCTTCAATTACGACAGTTTGAAGCTCGACTACATTGAGAAGAAACGGCATTTGAATTCGAAAGTGACAGACCTCTTAAAAAGAATTGCATCAATAATAAATAAATAAAAACAATTCTATGGAAAGTCAATTGATTCGTTGCTGCAATATTATTTTAAGTAAAAATGAAAAAAACCCGCCAACTTTGTTTAATAAATAAGTTTTTATATAATTTTTATGTTCCGCTAATTTTGCCGGTGTGTGTAGTAAAAACTTGCTCACGGACCCTGGGTGAAAAACTACATAAATGCATAATAAAAAAAAAACACAAATTTAACTTTGATGTTTTGAAATGTAAATGGTGGGGTAAAAATAAAATATAAATAAAACATTTTGTTGAAGAAGTATTTATTAAAATTAACTTTTTTTTCAAAATACAAAAACAAAATGACTTGGATAAACCTGATGGGATGTTATGAGTGTATTTATGTCCGCCTCAATGTTTGTGAGTAGCAACCGCAAATCCCTACGAGTACTAATTTTTGGTCGGTTTTTTTTCTGATGAGGCTTATAACGGCACTAAATGCACGTTTTACCAAATAGGAAGACGGAAAAGTAATCAACAGCTTCTGTACAATAAACCATAATGCTCATTCAATTAATTGGGACTTCTTAACTTATGTTATGATATGATATTTAGTTTGAATTCGCTCACACACACATATATACTTACAATCCCTTCTTCGGTTTTTAATAAAAAAAGAAATCTTTAATGAATGTTAAGGGCTTACTGTATTGATAACTGTGAAATATAATCTTTTTGATCAACTTAAACAAGAGTATAAATTTTCTTTTATACTCTACTTAGGATGTAAAAATCGCTAATAATTTGTTCATTGTTATTTAACTTCCATATTAATAAAAGTTTGTCATAATGTTTTTATTTTATATTTAACCTGGCGCGGACCCCCTGACGTTGTTCAGGGACCCCCAAATCAATCTTAATTTTCTACGGACCCCGTGAATGATCCCGGGGACCCCTGGGGGTCCGTAGGGACCACTTTGGGAACCACTGGTCTATAAGTTGAGGTAAACTACGATTAGTGATAATAAGTCAAATTGCCAATAACTCGAGTGACTACTGAAAAAGATTTATTATGATTATTTTCAAAAAAATTATTACAATGTTATCCTTCTAGTCAGGGGCGGACAGTGACTTTAGGTGGATGTGGGCTAACACTACTTGGGGGCCCCCAATTTGAAAGGTCACCCAATTAAACACACTAATTTCAATTTGATGAAATAATTATTTTCCAAAACGTATAAAACGTATTAAGGTAAAAGACCCGGTAATTGACCCTGGCCCAGTTTCTGAACTTTTCAACTTTGTTATAAATTAATAAAAAAACTATATTTTAAATAAGAAAAAAAATAAATTCTTAATTTAAAGTAATCTATTCTGTGTCTAATGAACAGCAATTTAAAAAGTTTAGAATATATTAACTAAATAAAAAAAATTTTTAAGTTTAAAATGTGTGTAAAAACTATTTTTTTGGTATTTTCCTAACAGTTTATGTTACAAAGTACTCATTTTGATCTGTGCAATATTCATCATTTAAGTATGAAAACTTAATTAAAAATATATGAGCAGGTTAATATTTGTTTAAAATTTATTTTAAAATATTTATAAAATACCTTAGAATGATTTTTATTACTGAAATATGAGGGTCAATTACTAGGCTCACTTCTAAAGTGGTATGGCCCAATTAAATTCTAACCAGTTTTTGTTAGTTATTTTGTTATTTATAGTTATCTTCGATTAGTTTTTGTTATTTTTCATAACGTATATAACATTAAACATTCATTTTTATCAATAAAAAATTATTTATAAATTAAATTTTAAAAAACTGTATTTTTAAATGTAAGAATCAGAAACTAGGCCACTGTCGGGGTCAGAAACTGTCACATGAGAAATTTTGAAGGTCAGAAACTGGGTCCTTTTTGTCAATTTTTAAAACATTAATTTAAATTATTAATTCAATTCAAATAATTATTTTACTTGTATGACTTTATTTTGAAAGCCATAAACTAGTTGATAAAATTATTAATTATTGTCTCTTAAGTTTAAACTTATATTTATTACTGTCGTTTAACCTCAGCCGTCACTCTTAAAAGGTCAGAAACTAGGCCCGTTACCTTATGTATAGGAAGGTATATAAAAAGAAATAATATAATATTAAGTATTTAATTTATATGACAGGTACACAAACAAGTACTGTCAAGACATTATCGCAAAAGTAAACATGTTTGTAATGTGAACTTATAAAATTGTCCAAAACAAACTTATTTTCTTTTCGTGTTAACCACACTAACATTGAGCTTTTATGTTCATTTCAATTTTCGTGATTTTCTAAACACGTTCCTACGTGTTTCCAATCAGAAAATCCAGTTGTGTATTGAGAAGCTGAGTTTTTGAAAAAAGTTTGCAAGCCAAGCAAAATACACTACCAGTACTGGTTGAATAACATAACCAAGATCTTTGCAGCAATTGGCCATTTTTCATTTTCTTAGTGAAATATCTATTTGAAAATGACCTGTTTTGTTCTTTATAATATTTCTTGAAGTCGAAGCTGAATATATATTTCTTGGATCTTTATTTTGAAAGTCAGTCATTTCATGTGAGAGGATGCTGCTAATAAAATCATTATTTAGCGACATTGGCCACAAGCCCACGTCAACATATTTTTCAAAGTCAAAGTGAAAGTAAATATTTGCCTAATCTTTTTCCGCGTCAGTATTGCTGTCCTCTTGGTGAAGAACAATATCTTTTTCAGAGAGATTAGAGAGCTAATGGCAGTTTATGGTGCATTTTCATCACGGGTATTTTTTTCTTGGTTTTGCGATATTCCCCTCCCTTCGGCTAGACTATTTTCAGCTAAGTTCTCTTTCCTTTCGCTTGTTAATGGATTTATAATAACTATTGTATTCTCATTTTTTTGTTCTGATTTAAAAAAAAAATTTCAATTTTTGTACATTTGTTTTTTTCTTTTTCTCGAACTAACTGTAATTTTCGCTTTTCAGCTCCACTTTTGTATTTTCTAGCAGACATATTTTACTTTTCAACAATATTTTGCCACGTTTTACTAACTGAAATTTATTTGTTAAAAATTAGATACCAGTAAATATTTAAATTTTAATTGCTGAATTCTGTATTTCTATTACTGTATTCAGGGTTGGTTATTTTAAGAAATTAAATTTTCTTTAAAAGGATGAGTATATTTTCTGTCTCAAAATATAAAGAATTACTAGTTAATTTCAGGATACCTAAACTTATACACGCTTTCAATAGTATTTATTTAGCCTTTAGAAATTGTTTAATTACCCTTTTTTTACTTGTTTGCACTTATCACTAATATGTACATAATACATAAATTTTTTATTAACATCAGTTTTTCATCATTCATTCTATTTACTTTTTCTCAAGTCTAACTGAACGAAATGAGCGAATGAAATGAACCGGTTCATTCAAGTGAACGAATTCTAGTGAATGAAACTACCTAATTGTAAGTGAAACAAAATTCGCAACTCTATTACTGACTATATTTGTGGTATACATAGAAAGTGGTAGTTCCTACGCGGTTTATTATGTTTTTTAATGTTAAGTAATGTCAGTCTTCGTATGAAGGGGGCCCCTTATATCCACGGGGCCCTGGGCTGCAGCCCAAAAAGACCATTAGTAGATCCGCCCCTGCTTCTAGTAAATATGAATTCATTGCTCCAGTGAAATTAAACAGTACTATAAGTTTGTTTATTTTGTTTGGAATATGAACAGCATATTACTTTCTCTGTTTTACAGAATAGAAAAAATGTGCAAAACGGAGAAAGAAATATGCTGTTAATATTCCAAACAAAATAAACAAATTATATCATGTTTGTCGTTCTTATTGAAATGGACGTTCGTGTCAAAGCCAATATTTTATTCTACAATAATTAAGTAACAGGAGAAAGAACAGCAACAAAAAATAAAATACAAATATAATAAAGCCATTATTTATTTGTTAATTATCAGTTAAGGGCAAAAACATGGCAATTTTGTTTTAGAAAACCATTATTTATTGACAATATATTATTAAACGCAAAAACTGTTAAACAGTGTGTGGTATGTCCCGTCATTGCGTACGTCGATCCATATATCAAACGTCATCCAAGTTTTTCTAATACAGTTTCCTTTAACTTTGCTAATATTTCTTTTTTGTTTATTATTGATGGGTAATTGGGGATTTGTCAAGATTATTTATGAAAGTTTTTACTTCGGAACAATTCAGTGCGGAAGTGTATCTCCTCCAATATACACACACGAAAAGTTTTATAACAAATTATGATTGGGTACAACATACCTACGTTGATAATAACAAAATACATTTTCTAGGGCCATAGTATATGAGGTAATAATTTAAGTTGTTCGTGCAATCAATTCAAAGTTTTTACCACCAGAAAGTACCAGCTAAATTAATTTATGGTAACTATTATTAATTTATCGCTTAAGTGTGGGAACCGGAAGGTGTGCAACAAATAAAGGTGAATGAGTTTGTATTTTATGAACCCATTACAAGACGACGATTACAGAAAATACCCCTGCCGTAGCATTCTGCATGTCATAGTGAATTTCCAGCAATAAAAAATGTTTTTTCTTGCATACATACCCGCGTCGTGCCATTACAGTGGGTAACACGTATTATTTATTAACTAATAACTTGTAGCATTTTTACAGAATTTTAAAGAATTTGAGCTATGATTTTCCCAAAAAATTTTTAATAAATACATTTTTAGGGGTGTTTAATCTTTTAAAAATTATGTAACTCCAATGAAAAAAATTTTGGACTAACGTAAACTCAGTCTAAATCTTTTAATCACTTTTCATCAAAATTGCTTAAGGGCTAGTATGAAAAAAATATCAAAATATAATATTTCAGCCAATTTTTGAAGGGGTGTTTTACCCCCTAAATATGCGGTTGGGCACGTACAATTAAATTATGTTTATTACTTTGTGATGTGCTACAATACATCTCAAAATGAACGAAATCGCAGGGAGACAATTCCGTAACATTCCTTGTAAGTCTAAATCAGGGCTCTTGATTTAGACGATGTGAGAAATGAAAGATTGTGAGTGGCCATTTCCATGTGTACTTTCGTTTTATTTAGTTGTTACTTGGTTTCCTAACGAGATCAGTGTACTCGAAATTATTATCGCAATTTCGCTTTACAATTCACATTCTGATGCAAATAAGATCACGAACAAAGTTGAAAGGAAACTGAAAATGAAATTTAAATAGTTCTTGTATGTGGCCTGCGAGACAACGGAAGTCCATTGATTCGTTTATAAAAAGCCAACATGAGAATGAAAGGTAAACGGTACAATGACTTGGCGAAGCCAGAAAATTTCCATAGATTCTCATATTCGCCATTTTTCAGGGCATTTCGTCGAAAGTGTAAAGTTGGCATAAAAAATTCAACGTGGGAGTTCTACTCGCGCTTGGCAAATTTATTTTTTTACACGAGTATTTACTATTACCATGTTCTTAAATATAACCTACAATGACAAAACGTCCAACTGGTACATTATTTTGGCAGCTAATACAGCTCTCTCTCTCTCTCTCTCTCTCTATATATATATATATATATATATATATATATATATATATATATATATATATATATTACTGTATAATGTAATATATAGTATACTGGATATATTGCTACGTTTCTGTCTTAACCTCGTATCTGAAAACTCCCAATTTATAGACACACAAAAAAGAACGTATTTAAATCTGTTTTCATTAAGATTTATGCTAATTACACACCCTTGACTACCTATATATATATATATATATATATATATATATATATATATATATATATATATATATATATATATATATATATATATATATAAATACAGTAATTAATGTTTTTTGTCTGTCCTAAAACATGTATAGTCCGTTCAATTTTTATTTAAGCCTGAAATTTAATTGTTATTTTCATAAAAGTATTGGTGTTTAGTTAAAAATTACACATTAGTATTATACTACAGTAAAAGCGTCGCTCAAAACGATCGAACCGTGCATTTCGGGTAGGTAGCAATTTTTTTTCTGAAATTCATAGAAGGGCCTGTGGTGAATATAAAACTGAGTTTTCGGGACTGGGGGTGTTGCCGTTTAGCCGCCATCTTGGAAAAAAGGTCAAAATTAATTTTTCGATTATCTCTGTAACCGTGAGGCACACAAAAATTTTGTAAAGACCATTTTTATAGAAAATTTTATTTTCTACAATTTTTATTTGAAACATTTTGTCAGAAAATCGATATTAAAAAAGTTATTCACAAAAAACTGTGGAAAATTAAGGAGTGGAAAACTTTGAGGCCATATAACTTTTCTATTTTCAACCCGACAAGATTAATGCTTCTTATATTTTTCATAGGAAATTTCTTAACGAACAATTTGACGTACTTATTTTTATTATGAAACATACAGTTATCGAGTTTGCGCGCTGTAAAGAAAGGTAAGTGAGGTATGTAAATAAATAAAACTATTATTATTGGTTCAGTTGGGTACATTATGTCTGGTAGTGGATTAGAAGAGTTGCTAAAACTAATTTATGCTGATAATTGTGTTAATAATATTATGTCTGGCCACGCATACGCAAGAGCAGTACGAGGTCACATTTTGGTGCACTTGTCTTTGGCAAAAAAATTATGGAATTTATTGATTTCACTGATGAAGAACGAGATTTAATGGACAGTATTGTAAGTAATAAAACACAGATTTTACAAGCAGCTGAAATCACGGCATTTAAGGAAATAGCTACTAAATTCGAAGATGCTGTTACAATGTTAGAACATAAAGGACCAGCAGCCAGGCTCTGGATACAGTATTTCAAAATGATCGCGCTTTTAAAACAATTCATTGAAGCTGAAAGATCTGGTAACTGGACCCTTCATTTAGATTCAGTTCAAAAAATGCTCCCCGTATTTCACTCTAGTGGGCATTTCTTGTACGCAAAATCAGCTCAACTCTACCTACAAGATATGCAAGAACTAGACAAACGTATGCCTCCACAAGAATTTGAGGACTATACTTCTGGTGGCCGATTCACTATCAGACGGACAAACAAATTCTGGAGTGGAGTAATGTCCCACCAAACCATTGAACAAACACTTATGAGGATGATGAAAACGTCTGGTGGGTTAACTCATCGTGGAATATCTGAAAGTACGCTTGCTTCCTGGATACTGGGAATGATATCATTGCAAGACATCTGCGAGCAAATAGAAAATTTCTGTAATGTTTCCTTGGAATATTCGGAACAACACGTCCATCACAGAGATACATGAGTCATCAGAGATAACGAAGATGTTGAAAAATTGGATCACTGGTTGGCATCTTATGACCCATTTTTAGGAAGATCGGAATTAATATCAGTTTTTACTGGCATTATTGCCCCAGATTATATTAATTGTGACCGTGCAATTGAAATTGGAAAAGCCATGATCTCTCAAAATATTGACAAGAATTTCAGTAATTTATCTTTCAAAAGAAAAAATAAAGTGCTTCCTTTGAGCGCAGTCTCAAGATCTATTGAAGTGGATAAATCTCCAATAGTAGTTAATCCTTTGCTTATTTTCCAAAGAATATGTATATCCAAGCAGTCAATCGGCGATATAAAAGAATGCTTTAAATACGAACTTTCACCTTTCCCATTATCGTTGTTTACAGAGGACGGTATGTGGAAAAGCATGAAATCCTCTTTATTCAAAGCATTTTTACCACTTAGTGCACCCGTGCAGCTTGGAGAAAATAAATTCTTCATTATTGACGGTGGATACCTTCTCCATACAGTTGTGTGGGAGCGGAACGTATCATTTAAAGTAATTTGTCAAAATTATGCCAAATATATTAAAAATCATTTTGGTTCATCGGTAGGTATAGTTTTTGATGGTTACTCTGACGATCCAAACATAGCTGGCACCAAATCGTGGGAACGTCTTCGGAGGTCGAAAAAGCAACACTGTGCAGATATAATTTGCAGTAGCAATAGTATTCCGACAATCCCACAAGAAAAATTTCTTTCAAATTAAAATAACAAGAAAAATTTAATTACTCTTCTAAAGAAAGAACTGCTGGAATGGGACTATAATATCGAGCAAGCAGAAGCAGACGCGGATTCACTAATTGTAAATTCTGCTCTGGAGAAGTGTGATTTGTACGACTCCGTAACAATCGTTGCTGAAGATATAGATATACTGCTGGTTGGTTTTGGGCGTAACAAATCAAATGTTTTTTTCTTTAAACCCAAAAAAGGCAACACACCTGATAAAATTTACTCTACATCGAGCTTGAAGCATGGGGATGTAGTAAATAATAACATTTGGTTTATTCATGCTTTTTCTGGGTGCGATACAATATCGGCAACCTACAATATGGGCAAAATGAAATTTATATATACTCTTGAAAAAAATTCAGAGCTGGCTTTAGGAGTAGAATTATTTCAGAACGAAGAAGTAGACCCCATTTTATTGAGTGCTGCTGAAGAGCGGTTTTTTATTGCTTTGTATGGCGATGATAAGCATGAAGAATATATTGCGGTATATATTGCGGTACAAACGATTCACGAAATCAACAATTAAAAGTAAATTTAATCTTGCCTCGCTTCCGTCCACACAATATGCAGCTCGTATGCACACATTCAGAGTGTATCACCAAGTACAGTCGCGGTTGGCAAGATACAAAAATCCAGAATACTGGGGCTGGAGGAGAACCTTACGAATGTTCATCCCTATACAGTGCACCAATGAACCCGCACCTCCACAGTTACTATAATTTAATTTTGTAAAACATTGTTCTTTTAAATAAAAAAAGGGGCGTTTTTATTAAACAAATAAAAATGGATGAGATTTGTTATCAATGAGGATTTAAGCTGTTAAAAGAAATATTACAAGAGAGGGGCTTTAAGCGCCACGGGTGGTGCGGAAAGGTGTTAAATTTCAGGTTAATATATAATATCTATTTTTTCATAAAATCATACTAGCCAAAAAAGGTAAAACAATATAAAATAATTGTATTTTAAAATTAATATGTCACTTAAGAGTCGACGATTTTTTAGTTACAATTTTTACCTACCTACTTTTGGAGAGCTATAACTTCCTAACTAGAAGTCGGATGATAAAATTTAACACCTCAAATTTTTCGTTGAAAAGTACTCTATAAAAAAGATAAGAAGCATATTTTTTGTCGGGTCAAAAATAGAAAAGTTATCTGGCTTCAAAAGTTTTCGTTCCTAAATTTTTCATGGTTTTTTGCTGATAACTTTTTTGTTTTTAAAGTTATGTAAAAAAGTTTATAACAAATTTTGTAGAAAATGAAGTTATCTGTAAATAAGGTCTTTACAAATTTTTTGTCAGACTTGCGGTTTTGGAGATATTCGAAAAAATAAAATTCGACCTTTTATCGAAGATGGCGGCTAAACGACACCACCGCGGATCCCGAAAACTCGGTTTTACATTCATCACTGACCCCCCTACAACTTCCAAAAAAAAAATTGCTGCCTACCCGAAATGCACGGTCAAAGTACGCTTTTACTGCACTATTATTGGAGAGCAAATTTTAAAATTAATAAATTAATCCTGTCTATAGAGATATTTGAAGTGACAAGGAGCCGACACTTCTCTTCCCTTAAAGTACCACATAGTTACATATATATTTTTTATTTTTCAATTTTCCTCCATTTGGAGTATACTATTAATTAATAAGATTTACTTTTAATTGAAAATGATTTAAAGTATTCTAACAAAATTTTTAGAATATGAAGGTCTATTGTTAATTTCATTAGAAACATAATTTGCTGCATTTCCTATGTGTAATTTTATATATATATATATATATATATATATATATATATATATTATATAAAGGGCAAATATCACTCACTCACCTATCACGAAATATCCAGAACTAGAATACATACAAACCGAAAATTTGGTATGTAGGTCCCTCTTAGGTCGAAGGGGCTCGCTAAGAAAGAGTTTTGAAAATTTTTTAGTCAAACCGTAGAAATGTACGAAAAATCGTAAAATGTCAATTTTTATTTTTGTATACAGTTATCTACGGAAAACTTATAAAAAAATCATTTAAATTTGCAGAAAAATAATTTGGGAATTTTAAAAATTAAATGGCTATGGTTACTATTTATTTGTGCATACTGTTTCTCCATTTTCACTTGAATGTTTTTTATTTTGATTTACTTAAATGTAATTAATTATTTGCTGTTATCGATTCCGTAAATTATTGATCCTATTTAGAGTTACCAAAAAAACAAGAAAAACAAAGTCAGTGTAAGTTTGAAGCCTACTATTTTATATTACTACAAAAAATGTGTTTTATATTACTACAAAAAACAATTTTTTTATATGTAATATACCAATAAATAATTAGTATATCTTTAAGCGAAACAAACGAAAATATGCATTAAAATTTGATCCGATACTAAAGAAGTAGTTACAAAACAAGAAAGATTTAAGTGGCATTAGAACTAGAGTTAATAGTATAGTTCTGGAGTAATCGTATATTTAAATAAAAATGAAATATGAATTGTATTTTATCCGTTTCCAATTGTTTCGAGAAAACGGTAGTGGATATCAAAAAATGATAAAACTATAGGTAAAATTGGTATACGAATTGAAAGAAAAATATCAGAATTAAGTCAAAGTTACCCCTGTAGGAACGTAGGGCTCCAAAAAAGGCTTAAACGGCTGAACGTATTATTACCAAATTTTGCGCAAATACTTTTGAGATCCTGAAGAAAATAAATGTTACATTATGATTGATCCTTAAGGTCCTAAGGTCCTAAAAAAACTCAAAATAATTGGCTGGACGGATTCTGACTAAATTTGAACGTGAAGTTAAAATTGCCATCTAGGGTTCTGGAGACTCAAAAAGATCCAAAATAAATGACTGGATGGATCTTAACCTTCGCTCAAATATTATTAAGAATCCGAAACAAGTTAACGCGAGTTCGGAAATATTCTTCAGAACCCTGGGAGCTCTTAAAATTATCAATGTGAGTATCTCAAGGTATGAAAATTGGATACGCTATTGAAATGTGAATATAGTAACTAGAATTTCAGTATATCTGATTTAAAAGTAATATGAAGTCGAAATTGATCCGCAGGACTATCGAATAGGATTCTAATTAAACAGCTGGATCGATTTTGACAAAATTTTATCAAAATAAGTTATGCTATCGAAATATGAATAAGTCTACTTTAGAGTCGTTAATGGAGCCAAGCGATGCACTATAAGAAACTGATTTTGCATAAAATTTCAAACATCAAATTTAAATGGACCTGTGGTCAGAATTGTCCATCAGTGATACCAAATAGATTTTGAAGCTGAAGTTAAAAAGCTGAAGGAATTTTGATAAAATTTTGTTCAAATACTGTTGAAAAAAAGGAAAGTTGTCCCCTAGGGTCTTGGTACCCCAGGAAGGGCGTAAAATAGAAATACTTCTAAAACTATTGAGATGGGTATCTACATAATGGTGCGGAAATTAGCCATGCTTCTGAAATATGAAGATGGTTACTTTAGGACTGTCTGACGAGCGGAGCCAGGCAAAATAAATAATTGATTATGTACAGAATTTCCAAATATAGAATTTAAAATTTACCCAATAATACAGACAATTTTACGCGGGTGAAACCGCGGGCCGCAGTTAGTATATATAAAATATCGTTCGCGCAAAGCATTGTTATAAACTCAATGAGAAGTATGTAAGTGTAATAATTATACAGAAGTAGAATAGCTGAGCGGGTTCTATGACACAGTAAAACCTCAATTATCCGGACTACTTTTTTGACCGTGTTAAGAACCGTGTAGTTTGGGGTCCTACTGTACCTAGTGTATGAATTGACCTTTGACCCGGCACGTACCAGGTACATGTATTTAAAATTTGTTGTTGACATTTGACCCCACACGCGCTCATACTGTAAGCCTTGAAATTCGTAAGAGATGAGTCACTACCCGCAATCAAATTAATTTATGTTAACCCATTATGTGTCATCACAATTTACTTATCACAATTTGGTTTAGTGTTAACCCATTATGCGCCGGCACTAATGTAATTTTTGAATGTGAACCTAACGCATGCGCAGACTGAATTTAAGTACACGACGCATGCGCAGACTGAATTTTAGGCCAAAATTTGATAGATGGGGTACACTACCGCGTCAAAATGTGGGGAATACCCTAACTCGGGGGTGGCCCCAAATTTTTGACACCGTACTGTACTTAAATTTTTGGTACACTACCGTGTCAAAAGTGTGGACCCCCCTAGCCAAAAAAGGTATCCGATCACTTTTTGAAACGTACTGTACGTGCAAACCTTGGCCCCAACACGCGCTTGCCTTAAGTACGTCATCTTAAACGAACTATCACGTCAAAAAATGTGGGGAATACCCTAACTCGGGGGTGGCCCCAAATTTTTGACGCCGTACTGTACTTAAATTTTTGGTACACTACCGTGTCAAAAGTGCGGGCCCCCCTGACCAAAAAGGTATCCGACCACTTTTTGAAGCGTACTGTACGTGCAAACCTTGACCCCAACACGCGCTTGCCTTAATTGCGTCATTTTAAACGAAAGGTACATTACCAAGTCAAAAATGTGGGGAATACCCTAACCCAAGGGGTGGCCGCTAAATTTTGTGGGGGGCACTCTACCAAGCGCTAGCCGCAATCATGACTTCAGACTCCAGATTTCAGACTTCGGGGTCCAGACTCCAAATTTCAGACCGCTACTGTACTGCCGGAAATTTTGGTGTCAATTGTACTTGAGGTTTTTTTTTTTTGTATATGAGTCAAGTCTTTATAAGATTAATTTGTTTATTTAATAAAAACTCGTGACTTTATACGGCTTGTGTTTGTTTATTTAAGATTTTTTAGCTGACTTAGGATGATGTAATTTCATAATATGTTTGCATCATAGTCAGAGAGGATTTTTATTTAAAAGCAAGTCTCAACTTGTCAGTTCCAGGAATTTTTATCAGTTTTAAAATAAACAAAGAACCAATATCTAAATGTTTGTTTTAGCTGAATGTTTATTTTAGCAGACCTTGAAATCAGATTGTAAAACCTCATTTAAAAATTTGAGTATTTCCAGCATAATTTATAAATCAAATGAAAATTATCTTAATATCTACACACCTGTATATTATGTATACACCCCTGTATAGTAAAAGAATAAATCGCTATTTAATTTTAATTTTATAAATTTTAGTAAATGATTGTAGTCTTTATGTCAACAAAATCTAACTAAAATAATTTATCACTTTTATCAGCATTGGGAAAATATTTGCTTAATTAGCAAAAAAATAATATGTTTGCAAATAAATTCGTATATATTACTGTACAATAAATACTTGGATTATTTCTTAATATGTATACTATAGTTTAAATATGTTGTTTAATGTAAAAATTATAACAGCATTAAGATTTGCTAAATTTTTTTATAAAATAGTAGTTTTGAGGTAAAAAATTTATAGAATATCATCTTAAAACTTACATCACAAATACATAATATAATTATAATATACAAATGCATGTGTACGGGTGTATTCTTATACAGGGTGTATCATGAAATATGCTTTTCAATTAGAATAATAAATAAGATTTTTTTTCAATACTTTTATAGGTTAACGAAAGTAACTTCTTCCTGTAAAAAATAGGGGAATTCAGGGTAATAATTAAATAAAACGCACATAATTTTTTTTTTTTTTAATTTTATTTATAGAATATGTATACAAAAAATTAAATTGCTTAAATCTATATATTACTTAAAATCTATTTATTTTCCATATAAAAATTTTTTAAAAGAATACAATTTTCTAATGAACAAATTTTATCTGAATGAAGCATACAGCGTCTTGAATAATATTCATCTCGCAGAATGGAAATCTTCGGTACATCAAATATTTCTTCCAAATTCAGAATCCACGGCTGGTTTTCGGTACTATCAAACAAACTTGATATCCATTTCTTCTTTTCACCACCCTTGACGTATATAACATCATACTTCTTTAATATAGGTTTCAATATGGTATGAAGTTTTTTGTATGGAATAAATCCATACGACCAAGGTATCCCATGCCAATTTCGGTAAAGCCAACTGGCTACTCGTTGATATTTCTTCGGCAACTCGTTGAAATCAAACGGTGCGTCGAATATAAGATGTAATATATCATCCGAATTTTCTGCAGCAATACCAACTTCTTTAAAATAAAATTCGTTGTTAGCTCCTTGATAGCCTTGTATGTCAAGAAACGCCATTTTTTACCGCCACCGTAGAACTGAAATTATTCACACAATCCACAACTTTATATAGAATAATTAAAAGTGGTGGGGGTAATTAGGTATACTTTTTAACCAGGTTAGTTAGTGGAATGTATTCGAAAATGACATCATGAACTAAAATGGCTATTGCTGTCGTACCAGCCGGAATATCTTTATTACATTTAAATTCTAAACGAACATCAACTGAACCGCTTTTCAGTGACTCATTTTGATGTGAGCAATCGATAAAAACTATCGGAGCTATAGTTTTAAAATTTTCCCAATTTAAGAGCGGTTCATTGGAACGATGATAGTATGAGGATTGAAAGCGGGTATACATATCATAAAGTATTGCATACTGATTAATATCAAATTTAATATTCAAATCATCATAAGGGTACACTTGTGAATTTAGGTAAACTTTGAAATTATTTAAATCACAATGATCAAACTTAGAAACATTTTTATCCTTTTTCTGTAAAGCGAAAATGATATATCGCGGTTTTTCTAGCTGTGTAGTTGTTTTTACAACCCAAGTGTTTTGTTGTGTAGTGGGTAATGCAGGTTGAATATAAGTTTCCCACGCTCTAAAACTAATCTGTATAGGTTCAGCTTTTTCAACATATTTTAGCAGTGATAATTTAATTTCATCTGATACAGTTACATGTGGAACACGCCATTCGAGTTTATTTATTTCAAATTTTAACGAATCCGATTCTGAAACAATTACATCGTTGTCAGTTCGTGCACGAATAAGAATTAATTCATGCTTTGCGTTTAACATAATTTTTCCGTAATCCTCAGCGAATCCCAATAATTTTCTAAGCGGAATGCAAAAGTTAAAGTTGGCTTGTGGTAATTTTATTGTACAATCATTATCAATCGACCAACCAGCATTTAGTAATTGTTTACTCTCATCATCGTTTAACGATAAATAATTTTTCAATGTCGATGTTAGACCAACATACCTAACACGTTCAAGTTCAACCCCATTTAATTCATATCTAATTTCATCGAATAGAAAGGCAATACAATTATTAACCAATTTTATATCTGGAACGGCATTTTCATTATTTAAAATTTTCCCCTCAATGTAAATAAAACTTTCACTAGGTAAAATGTACAAGTCCTGGTTTTGAATTAATATTCTAACTTCGTCATTATTCTTAAAGGATCGTAAAAAGGGCGCATATGTATGATATTCAAAGTTCGTAATGCTATCATCAATTTGTGAGCTACCAGGAATATTTAATACGTCGCTGTATACCATTTTCTTTTAACTTTGTGACCCAATGCTTCAAGAAATGCTAAACGTTCAGGTGAAATACGCTGTTGCTTAAATGCTTTACGTTTAATGGTATTCAACTGAATGAGCTCAGGCTGTAAAAACGCTCTATTATATAGCCTAGCGGCGGGTTGCTCCAGATTGTAAATTAACATGGTCTCAAATGCAAACGTACTGTGATTGTTTCACCGCGAAAGTCAACCAAATCACCGTCTTGATCGACAATTTTCAACGAAAGAGATGTTAACTCTCTAACGGTTACTGGTGAATAGATTATATTTCGCGGTACCTCAACTATTTTATACCCTGGCGCAACAAGAGGTGAAAATTCGTGAAGTGTGTGAGCTAGCATACCATTCATATAAGCATTACTCGTAATATTAGATTCAATGCGTATTGCATTCACCTTCATAATACTAACAGGCTCATTAGATGAGTGAAGTTTGTTTGGTTCCAATATCCGTTTAGTAAACCCTAAAAGTGAACCAATTGTATTAGGTTTAGTGAAATCAATAGCTTTATTGCTAATTATTTCGCATTTGAGTGTGTTATTATTAGCCCTTAGATGTATGTATGGTTTATCATTTTCGTTGTTATATATTATATTACCATACTTGTTGTAAATAGTTTTGTTTATATATGTAGCTAAATCATCTATTTCAAAGGTGCCGGTAGGAAATGATATTACATCATTATCACCGTAATGTAATAAATTATTTTTAGCAGTTACGTTAGGAATTGAATTGTATACTTGGAAATCTAATAGAGCACACTCATATTGATTTCTAAGTTGAATTGCCGGAAAATAGTGTGCAGTGAGTATAGAAGTATTTCCCGACAAAGTTAATGTGAACGCCATGACTTCGTCTTTCGAAATGACAAACATACGTGAGCGTTGATTTCTTTTATAAATATTTATCACCATCACCGTAATATTTATTATAAAGAAACTCCAAACATAAATGACCACATTTATAGGAATTGTAATCTTGATATTTATTATAATTGTATGTAATATTGTTTCCACTGAGGTAGCGAGCCACTTCAAGCGGTGGTTTTAAATTACCAAAACTATCAAAATAATCTACCTGATTACCATTTTTCCAGTAACAGGTCCAATGAGTACCAGGTCCGGTAGAACTATCTAAATTTAAAATACCGCATTCATTATACCACGGTCCACGTTTGGGTAAATTATCACGCATAAATACACCACGAAAATGGGGTAAATATTTCGCATATTTACGTAAATCTCTATCTGTTAGTGCCCGCTCGGGCAATTTCATTATAAGTTTTTTGGATACGGTTGCAAGTATAATCCTAATCCTTTTCTATATGGTTTTATATACAAACCCCGGCCATTACGTATAGCAATAGCCTCCATCGTTCGGTTATGGCGTTCACTTTCATTCAACTGTTTTTGTGCCGCTTTAGCATCATTAATAGCTTTCGCAATTCCTGATGCACCCCCGGCTAGCGCACCGGCTGCCGAAAGTGCCGCAAAAATTGGTAAAAGTGGTAGAACACCACCCGTTTTAGGTATTGGAATAATACGTGGTGTTTTAATTTTTTTACCCCTAGCTGCAACTTTAGCCGCTTTAAGAGCAAGCTTTACAGCATTATTAATTGGTTCACGTTTTAATTTTTTAACGGTACCGCGTACACTTCGTCGCACTTGACCGAGTGTAGCCTTTTTGTTCACACCCATACCAAGTTTTACTTTAGCTTTCATTGCGTTTGTTACGGCCCACGCAGCAGCTTTTTCACCAAATTTTGCGTCTGAAGATTTAACTCGATCCCAGGCTGCGTTTGCTAAAATTAAATCTGCCTTATGTCGATCAGGGAGATTTTTACTTTGCGAGTAAGCGATATCGTGTGCCTTACAAGCTTCGTCTAATTTATTGATCCCCGGATCACCTCTTGCTAATCTTTCTTGTAATTTTGTACCCGGTCCACAATACTGATAGCCAGGTATGTGAAGTTCAAATGGCAATTTGTTAATTAATGAATTAACAAGTCCACGACCACTTCGTTGTTGTTGCCGGTTGTGACGTAACATTAGAACTGAATGCTAATAAAATTTGATTCGAGCTATTTATAGATTCATGAAAAATTGAAATGAATCAATTTCATGAACAGCTAATTTACAATTTTGATCACTTTCAATCAAATAAATCCTCTTTTTACAACAATTAGAAATTATAATACATAGATGCATAATATCATCCTTTTCAATATGATTAAAAATTATTGACAACAATGGTTCATCAGAATCGTTAAACCATTTAATTTCATTGTTGTCGGTAACTTGTGGATCACTGCAACAATTAAATTCATTGTTGACGAGTATACATTCAAGACCTAAGGTGCGCCAATCCACGCTGTAGTGATTCATGATGACTACTGCGCGTAAGTATATAAGGGGCTGAGCGCTTATATAATAAATCAGTAGCGTTAAAAATGCGTTTCGTAAAACAAGATGTTGAACTGCCAATCAAAAATATGGATTTTGTATCAATCACACTAGCTGAAAAAAAGCATGGCCCCTTATTACCAAATAGTATAAGATGTATAATCTCTGGTCCTTCGGGGTGTGGCAAGACTAGCATTTTATTAAATTTATTAGAACATCCGAATGGATTAAGTTTTGAAAATATTTATCTCTATTCAAAATCACTCTGTCAACCAAAGTATGAGTATTTGAAACGCGTTCTCAAACCGATAAGGGGTTTAGGATATTTTACTTTTTCTAATAATGATGATGTTATAGCACCAGAAGATGTAAAAAATAATTCAATTTTTATATTTGACGATGTTGCAACGGATAAACAAAATAATATTAGAGCATATTTCAGTATGGGGCGTCATAAAGATGTTTCAGTCTTCTATCTTTGTCAGACGTACAGTTTCATACCAAAACAATTACTTAGGGATAATGCTAATTTAATAGTTTTATTTAAACAAGATTTGACTAATATTAAACACGTTTTCCAAGAACATGTAGGTAGTGACATGTCATTCGATCAGTTCAAAGAAATTTGCAATGAATGTTGGCGTGAAAGGTTCAACTTTTTGGTTATAGATAAAGACAGTGAGTTGAATAGCGGAAGGTATCGTAAAAATTTCGATATCTTTATTCAAATTAAAAACTGATCTATAACATATAGATTATTTCTATATGAAATACCATTGTGTTTCGAACCGAAATAGACTAACTCATTTTACCATTTACATATAGTTCATTGCTAGATGATACTATACTTACTCAGCATCAATATTCAAATACTTGCCCCTGAATATAGGCAATTACACTGCGTTGCCAAGTGGCCCCATACCTACTGATGCAGTGCGGTTGGACCGAAAGAGTGTGCGGTTCAACCAAAAACGTGTGCGGTTGGACCGAAATAGTGTGCGGTTGGACCGAAAATGTGTGCGGTTCGACCGAAATAGTGTGCGGTTCGACCGAAAATGTGTGCGGTTGGACCGAAATAGTGTGCGGTTGAACCGAAAATGTGTGCGGTTCGACCGAAAATGTGTGCGGTTCGACCGAAATAGTGTGCGGTTCGACCGAAATAGTGTGCGGTTCGACCGAAAATGTGTGCGGTTGGACCGAAATAGTGTGCGGTTGAACCGAAAATGTGTGCGGTTCGACCGAAAATGTGTGCGGTTCGACCGAAATAGTGTGCGGTTCGACCGAAATCTCTGTTCAGTTCATCAATTCGGTTCGAAAAAGCTATAAAATGGCTGTGTACACGTTCACACTGCACATTTGCTAGTAAACTGTAATAGCATAAGCACGCACACACTATGGATAGCGAACGGGAGCTAAAACGAAAAATCATCAATGCTACAAAATCTATACGCGCCAAATACCGTGCGCTCAAAGATAGTCAGTTTAAACGAGAGAAAAATTTACAAGAATCATTTAAGCCAATAACGGAGCCACTTAAGGAACTAGCTGCTGAAATAAGAAATGAACCAATAAAAAGTTTCTTACTTAAAGATGAAAAACCTAAAATTAAAAAAGCACGTTTTTCAACCGATTCTGATGTCGATATAAAGTCACATTTTCTTAGTAATGATAATAATGATGATGATACTGAGATATTTAGGTCAACGCTTATGGAACAAAGTAGTCAACCTACAGCAACACCTTATGTGATGGAACAAAGTAGTCAACCTACAGCAAAACCCTATGTTGGTGCACTAGCTGAAAAATATCTCACGTTGGCAACCACACGTAGAGCTAAAAGAACCCTTGATCGTACCTATGGACCGCGTATAGATGAGCGAACAAATAAATGGATGATTGGTAATTCTGAATTGGATATAATTGATGATAATTTTATTATTAACAACATCGTTTACCCCGGTACTGAAGGTCTCTTTGAGTTAATGTTTAAAAAATATCCAAATCATCATGTATACACAGAGTCGGATTTAGATACTTATAAGACCATTTTAAAAAGTACTAATGCGCATAAAAGAAGTTATAATATTAATGCACCAGTTAATTCAAATCAAAGTTATAAGTATAGAATAATTATAAAAAAACTTTTTCCATCGTCACCAAGGTACACGTCAACACCCAAACGACAACCAACCGGTTCCGGTTTAATGCATTATGATGCTAATCAAACGATTGATTATCGTTATTGGAATGATATAGACGAACTTATCGATAGACTAATATTATTGGTTGCGTCACAGCAAGCTGGACACACCAATCATCAAAATGAGATACAAGCCATTTTAGAGGAATTGCGCGAGGCTGATGTAATAGAATAAATACAGGTGATCAACCTGATTAGATAGTCATTTCAAACATGAGCGTTGACAAATTCGGTCGATTCAGCAGTGGCGGAAAAGCCGCTTCCATTAATTTAACAACGAATGGTGATTACGATATGAAAGGTAAACGTCTGACAAACGTTCGCACACCTAAACATAAAGCTGATGCTGTTAACTTGGCTTTTCTTAATGAAGCGCTTGCTAAAATTTCGGACGGTATGACAACACTTGAAAATTCACATAAACAATTTGAATCAATTGTAACCGCAAAACTTAGTCATTTGGAGAACATGGATAATGAGTTGAAAATGGTAATGGAAACTATTGCAAATGCGGTATTTAAAGAGGAATTTCACGTTAAATTTAAGCAATTAGAAAATAAAATACAATTTATTTCGAACCTATATAAGCAACTCACTGTAAATACCATGCCAACAGTTCAAGATGAGTAAAGTTAAAGAACAAGTTGTAAGCGAATTACACAAACCGGCTCGTAAAAATTTCAAAAGGCGTCGTGTTATAACTAAGGGTATCGATGATTTATGGCAAGCTGATCTTGTTGAAATGGGTGCTTATGCGAAAGAAAATCATGGATATAGGTACCTGTTGACAGCTATTGACACATTTTCGAAGTATGCTTGGACTGTACCGGTAAAAGATAAATCTGGAGTGCTTGTTACTGCTGCCATGGAATCAATATTCAAACAGAGCAAGCGCACACCGACGCACCTTCAAACAGACGACGGCCGAGAATTTTTTAATAGTAACTTTAAGGCGTTAATGGAAAAACATAATATTAATCATTATTCTACATATAGTACGTTAAAAGCTTCAATCGTTGAACGTTTTAATCGTACCATTAAGAATAAACTTTGGCGTGCTTTTTCTCTAAACGGTAATTATAAATGGTTGCAATTAATTAACGATTTAGTTGATGAATATAATAGAACAAAGCATCGTACAATCAAAATGGCTCCACGAGATGTCACTGCTGATAATGAAGCATATTTATTATCTAATGTATACAGTAATATAAAAATTGCTGGTGCAGCCAAGTATAAAGTTAACGACTTTGTTCGAATTAGCAAATTTAAATCAATCTTTGAAAAAGGCTACACACCGAATTGGTCTACGGAAATTTTTAAAATCGTCAAAGTTAAACATACAAATCCGGTCACATATCTACTTGAAGATATCAATCAACGGCCTATCCGAGGCAGCTTTTACGAGTATGAACTACAGAAAGTTAAATATCCTGATGTGTACCTCGTGGAACGAATTCTGAAGAGACGTGATGGGAAAGTATTGGTCAAGTGGCTTGGTTTCCCATCGGATAACAACAGCTGGATTCAAGAATCTGATATTGTTTAAATAATATATTTTTTAATAATCTGTAAGATAAAAAGGTTTTTTTCAAATAAATAACACATATATGTAAATAATTATTGTTCTTTATTTTTTAAAATATAAGTATGAATACAAAATATTTTCACAATAAATGTATATGTAATATTTTTTACAATAAATGTTTTGTATATGAAATATTTTTTTACAATAAATGTATATGAAATATTTTTTACAATAAATAAATATTAAAAATTGTATGATTTGTTTATATATTCAATAACACCCGAACGTAATTGTTTCATGTTTTCAGGTAACTGATCCCATACTTGACAAATTCGTTGTGCATATTCGGGTATCATATATGCATACAGATGTTGCACCCAAATATCATATTTCAATAGTTGTTTTGTTAAGTATAATAACATATCGAAATTTCTGACTTTTGTATACAAATAAGGATGAGTCAGAAATATGTCTTCAACGTGTGATATCCGTGTTGCAAATGTCAATGGTTCACCAACAGGCGGTTGAAAGTTTTCCTCCATTTTCACACCATTCTTGCACATTTCACAGCGAATTTTCAAACCAGGTGGTCCATCAATATGATCTTGTTGCCAGGGTCGATTATAATGTTCAAAACATGGTTCACATTCTTGAAACATGGCTCGATAATCGGATGGTAACCAAATCCAGGCGCGTTGTATGATTTTCGCACCATAACTTTTCAACACATTCAAACTGATCCACTTGTAGATTTGAAGAAATGTTTCCAAAGTCAGTTCGTTCAGTAGCATTGGTTCACGTTCGAAAAATTCACCAATTGAAACATCCATTTTATCCCACTCCATTGATTCCGGTTCAGACAATTTCAAATTTTGCATTTTTACAATAGCATCAATTGTTTTTTCGTAGGTATCAACCCGTTTACGTAGTTTATCCAGTTCACTTGAAAATATTTGTAGCCGTTTCCAGTAAGCCGATGATGACGATGCCATTTCCACTTGCGTACTAATTTAATGAGTAATGTCCCCATGCTAAAGTATCCGTTTCCCCCTCCACAATATATCGTTTTGTATCGTACGGGCTGAGCGCCACCTTGTTCTGAGTTACACTATACACGTTATGTTTTTTCGATTGTATCAGGTTTTGTTGTCGGTTTATGATTGTATTGTGTTTTAGACAGTCCACGTAATCGTTGAAAGTTATCGTTTTCTTAACCACAGAATTCTTTACACCTTTCGCTTTCTTCGTGTGATCCTCGCCGTCCACTTGACAACTATACATTTTCGATCTTAAGCCCACAAATTTTGTAAAGATTCGACCATTTAGCTCATCCTTCATTAACCCGGGTATTTTCTTATTGACTCTTGGCATGTTATATTGATTATCCGCGTTGTAATCCGACGTATCGAAGTATTGAATATCTCGTTTCATTATTTCGTAAATATCTGAGCATTTTATCTCGTAAATCAATGAATCCGTGTCTGTGTAGAGTAATTTGCTGTTGTTCCCGAACGTTGGCTGTATGTAGTTGTAATGAAAATCGTAGACACATGTTTTCGAAATATCCAGAATTGCTTGCCCGACGTATATTGGTTTGTTCATAAACACTTCCGTTTTTCGTAGTTCGACTGCAATAAGATTCTCGTCAAATATGGTGCGGCTGTGGAAATTCGGTTTTGCTATCATAACTTCCGCACCATATCGTCCATACCATTTCGTTAACAATTTCACGATCGAGTGTTTCCGTACGTTTTCCATCGTTTTCCCGAAGACCGCGTTGTTGAGTAGCTTGTAGAGATTTTTCTCGAATTCGTTTCCCGCCGTTTGTCTTAGAGCTGTGTTTAAATCTATGTAGGATTTAAGCCATGGTGATTGATCGAATTGTAGCACTCTATGGATTTTCTTTAATTTCATCCCGTGTTGTAGACATTGTTTCAGGTTCCGATAGTGTATCACGTATTTCTGTTTGTTGTATAGCGTTGCCAATAACATTTCCTGTTTAGTACCGGGTGCACACATTCTCTCTGGACATAATGGTAAATCGTTGTGTTTATCGTGCAGTTCTCTCGGGTATTCCAAATCCACTTCAAGTATGTATCCTGTAGGTGAATCATCGGGTATTTGTTGAACATCTATCTCGGTATTATCCATCCATTTGAAATTTCCCGTTGGTAAGTATTGTGACATTGCCCATCCATACAAGTTGTTCACGTCGTAGTACATCAGGTATTTTGATTCCTCATCCGGATCGTAGGTGTTCATATATTTATTGTTTGCTGTTGCGTATCGGTTACTACACTGGCTCAATCCACCTCGAATACCACGTTCAATGAATAATAATTGATCCACATCAGATATCAGTTCCAACTCCACTTTTGTATATTTTAAGGCTGCATCCCACGTAAGTCCCGGCGTCGTGTAGTAATGAGCTGGATCCAATCCGTGTGTGCGCATGCATGTATCCCGAAAATTCTCGAAAACATCCGCGAGTAGTAGTATATCCGTTTTCATATATAAATCCGAGTATTCTCCAAGCGTCTGTATGTTGAATGTATCCCAAACTTTTTGTGCGTGTGTATAATCATCCATGGTGATATCGTTGTCGTTGAGTCGATTGTAGAATTTCTCCCGTGATGGTAAACATGTTTCTTCCAATTTATCCCAGCCTGATATGTAGTCGTACGGAAAAACACCTTTGCGCGTAAGTAATTTGTAGTCGGTATCCGGAAATTGTGATTTAACTATGTTGAACTCGTTGAGATATGAAGATAATTTATCCAAACTTGATGCCATAAATCGGAAAGAGTCGATGAATCTAAATGTAATTTCGCTGCCCGTAACATGTTTAGTGAATGCAATATATCGTTCCTTGTTGATTGGTAGTAAGTCGACACGTCCCTCGAATGCTGTTGCTATATCCTTTATTACGAAATGTGCATCATAACCACTCAAGTTATGGAATACAACAGGAATCATATGAAAATCCTTATAATTCAAGTTGCATCCTTTGTGCGCAGGTCCATTGTATTCGCCGGTGAAGTGGTTATGATCACGAACCACAATATCCTCAGGTTTGAATGGTTTCTCGCAGATGTGGCACCCGGTACTTCGTTGTTTAAGTTGCTGTTGTTCCTCTGGTGTTAACTCGTTCATTGGTATTATGTTGTCGTATATGGGTTCCAAGATATTTTCACGTAACGTTGCCAATTCTTCCGCGAACCATTTTTCGCAATTTGGTCCGCGGTATGATCGATAGTAGCTTAGTTGGTTGTTGTAGGAGCAGTGAAAGTAGTAACCGATACTGTATGCCCGATGTTGTTGGTACGTTGTTGTATTCTTCTGATTTTCGTTTCCCGTCACAGGTTGTAGGAATGATTCCACGTCGGCGTAAATTATAAATGGAACACGTTTCTTGTTGCTGTAGTTCTTGAATGATATGTATTTGCTTTTCCCTTCCGGCATTATAACCCGACAGTTGTTCATGTTCACGCAGTCTTCTGTATGTTTTATCAGTTTATCTTCTGTGCGAAAGTAATTTAAGCATCGATCACAGATGTATTTTTTACTCTTGGTGTTTGCTAGTTGTCTTGACACAAGTCGCGATAAGTCCTTAATCCA
This sequence comes from Brachynemurus nebulosus, assembly GCA_035578155.1. NCBI lineage: Eukaryota > Metazoa > Arthropoda > Insecta > Neuroptera > Myrmeleontidae > Brachynemurus > Brachynemurus nebulosus. The sequence continues at coordinate 97,043,031 of JAPWDM010000001.1, forward strand.
ACAGAAATGGTAGCGTAAATCTTGATCGTTGTCCTGTTCGTTGTCTTCATCCTCGTAATACTCGTTCTGGATCATTAAAAGGTTTATGTGGTTTTGTTTCTTCTCTCTCGTTAGCGCAGCAGGTACGGTTTCAAAATGTCCATTTTGTTTTTTTAGTATAAACACGTTGACTGATATTGTTGGGTTCTGTTTCTCGAATTTGCTCAGTTGTTGGATCGTCATTGGAAACTGTATCCCGTCTAAATTTAGCACCGTTGAGTAGTGTGGGTAAGAGCTGGTTCGATATGGATTTTTATTTGATGTTGCTGGATAAAGTGCAGATACCACTGCCCACGCGAAACAGGCGTCATCGTTGAAGTTTTGGATGTTAATACATGCTTTTTTAGTTTTTATTTCCTGCGGTAATTCGATGTAGCTTGATCCACGAAAAGGTGTATATTTGTTCACGTTCACAGCTAGGTTGATTATGCTTGATAAAGCCCATCCGCTCCCCGACTCGGTAAACTCGCTCAATTTTCTCAAAATTGGTTCCCGTACATGTTCCATGTAGCACTGTTTTAGGTTTGTTCCACGATCTATTATGATATTCGGTGTATTGAAATGTTTCATGTCGTATTTATCCTCGTCACCATCAGTTTTCACAAATAACCCGCAAAACGTTGTGTTGACTTTTATCGTTAAGTATTTTTTTAATATATTTTGTATTCGCCGAGTGAACATCGATGTAGCGTCGTCTAAAAAGTCCTTTGGCTCTATGTGTGTTATGTTGGTAACCACTCCCGTTCGTATTCGACTTGCAAATGCGGATTCCACGTCAGCCCATTGAATTCTATCAGATCTTTTACGTTGATTTCGATTCATGCCGGCACCTGAAACAATCAACATAAAAAATTATTTATCAAATTTATAAAAAATCATTAAAAAAAATTTTTTTTATTTAAAAAACTTACCATGTTGATATATCAAAATTATAAAAAAATCATTAAAAAATAAATTTATATTTGAAAAAACTTACCATGTTTTCGTAGCGCCTTCATTCTGATTCGAAATCCTTTCATTTTTCCCGCACATGACTCGAAGTGTTTCCGTTGTCCCAAATTTTCCGCTCCACGTATAGCCTTGTTGATTAGTCGTATGTTGGTATTTGTGTGTTTCATCCATTTTTCCAATTCATCTGCATCCCGGGTATCCATTTCCAATAATGATAGCGCGTTTCGTACATTTTCCACCATTCTAGTTGCCACGTCGTTTAATGAAGCCATTGTTGTATTTTAATTTTAAAAAAATCTCGATACAAATTCTTGCAACAATAACAATATTAACTGCTTGAAGTTTGCTGAAGAAGTGATTTGAGGGGGCACGCAGACCTCAATTTATACGATTTTGACTGCTCGAAAAATTCTGGAGGGGAATCACAAAAAATGCTGGCTCAGAATTTTTACAACGCAAATAACCGAAGGTCAAATGTCAAATTCCGAGAAATTTATTTCGCATTTGAAACCTAATAAAAGAATTGCTGACTAATCTTAAATAAACATTTTTTAAAATTAAAACTTATATAAATAAACAAATTGAAAAAACCCCCGATTATTATCAGGCCATAAATTAAAAATTCCGAGAAAATTATTTCGTATTTGAGATCAAACAAAGAAATTGCTGTGTTGTCAAAATCTTAAATAAACATTTTTTAAACTAAAACTTATATAAATAAACAAACTAAAAAAAATATCTGAGTATGAGTCAGCAAAATCTTAAATAAACATTGCTAAATTAATGATTTACGAGGACATTAATGTAAACAAATTCCTGGAACTGACAAGTTGTGACTTGCTTTTAAATAAAATTCCCCTCTGGCTATGATGCAAACATATCATGAAATTACATCATCCTAAGTCAGCTAAAAAAATCTTAAATAAACAAACTCAAACCGTATAAAGTCACGAGTTTTTATTAAATAAACATCTTATAAAGTGCTGACTCATATACAAAAAAAACCTCAAGTACAGTTGACACCCAAATTTCCGGCAGTACAGTAGCGGTCAGAAATCTGGAGTCTGGAATCTGGAGCCTGAAGTCATGATTGCGGCTAGCGCTTGGTAGAGTGCCCCCCACAAAATTTAGCGGCCACCCCTTGGGTTAGGGTATTCCCCACATTTTTGACTTGGTAATGTACCTTTCGTTTAAAATGACGCAATTAAGGCAAGCGCGTGTTGGGGTCAAGGTTTGCACGTACAGTACGCTTCAAAAAGTGGTCGGATACCTTTTTGGTCAGGGGGGCCCGCACTTTTGACACGGTAGTGTACCAAAAATTTAAGTACAGTACGGCGTCAAAAATTTGGGGCCACCCCCGAGTTAGGGTATTCCCCACATTTTTTGACGTGATAGTTCGTTTAAGATGACGTACTTAAGGCAAGCGCGTGTTGGGGCCAAGGTTTGCACGTACAGTACGTTTCAAAAAGTGATCGGATACCTTTTTTGGCTAGGGGGGTCCACACTTTTGACACGGTAGTGTACCAAAAATTTAAGTACAGTACGGTGTCAAAAATTTGGGGCCACCCCCGAGTTAGGGTATTCCCCACATTTTGACGCGGTAGTGTACCCCATCTATCAAATTTTGGCCTAAAATTCAGTCTGCGCATGCGTCGTGTACTTAAATTCAGTCTGCGCATGCGTTAGGTTCACATTCAAAAATTACATTAGTGCCGGCGCATAATGGGTTAACACTAAACCAAATTGTGATAAGTAAATTGTGATGACACATAATGGGTTAACATAAATTAATTTGATTGCGGGTAGTGACTCATCTCTTACGAATTTCAAGGCTTACAGTATGAGCGCGTGTGGGGTCAAATGTCAACAACAAATTTTAAATACATGTACCTGGTACGTGCCGGGTCAAAGGTCAATTCATACACTAGGTTACAGAACTTGCAAAGAATAATAATAATTTTTGTGTAATGCATGCACATGCTCAAAATGGTTTTTCTATTTTCCCGTGGGAATGAGGAATTTTCCCGGAGTGAAAAATATCTTAAATGTTAACCCAAGTAATAGGTTATGACCACACCAAATTTCATAAAAATCCGTCCAATAGTTTTTGCGTAATACGTGCACACGCACAAAATGATTTTTCTATTTTCCCGTGGGAATGAGGCACTTTCCCGGAGTAAAAGGTATCTAAGATATTGACCCAGGTAATAAGTTATCATCACACCAAATTTCATTAAAATCCGTCCAATAGTTTTTGCGTGATGCGTGAACAGACAGACAAAAATTCTAAAAATCGCTGTTTTGGTATCTACATCGCTAACTATTTACAGTACCAGTACAATTTTCAAAAAATATTCCATGTACAGAAATGGTCTCGTAACAATTTTATATATATATATATATATATATATATATATATATATATATATATATATATATATATATATATATATATATATATATATATATAGAGAGAGAGAGAGAGAGAGAAAGAGTTTTCTGTGTTTAACCCTTTTAAAAAAACCAATTGGAAAAATTTTTTGTTTCAAAAGGCCGGACTTTTTATTGCCAGTGATAAGTACAATAGATAAGGTTATAAAAAAAAAAAAGAAAAAATCAAAGATTCCAACATCAAAAAAGTGAACTAAGAATTTACAAAATATAAATTATACTAAACTATATTGATAAAATTGAACATTATTTAGAATTATACGGTATTTCGGAAAATCTGTCATAGATGGCGGTAGCTGTACCAGTAAATATACATATACACATCGTAGCATTTTGAGCCGCCATATTGCAGGACGAGTTAACTCGTCTTAATCATTTAAAGCGTTAAAAGTATTGGAAATTATGACTGGATGTCTAGTAATTAGTTAATGTTAAATTTTTGTTAATTTTACGCTGAAAATCAAGTAATATGCAGTTTTCGAATTTAATAAAACTAAAATTTTGTCATTTTAATGAATTTAAGAGTCTTGATTTTGAAATTGAATTGGGACCCGATTTTCGGTCTTTAGAGATCGAAATTGGTTAAAGAAGAGCAAATTAAAATGCAAACTGAACACTTTAAAGTACTTTAATAAAAAGAAAAGAATTACTTTAAACATTTTAAATTTAAATATTATAAATGTTAATATATTATAATAAAATTTAATTGACTTGAATCACCTCTAATTAATCTGGGGTGGTTATACACATAATAAAATATAATAATCGTGCATATTAACTAATTAATAAGTTATATTTATCGCTAATTTCAATATTATCACTTTGTCATGCTCCGGAAAACGTTCACTTTTAAAAATATTTTTGTGAGTCAGAAAACGAACAATTGCATATTTTATTGCGAAATAAAAGCAAGTGAAGTATGAACTGCATAAATCGAATAGGTGTATTATGATATACACGCATATGTAATTATCAGGGAGCGAAGGTTCGGTTGCACGAACAGGACCGGCTTTAAGCTCCCAACTATAATTAAGATATATAAAATAAAATATTAAGAAATTGTAACCTATTTTTGTATATAAAATTAAGGCACTAAATTTCTTATTAAGAGAGCATTAATCCAAGCACAAAAATAGATTACAATTCCTCAATATTTTATTTGATATATATTAATTTATACTTGAAAATCTAAAGCCGGTCCTGTTAGTGCAACCGAACCTTCGCTAGCTGGTAATTATATTTATTTTATTCACATGTTTATAATCACTACTTTAGTAGTTTCGGAAACAATAAATTATACACGGTGTAACAAAAATAAGTTTGTAACTCATAGGGTTTCATTGTACTAATTAAATTTTATTAGTAAATATATACGGATAAAGTGTTATTTCAAAGATTTTCGATAGTCCGTTCGAACATCATTATTATTAATTACTACAAGTTTACTAGTATTTTGAAAATTTTATTTTTGAAATAAAATACATACCTGTTTTGTGTGACAGAAAGTTATGCACGATGCTGCGACAGAAATATTCTCATATAAAGAGCCACCCGGTTCTTCCATAAACATAGTCCCTAAACCTCCGTGAAGAAATTCTGATGGCACCATATGACAGTGCACTTCAAACGGAACCAATGTCTGAGCAGGGTCATTCGTCTATTTCTTAGAGATTTTGAGCTATGAGATCAAATAGATCTAAAAAACAATAGCATTTTTGTCGAGTTTGGAAAAAGGTTCAATTATGGAGGCTGCGGAATTTAACTGAGAGTCAAAAGCTGCACAAAAAATATATGTTCCAAGTGTAGACCATTGCAACGTAAACATCGTTTTTGGATCACAAAAAAAGCAAGGCGCCATAAAATCGCGTCTTATTCATGTTATGCGGCATCGTAAACAAATATTATTAAAAATTAAATATGCTTTCGAATGATATATTTTTTTATTACTATTCGTATGGGGGAACATAAAAGAAAAACAAATCAAAATTCTCCACAACACGTACAATGTTGAATTTCTATTTTTTTGCGGCATATATTTTTCCAAATACTGGGCACTGCCGGATCTCATCTAAGACCTGTACCTATTTAAAATAGCTTAGCTTTTTTAATTCGGTATCTGTTTGCCGATTTTAAACACAGCGAAAGTGGACACATAAGGTATGAAGCCACAGAAAATATTGCAAAATATTGTTAAATTTTCACTTTGAAAAAATACTAGTCTGATAGTATATTAGCGTAGACCTTTACATTACTATTAAAATTAATAAACAAAAAAATCAAATTAAAAAATAGTTGATTAAAACAGTTATTCGAGATCGAAGACCCCGAATATCCTTTTTTGCAAATATCTTATTTTCTGTTTGTCCTCCAACAATTTTCATTAGTTAATTACATTAACCAATTAACATGGTTTTGATAATTTTATTATTTACCCGTTTAAAAAAAAAAAAGAAACCAAATTAGTTATTAAAAAAAAATTCGTTAGGTGCGTGTTTTTGACACGCACTAAGTAATGTCATCTCAGTGAAAGTGTTAATTTATGATTTTTTCTTAACTCTATAGTTGTTTGTTAACTCTATAGTTGTTAACTCTACAGCCCACTTACGTTTATTCAATATGGATGTACAACTCAATAATTATTCAATCACGTGTTCAATTCAATCACACAACGATATTAATATATCATCTTCGATGACATAAAAAGTATTCAGTAAATGGTTACGAATTAAAAGAAAAATACAATTATATTTTCATTTATGATAATTATTGTTAGAAATAATTATTTATTTTTGAAATTTATTAATTTTAATAGTTAATTAACAAAATAAAAAAAATGTAATAAAACTTACAGTCAGACGGAATCGAACTCGTGCACTCTAGTCGCCAGTCTAGCATCGCTATCGACTGCGCCACCTCTTCGTTAATTTGACATACCAATAACTTATATATATATAAACATTCAGTAAATGAAGCTAGAATTTCGAAAGCGTTTTTCTCAAAATTGACTGGCCAGTGGATCTTTATATTTTAAATATTAATTCATCTTTAGAGGGACTATAATCCTGCAAAATCCCATCCCGAACTCAATTTCCCACGTCGTGTCCTCTCCTTGTAAATAATTTTTTTTTATCAGTTAAAACAGACATCAGACATCAAGGAACATCATGTCATGTTATACGAGTTTAAAAAAGGTACTAATGCAATTGACGCAACGAGTAATATTTGTAGTATTTATGGTGACGATGCGCTTTCTGAGAGAACTTGTAGAAAGTGGTTTGTTAGATTTCAAGAGGGTACTTTTTCTTTGGAAGGTGAAGCTGCCTCCGGTCGACCTGTGTGTATTGACGATGAAATTATCGTTAAGAAATAAAGCGAAACCCGAGGCAAACTGTCACGAATTAGCGGCAACTTTTGAGCATTCAAAATCCGCAGTTTTCCGTCATTTGAAGAAAATCGGGATGGTCATTTACACCAAAAACGGCACGAACTTTCCGGATGACCCAATACAATGCATACAAATTATAAATTGTTCATTGTGCTATGGATCTCATATAACTTAGGGGCATCCAAGCTATTAATGTTACCATTTGATATCTCTTTTTTGCGATTTCCGCTTCGACGACCTTTATAATAAAAATGATATGAGAGAAAAGAAGGAAAATCTTTTTTTAACCTTAAATACTTGTTTAACATAAAGAAAAAAAAACTGTACCTCTAGTTGATAAAATCATTAAGAAAAAAAATTATTGAAAATTGCCGTTTTCTTGGTCTAAAACTAAGAACTCTTCTTTAATACTGGAGCGAAAATGACCCGTGAATTTTATAGTGTGGAACAATCCTTAATATTTCACATCGTTCTGTTCTGTTAATTAATTGGATTATATTACCTACACACATTTAATTTTTAAATTCAATTCAACAAAAGTAGTATTAAAATTTGTTAGTTGGTTAAATTGTTATGTTTTCAAACTGTATTAATACGGTTAAATTTCAATTTTAATTTAGAGAGTTTTTAATTAATATTAGTGAAATTAAAGTTTATTCAACAAGTGTTATTATGACAATTATCGAATAAATAAATAACAATTATTAACAATTCTACTGTAACCACTCGCAACATACATACATATTATATGAAAATTGTTTCCAATTATGTTATTGAGGTCAGTTTAAAAAACCATCGTTGTAATAATATTACATGTTCTTTATAACATTATCATCGAAATTATACAGAAATATGTCTTACATGAAGTTTGTTAGACTAAAAAAAAAAAAATAAACGTTTTCAATCACTGTTTACACACTGTACTGGCAATAGAGGAGGCAAGAGTGTGAAAGTGTGATCATATCTAACGTATTTCTCTTACACTGGATCACCTGTGATTGAAGTAATGATGACCATACATATTAAAAAACGCCGTGAGTAGCGGCGCCCCATCACGAAAGTCGAATTTTTCCCTTCATCTTCGGTATTGAATGTCTACAAGCGAAATGTGATTGAAAGTCTACAAGCGATTTGTCATTTTGGTGGTTTTAAAATTGGTGATGAGTGTTCGGCTGATTGGTGCTTAAAAAAAAAGGTTTTAAGTTTTTAAGGGCTGAATCTCAGTAAATTTCAATTTTGTGCCGATAGCAGTTAGCAGAAAAAAAGCAAACACAATTCGTACGAGGGCATTCCTACCCATGCTTATCCGCCAATTGCCTTTGTGATTTATTTTTAAATATTAAAAAAGGAACTTAAATAGTAAACTGGAAGGCTTTTATGAAGATATTTTTTCTTTCCAAAAAAATGCAAAATTTCTATTTTATAAATAACACAAATCCAAAATTCCTAATTTATAAATAAACAGTGACTTTAATAACATTTTTAAAGTACTTAATATGTATGTATTTCATTTACAATTATACATTTGTACATTTCACGTACAAAATTTCAGCCCTCTAGGTTTCCTTAGAGATTCTCTAGACGTGTTAGAAAAAAAGCATAAAAATCAAGGAAATATTGACGCAAAAATCGTGGGGGTAAACGTTAAAAGTTGAAACCTCCGAAAAGCAGTGGGTGGTTATTAACTTAACCTGTACACAAAATTTCTGCCCTCTAGGTTTATTTGCGAAGATTTTGATCAAAACGAAACTGTTAAAAAACAAGAAAAATCATGTTCTTTATGGTATAAAAATGGTGGGGGTAAGGGTTAAAAGTTGAGACCCTCAAAGGCACCCTCTTGATACAAACTTAATCCGAATACAAAATTTCAGCCCTCTAGGTTTATTTGGGTGACCTGTGCGAGTGGTACAAACTTCGAAAACGTCGAAAAAGCATGAAATTGTAGCTTAAAAATGATGAGGGTGAGGGTAAAATATTTAAACCTCCAAAAAGCAGACCCTAGGTACGAACTCTATCAACATATCAAATTTCAACCCTCTACGTTAATTCTGGGGGGCTGTGGGCGTGTTAGATCCAGCCAAAATAATTTTTTCCCATTCTACTCCCTTCAAATCATCCTAGGAAGCTGAATTTTGGATATGTTGTAGATAATTGACCGAAACATTATTTCCAACCGGTTTGGAAAAGTTCTATTGCTTTGTTGCCCCCCCCCCCCCCCAAAGGTTGGGTCGGATCCAAAATTTGACCCCACTTGGATAGTATTGTTGTGGATCGGAAGGAGCCCCATTTACCAAATTTGAGCTCTTAACTTCCATAGGGGGGCCCTACACGTATCAAAAAATAACGTATTTATATATATATATATATATATATATATATATATATATATATATATTATATATATGTATATATATATATATATGTATATATATATATATATATATATATATATATATATATTTCAGACATTTTTTTTATTTTTTTAGCGCCCCTACTCTGGCCTCTTCCCGTTCTTAACGTATAGGCTGTATAAGTCTAATTTTTCAGTTGAAAAATTCGACTAAAAATTGGAAAATATTTAGTTTACTTCTACCTAGTTAAATTCGGAAATATTTAAATTCTTAGTAACGAACTTAGTGCCTACCAACTGATCTCTAATGCGTTTAAAGGATAAACTGTAATTAAATTCATGAAAATTCCTATAGTTTTCTTAAAAAGGCCTGAAAATTGGAAAATCTGATCAAGTAGATAGAATAGCAATAATCTGTCACCATGTATCAGAATAATGATGCAAAAATATTTTTTTTTTGATCATATTACAGACTACCTGTATCCGCGACGCCATTCGCGTGACACGTTTGTATAAAGTCAATGAGAAGTATATAAGTATAATAACTGTAAACTTGGAAAATATAACTGGTAGAATAGAGAATACAAATTAACAAAAATGGTATTACCTATATTGTATCAAATTATTTGCTTATACTTCGCTTCGTTTGCGTGTACCTCTTGTTCAAAATAATTTGGTATTTTGCCATGGAGCTGTGACATTTTCTTGCAGCAAACAGTATCCTAAATGTTGAGCCAGTTAACAAGTTAATAACACCAGACCAAATTTCATTAAAACCTGTTCAGTAGTTTTTGCGTGATACGTACACATTCTCAAAAATATTTGAAAATATCGGAACTACAGTTATTTCAGGAGCGCTTTTTTGAACATCACTTGCGGTGGACATGATAACTCGCGAACGGTTCATCAGAAATCATAATTTCGAAAACATTTCGTTAGCATATTTTATTGTTTACTGAAGCATTATTAGTCGTTGACTGAAGCATTTGTCAAAATTTAAATTTTTAAGAAAATGGGGACGGTTTAACAAAAAATTAAGTTGATAAAATTTCGATATTTAGCTCTATAATTTTTTTTAAATAAAAATTTATTCGGTGAGACTGGCTATTGTCCACACATGGGAAAAATGGTCCCTAACAGAATCGCCATAAAAAATATTTTGTACTGGGGGGCTGTCATAAAACGTAAAAATATTATCAATCTTTTTAAAAATCAGTTTTAGGACGTTTTACTGTTAATACTACAACGTCAATGTTGTGTGTGTGTCTGTTTGTGATTTTTAATTCCCAATATTATGAATCATTTTGTCTGTTCTCAGTACATACATATGTTTTTCTAATGCAAAAACCAATAAATCATGTGAATGGCCTATTGGAGTATACGTACCTGATATTTGATATATATAACATAATATAATATATTTTATTTATATTAAGCAGGTATAAAGAAGGTGAGATATACATGTTATTTTAAATAATCACAAAGGAAATAGAGATATGTGTACATTATAAATATTTTCAATTCGGCTCAAATAATTTCTATTACAGTTAACCACTTATTTATTCAACATTAATTTTTTTAAATTATTTTTAAAATTAAAAAGGAGAATTTGATTAATTTTGGGAAACTATTTTAAAATGCGCATATTTATGTATTATGCATGTATATAATTTTAATTTTTAAAGATAATGCCGAAAATCCTTAGAGAAAATTAATTTAATATTTGTTCTCAAAATTTGCGCGAAAACCTTCATTAGCTTCAAATAGTTAGACTGAATTAATATAATAAATTGCTACCTTTTATTATCAATTTTCATTAAAAAAATTTTTTATTGTTTTTCTTTGATACTGTCAAATACGCCATTATATATTAAATTATGAAAAATGGGTAATTTTTGATTTTTACTGATTTGTTCTCAAAAGCTTCCTTAGGCTAGTCTTCAAATCCAGAGGAAGATCCTCAGCCTTGTGATAAAATTTATAGCCCCCCAATCTAAAATATTTTATATGGCGATTCTGTTAGGAACCACTGTTTTCCCAAGTCGGCTATTGTCATAATAAATAAGTAATATAAATTTGTTGTTGATCGGATTGATAGTTTTTTAGTAATCATGTGCGCCGTAAACATATTTTTAAAAAATACAATTCTAAGATAATCGTGTTTGAAGTGACAAGTTTGTTTCTTTCATATTCGATGTTAAACGGTCGAAAGCTTGTGCACAATTGTTCCAGTGTTTCAAGGCCATACATTTTCAATAATACAAAAGAGTGGCGAAAGTCGACGTACTGCTTATATTATATTATATCTAGCAGCAGGTGCATGACTCAACAGCAGCTGCGCACGAACAGCCACGGGTGCTACTCGGGGTGGCGCGCTATAAATAGCTGTAACTTCGGTTCTAATACTTCTAATGCTCCGATCGTTATGAAAATTGGGGAGAATATTCTTGAGATAATAAACTTAAAGAATATGCAATAATAATTTTTCCAATCATCACCCCTGTAGATAACCCTTTAAAACTGAATTGGCTACTTTCTTGGTCACTAAGTGAGCTTTTATAATATGTTTTCCTTCCTTCTGGAATAAACAATTATTTTACAAAATTTTATTCTTTGATCTTTGCTTAAGCGAATTAAATTACATGTTGAAAAACGACTAGAATAAAAAAAAATAGCTTTGTATATCAATTCAAACTAAAAAATTTAGTTCATTATTCATTATGACTCGTCCCAAATCAGATAATACTTGGAGGTAGTAGTTTGGCTATACAATACATAGTTTTAAAAAATATTTTAACTAAATATTGTATGGATAAAATATACAGGGTTAGTTAAAAGTATGGAAACGGTGAAATAGCGGGAAAGCATTTTTGGGATAAATGATAATGAAAAAAGTTTCAGCATTTTTTATGGCGCATCCCATGGTGAGCTTGATTTTGATCTCAAGGTTAAGGATCAAGGTTATATCAAGGTCAGCTCCGTTTTTTTAAACGACAACCCCCCTTTTCGACCTAAGAAATGGAAAGAGCGAAAAATTCTGCATCCGAATATGACCTTGAAGTCAGTGATCAAGGTCAAATTAAGGTCAAATGCTGATTTTTACTGTAATTTTTAATTGAAATTTCTACTGTAATTTTTTTAATTTTGACGCTCCATAGTAAGTGTAGACAAGATGCAGACCTGCGCAGTAGGTGTAGAAAGAATGTAGACGTGCGCACTAGGTGCAGGTAGGATACAGACGTGCGCAGTAAATGAAGTAGGTAGGAATGAGGTTGAAGGAGGGATAAAAAATAAAATATTTCAAATTTACCCCATAAAATTGTAACTTTAAAATATTGGAATCTATAGGCTAATTTGTTCGTCTAATATGTTTTAAGGTTACAATTTCATGTGGTAACTTTGAAATATTTCATTTTTTATTACTCCTAAAACTTCATTCTTACCTACCTCACTTACTGCGCATGTTTACATCCTACCTGCACCTAGTGTGCTCGTCGACATCCTGACTACACCTATTGCGCAGGCCTACATCCCGGCTACACCTACTCCGCATGTCTACATCCTGTCTGCACCAACTGCCGAACGTTAAAACTAAGAAAATTATAGTAGAAATTTTCAATTAAAAATTACAGTAAAAATCAGCATTTGACCTTAATTTGACTTTGATCATTGACTTAAAGGTCATATTCGGATGCAGAATTTTCTCCTCTTTCCATTTACGAAGTCGAAAAGGGGGGTTGCTATTTAAGAAAACGGAGTTGATCTTGACATGACCTTGATCCTTGACCTTGAGGTCAAAGTCAAGGTAACCATTGGAAGCACCATAAAAAATGCTAAAACTTTTGTCATCATCATTTATCCAAAAAATGCTTTCCCGCTGAGATATTTTACCGTTTCCATACTTTTGGCTAACCCTGTATACATAAATTTCAAATACCGGAATTAAAAGCATATTTATCCGTACTATTGTTATCGTTATAATATTTATACCGTTTATAAAAATTTATTGTAATGCAGATAATGTTAAATTAATAGGTGGATTATTTTATGCCCCATATCACACAAATAGGCACCTATGTACGTACATACATACGTACACGTATTTACAATGCCTGCTTATTAAAATTAGCATTGTTTTAAATATTCCTATAATTTTTAATTAGCAAATTGCAATTAAAGTGTAACTGGAAATTAATGTTATAAACTGTGAACAATTTAAATACATAAATTGTAAATTATACGAACAAATAAATTAATAAACAGTAAATAAATAAATAATTATTGTTAATTGCGTAACACCAATGTACACAATAAACAGATATCGCATTCATGGATTCACGATTTTTAGCGAATTTCCAAAACTGGAAATTAAGCTATTACCGTCTTTGTCATGACGGGACTTGAGTCTGGGACTATAACACACACATGTTTTGAGGTCCCTAGAATCCGAAAATGATATTCATATATATGTATCTGCGCGATAGCTCTCGAACGAAACGCTTAATGCTTATGAAATTTTGTCTGCGAATTCGATTTCCCAAATCGTTGGATGAGTTCGTTAGCCAGACACGTTGGCTGCCTAGAAGTAGGTTTTTCGAGCATTTTTTGTCAACAAAATGAGTTTTTTGCCAGAATTAAGCAATTTTTCAAATTTTTTTTTTGCACCAATCGAAAGAACGGGCCAAATTACGTAAAAAATGTTTTTGGATCGTTGCTCTGAGTAAATTACCTTTTGAGAAAAATTAGGAAATAATTTGAAAAAATCAATACGAGTACGCACGCTTAAATTGAAAAATTTGCAAAAGTGAGTGCCAACTTCACACAGTTTACTTTTTGTCAATTTATGTATACTCTAGCTCGAAAAGTTTTTATCATTTTAAAAATTGGTAGTTAGTTTCTTTACACAACTACGCTCTATATGAACCTAAATTTGGAGTAATATTATTGTTTGAAGTATTTTTTTTATTGCAAAAAAAGAAAGTTATACAAAATGACAAAAATTATGCTCTTTTCTTTAAACAATTGAATTTTTTAATCTATTAGGAGGAAGTTCATATGGAAGAAAAAACATGTATTTAAAGTAAATTTAAAACCCTGTTGATTTCAAATGAAAACTGTGGTTTCCAGAATGTACAAAAACAGCTATGTCTAATGGTGACCTCCGATGCGTAGCAGCTGGTATCTTTCATATTTTCCAAGAAAATACTTTAAAAAAACGAAAACAGTGAAAACATTTGATACATATATTCAAATAATTACCGCTTTCTTTTTTTGCTAAATATTTGCCAAATAATAATCATCCATAATTTTTTACTGTTTTATTTGCCAAAACAATCATACCAATCACTAAAAAAATTTAGTCCTAGATATATTTCTCCCTCAATAGAAATTCAAAAATCGGAATATATCTTAAGTAACTTCGTAAATGTGTAAACTATAATTAAAATCATTTTTTAAAAATTTTACAATTTATTTCCTTCTTACGAAACTTTAGACATAACATACCTATAATATTTTTTTTATTTTTTTATTTTTAGATGTAATGTAAATTTCCGTGATATATATAGTACATACAGGAATGTAATAATATAAATTCCTTACACCTTCACACATTAACATTCTCCAGACGGACGACAGAAAATATGCGACGCACTCCACTAGAATTAGAAAAAAAGCCATACTCATATCCATATATATATATATATATATATATATATATATATATATATATATATACGTATAAATACATAGCAGCTAAAACATTCCATTCCACATTTGTTTTTCCGTATATCTTAGACATAAATAAATTACATACATATGTATCTTATTACATACAAATGGTAAAAGAAAATTTATCAAATGTAGCTGAAATCAGTCACTCGAATAAAATGAAAATTTTTAAAAAATATTGTATACGTGTAGCAGCAGTTTAAATAGACTACGGCATATTGCTTATCGAAAATATTATATTTATTATCTACGGCATATTACTTATCGAAAATATTCTATTTATTATAAATTTGTACAACTTATTATTTAGTATAGTTCGATTTTAGGTCGAATTTTTCTCGGAAAAAATTAGACTTATACAACCTATACGATAAGAATGGGGTGAGGCGAGAGTAGGGGCACTATCCGTTTTCGGACCCGTAAAACACGAGTCTGAAGAAAACCTACACATGTCAAAAGGTATCGGGAATATATATATATATATATATATATATATATATATATATATATATATATATATATATATATATATATATATATATATATATATATATTATTATACACACACCGGCATAGTTAGCGGAACATAAAAAAAATATAAAAACCTATTTATTAAACAAAGTTGGCTGTTTTTTTTCATTTTCACTTAAAATAATATTGACGTAATGAATTAATTGGCTTTTCGTAGAATTGTTCTTATTTATTATTGATGCAAATCGTTTTAAGAGGTCTGTCACTTTCGAACTCAAATGCCGCTTCTTCTCAATGCGATCGAACTTCAGACTGCCGTAATTAAATAAGGGCAAAGATTTCCTCAGGAGACTATAGATAACATCATTCTGAGTATAGCAAGACGAATGGAAGCTTCGGAAAGAGCACGGGAGGAAGCACGCGGTATTAAAACGCTGTGTTTCATTCTCTATTTGTTAAATAATCTTTAACTTAAATGATTCTTAGACGACATAAGATTCCAAAAATTTGGCATTTCATATGGTTAATTGTTTTTGCTAACGAAAATAAAAATATATCGACTTGTGAACATGTAATTTCAAGTGAATAATTAAATAGGACTAATAGTTTC
The DNA here is from genome assembly GCA_035578155.1 of Brachynemurus nebulosus. Taxonomy (NCBI): domain Eukaryota; kingdom Metazoa; phylum Arthropoda; class Insecta; order Neuroptera; family Myrmeleontidae; genus Brachynemurus; species Brachynemurus nebulosus. The sequence goes on from JAPWDM010000001.1 coordinate 97,059,018, forward strand.
TTAAAATTAAATGGTTTGTTTGATTTTTAGAGATATTTTGTATGTCCCGCTAATTATGCCGGTGTGTGTATATACAGGCTGGGCCATTTTAATCTATGCAACTAAATATCTCGCCAGAGATGCCACCTATCAAAAAATGACCTTTACAAAAGTTGCTAGGTACGAAGGGGGACATTAAATGGTGACCTTAAATTTGATCATGACCTTCATTTTCAAGGTCATTTTGAGGTCAAGTCGTATTTTTCAAATGGAAAGGCGTATTTTTTATTTCAAATTCTGAAAGAGCGTGAATTTCACGTCGACAATGCTACACACGATTTTTTTTATTATTGACGTTAAGAGGTATAAAGGCCAACAAAGAACAATAAAAAATTAGATTTTAAAAGAAAAACCTAACTTTAAAGTGTCGGCATCTTTTGGAGACGTAAAATAGGAGCATCTGTTCGTTTTTAATCACCTTTGAAGGTCATTTTAAGCTCAAAATCCAGAAAAAAATGACACTAAAAAGTTATGAAAAATTAATTTTTTATAACTAATAAATTTCATAACTAAAAAATAAAAAATTAAAGGTCAATAAAAAGAATTCGTTCATAGCATTTTCGACGTGAAATTTCAGGCTCTTTCAGAATTAGAAATAAAAAATAGGTCTTTCCATTTGAAAATACGACTTGACCTCAAAATGACCTTGAGAATTAAGGTCAAGGTCAAATTTAAAGTCAGCATTGAATGAGCTCCTTCGTACCTAACAACTTTTGTAAAGGTCATTTTTTGATAGGTGGCACCTCTGGCGAGATATTTAGATGCATAGATTAAAATGGCCCACCATATATATATCTATATCTATATCTATATATATATATATATATATATATATATATATATATATATATATATATATATATATATATATATATATATATATATATATATATTTTCCCGGTACCTTTTGGCATGTGTAGGTCAAAACTACTGACTAGACTATGGACGGAAGGAGCTGAAATTTGGTAAATGGGGCTCATTTCCGATGCACAACAATACTATCAACGTGGGGTCAAATTTTGGATCCGACCCAACCTTTAAAGGAGTGGTGAGGGGCAACAAGCAACTTTTATATCGATTGCATTATTCATTAAGGAGCAACAAATTCTCGAATAAAACCTTCTTTTATGACATTTCAAAGTGATGTAACGCTTTAAAGTCGACGTCCAAAAAAAAAAACATCTTTTGCAGCGCAAGACACACAGCTTTAACGGGTGGTTAGAAATTAGAAAATCAATCGAGATCTTAAAGAAAACAATTTTTCTGAATCACTACACCGAAGTTTATACCACTTCAAAATAAATAAATAAATAAATAAATAAATAAAATAGAATAAAAAATTCTAAGCTTTTAAAAAATCGAAAAATCGCCGTTTCGTAGCATTTTTTGTCTACAAGAAGAGCGATTTTTTTAAGTTTAGTGACCCACAAAAATCGTAACGTTTCCAGTGCGTCCTGATAAGTTAGAATTAATAAAAACGGTACTAGTTGCAGCCTGTGCGCCGTTTTTGGTAACGTAGTTTTGAGTAAAATACGTTTAAAGTTTTATGTCATATATCTGTTAATTTAATGTATATAAAGTACGTGTATTATCTCGACAACTGCTCAATATTTCGTTTTCAAATATTAACTGATGATTTTTAGGATATTAAGGAAGAAAAATATCAGAGGAAGAAATTATTATATCGTTTTTTTCTGCAACCCTAAGCCCGGCTGCACACCTAGCAGATACGACACAGCAGATACGACATGAGAGACATAGACATTTGTCTTAAGACATGGCATCTGCACACCTAGGAGACATTTGTCTTAAGACACGAGAGATACGACATGAACGATACTACAACAAGTGGAATTTTTCAAGTCGGTGTTAATAATGAGTTCATCAAGTGAGGAATATACTATCGAAATGTACTGGTATTTAAGAAATTAAAAAAGGAATAGGAGGGTGTATTGGATACATCCATACAATTTTTATAATGTTCAACACAGTTCTGCCATAGTTAGCAGAGAATTATCGCAAGTTGAATCAAAATTTAAAGAATTCTATCGAATGAGCCCTGATTGTTTCAAATTTTTGTTAGAATTAGTGTCACCTGCTCTTGAAAAACAGGACACTAAATACAAACAGAAGCACTGACACCCATTACCTATGAGTTTTTCATTTAACAATTTCTTCTCCAACAACCCAAAAGGATTGTTAAATGGGAATTTTCTATGTATTGTTACTTGACAATTTTGAATTTACTAGCTGTTTCTGCATCCGAAAAGCTGCTTATAACTTTAAAGTAAGTGAATTAAGAATAAGAAAGAAAATAAAATTAAGACTGTAAATATTTCAAATATATATATATATATATATATATATATATATTTTACTGAAAAAAAAATGTAAATTTTTATTTTAACTGAACTACATTTTTGTATAATACAACGGCAAACTATTTTCAATATTTATTCCTATTCCTCCATGAAAGTCATGAGTAGTTTGTTGAGATGATAAGTCAATCGAGTTAGTTTGAATCCATGAAGAGTCACTAATAGTCGGAGAATATGGAGTTGATGATCTAGATGTGCCTTGTTCAACCTCATCCTTGTTCAAATAATAAAATAGTTTATATCAAAAACATTGTGTTTTATTCTCTGGCAAATGGGGTATTCATCCGTAATTTAAAAAAAAAAATGTGAGCTATAGAGGTCGGTCAATGTGGGAATCAACATAATCAACAAATTCCTGAACCTGCGGCATTTCAATAAAGACACCACAGAACCTTTCCTTCAATTAATTATTAAAGAGAATTTTTGATAATGTACACACTATTTGAATTACCATTCCTTTCAAATGTATACGTATAGTATAATTTTTAAATTTATCTTACATGTCGTTCGACACGAGCGACAGCAGACTAGCATGCTATGTCGCTTAAGACAAATGTCAGTGTCTGCTATGTCGTATCTCCTAGGTGTGCAGCAGTTTTGTGTTTTCAATGCAATTTAAATGTACTCAAGCGATGCGTGTCTCCAAGCGACACATATCTTATGTCTCTTATGTCGTATCTGCTGTGTCGTATCTCCTAGGTGTGCAGCCGCACTAATAACCTTATTCAGAACGAGTGTTAAAAGAGCCTTAAAGATACTTGCTGCCACTTATGACATTTTTTCTGTACCAAACCAAAGCACACACTTCTTTTTTAGAAATGCATGATAAAATGAATAAAAGAATTGAAAAAATAAAAATTTAATTAAAAGTTTTTTATATTTTATAAAAGATTTATTTCATACAATTCAGTCAGCTATATATAAACTTTGTTTCTCTCCAAAAGAAAATAATTTGAAGAAAGAAATACTACATAAATTTTGTTAAAAGCAAAATAATAAAGTAATTGTATTTTAAAAGTAAATCAAACTTTTAATTCAATAGGGAGACGCACTGACAGACGCTCGCTCTCCAATAAGTGCCATTAACAAAGAATGACGACGCACTGAAAGCTTCACTTAAATAATTTGTTTTACATTTTTAATATTTTCAGTAAATCACTAATTTTAAAATGCACCTATTTATTATTAGATTACGGAAGTTGTACAAGTGAACGATTTTTTGAAAATTCAATAACTCAGCACGTAGTTTGTTATATTATGAGTTTAATATTTTGAGGCTAAACTAATTTGAGTTTGTTATTTAAGCTTTACCTATTACTAATTAGTTTAAGAGAGAGTAGAATTGAAGATTATTATAAATATTAGTGTAGTTAAAACTGCTGATGATCAAAGCATCGTTTTTGAAATACACATGTAAGTAAAGTATAATATAATTATGTACAACTAATTTACGATTAGGAAATACATCGCATTTATCAATAGGTATAAATCGCATTTATCTATAGGTAAATATCATTATCTATAATATTTTTATTTACAAGGAAACTTGATTAGATACATTTATAAAATTAATTTCTGCAGCATACAGGAGTATGTTTCCATAAGCGGATAAAATTAATACGAGAAAAAAATGGTAAAACTGTAGCTCATTACAGCTACTGCCGTGTCCCACAAGTGTCATGTATCTTGAAATAAAACAATTACGCGTAACAGCGTTTAAAGCAGGGGTGGCCAATCCAAATGACTCGGCGGGCCACTTTGGAAGCGCATCGAAATTTCGCTGGCCGCATATAAGATTATGTGTTGCCATATATTATGTATTTTTTTTAATACATTGGTTTTCACTACCTTGGTCATTATAAAATAAATAATTATTATAAAAAATGTTTAAGGCGGACCGCATGCACGAGTTGGCCACCCCTGGTTTAAAGGATTCTACTCAATCCCTAGTATACCGAGTGTCCGGTCCGGATGTATACATACGGTTTACATGTTAATGGATAACATTAGATTCCCGTACGAAAAAAGTTATGTCGTAACAAGAGTGCTTTGGATAAATATACTTATGTTTTTGCTAATTTCATTTTATAAAATATTTTTTTTACTTTATTTTATTACAAAAAATAAATAAATTAAGTAAGAAACTGATAATTTATTTTAATAAAGAATAAATTAGTTTTTCCATTTTTCGTAAACTAATATCTTGGTTGTTTTGTACGAAGCGGCGCGGCGGCTAGCACATTAATTGTATTTTCAATTGATGCTCTAACTGTTGTAGGTGTCTTTTTATGGTCGTTATGTACACATTCATATTTTTTTAAATTTTCTAAAATGCATTAAATTGTCCTGAGATACGGTAGCGCACGATTAGGATACTTATAACACTGAATAAATGTCTGGTACGACGCAACCGATTTCCTTCAATTCTCTACCATATTATCTGGATACTATTTACTTCTTCGACATAATATTCTTTCGGCATTTTTTATTATTTTAATATTTATTTTCAAAAAAATTAGGAAAATGTCTTTTGAATTTACAAAAAATGACACCAATATTTATGTGAAAATATGAGTTGCATGAATATTGTGACAATTTTTTTATTTTACTGCCTTATATTATTGTTAAAGCGATAGTAAAATATTGATTTGGTATTATTATGTTGTTCAAAGCACTCTTGTGAGATCACTTCTTCCTTATGGGAATTCAATGTTATCAATTAACATGTAAACCGTATGTATACATCTAAACGGGACACCAGGTATATATTGACGATAAAATTAATTAATTTGTTAATAATAATATAGTAATTAGTCTATTGTATTTTTAAATTATTATTTTTATTGTATCACATTTTCTACTTCCTTTATTTTCAAATAGTATATTTATACGTTTTTAAATCAATACTGCAACGTTGATCTCTAGTCTATCTTGTCATGTGTTTGAAACTTGTTTTCCCATAATCCTGTACTTGCCTACTAGCTACTACTACTGTCATCTGAAATTAGTATATATAAAGCACTGTAGCCGGTGTAATTTTTACTTTGTTCGAAAATGGGTTTGAAACAATTGTCCCAATTTAAAAAAAAAAAAAAAAAAAAAAAACGCCGTGAGCAGCGGGGCCCCATCACGGAAGTCGAATTTTTCCTTTCATCTTCGGTATTGAATGTCTACAAGCGATTTGTCATTTTGGTGGTTTCAAAACTGATGATGAGTGTTCGGTTGATCGGGGATTTAAAAAAAGGTTATAAGATTTTAAGGGCTGAATCTCAGTAAATTTCAATTTTGTGCCGATAGCAGTTAGCAGGAAAAAAGCCAATACAGTTCGTACGAGGGCATTCCTACCCATGCTTATCCGCCAATTACCTTTGTGTTTTATTTTAAATATTAAAAAAGGAACTTAAATAGTAAACTGGAAGCCTGGAAACAGTGACTTTAATAACATTTCTAAATTACCTAATATTTGTGTATTGCATTTGTTATAAAAGTAAGTTCATTTTTTTAAAAATTTTTAAAATTAATATTCGCCTACTTTGTATTAGAATAAAAATAATGCATTTAAAACACATTTAACAATACCATTGAATTCCGATGTAAAAATGGGAGAAGTGGGGGAAAAGTAATTTGGAATCCCTAAAAGGCACTAGCTGGATACTAACTCAATACGGGTACAAAATTTCAGTCCTCCAGACTTCCTTATAGAGTCTCTAGACGTGTTAGAAAAAAAGCAAAAAAATTAAGGAAATATTGGCGCAAAAATTGTGGGGGTAAGGGTTAAAAAGTTGAAACCTCTAAGAAGCAGTGGCTGGCTATTAGCTTAACCTGTACACAAAATTTCAGCCCTCTAGGTTTATTTGGGGAGACTTTGACCCAAACGAAACTGTTAAAGAACAAGAAAAATCATGTTCTTTTTGGTATAAAATTGGTGGGGGTAAGGGTTAAAAGCTGACACCCCCAAAAAGCACCTCCTTGATACTAGCTCAATCCGAATACAAAATTTCAGCCCACTAGGTTTATTTGGGTGACCTGTGCGAGTGGTACAAACTTCGAAAACGCAAAAAAACATGAAATTGTAGCTTAAAAATGGTGGGGGTGGGGATAAAATATCAAAATCTACAAAAAGCACAACCTAGGTACGAACTTTACAACGCACAAAATTTCAACGCTCTGCGTTAATTTTGTGGGACTGTGGGCGTGTTAGATTCAGCCAAAATCCTTTTTTCCCCTTCTACTCCCTCCAAATCATCCTAGGAAGCTGAATTTTGGATATGTTGTAGATAATTGACCAAAACATTATTTCCAATCGGTTTGGAAAACTTTTATTGTTTTACCCCCACCACCCCCTAAAGGTTGGGTCGGATCCAGTATGTTATGTGTACGAGGTGCATCGGAAATGAGCCCCACTTACCAAATTTCAGCTCTTAACTTCCATAGAGGGGCCCTACACATATTGAAAGGCAGCGGGAATATATATATATATATATATATATATATATATATATATATATATATATATATATATATATATGTATCAGACATTTATTTTTTACAGAATCGTGTTCTACGAGTCCGAAAATGGATAGCGCCTCTACTCTCGCCTCTCGCCTGTAGGCTGTATAGGCTGTATAAGTCTCATTTTTCGAAGAAAATTCGACTAAAAAGGAAACGTAGTATTTTTTGCTAATAAGTTATTTGTTTTATTATTTAAATAAAAATAGAAAAATATTTTTGATGAAATATTTTTTACTTCATTCCTATTATGACGTGAAAAAGTGCAATATTTGATAACAGAAATATAGCACGTTGTAGTAATTTAAAAAAAAAGTGAATTTTAAATTTTTATGACACACTTAATCATAACGATACAGAGAATTATTAAACAGAATAATTCAGTGAAAAAAGACAACAATAAAGTGAACGATCGGAAAAACAGATTTAAGAGAAGGGTGGCGAAAGGATTTAGTTTGGATCGTTAGGCAATGTTTATGAGGGTATCACGTTCGTTGGTTACGTTATTCAATCACGGCGAATACACAAAGATGGGAACAGAGACATGGATGAGTTTCAATCTGATGCCATTAACGTACTTTGCAATACATCAAACTGGTCCTCTGTGCTGCCACCTTTATTGCTTTAAGTGAAATGTTCCCGCTGTTCTTATGTAGAACACCGGCACATAAACTACATCTTTTAATTAACTACTTCATTTCGTAATTTTATTGCATGGTGAACTATTCCTATGTTTTACCTTAAACCAATGTTTCTCAAAGGATGCGGCGGGGCACACTAATGTGCCGCGAACTCCTAGAAAAACCTTAGGGTCGTTATTATTTGAACAATATTGTCTGATAATAATCATAGTAATAATATTCTCATTCAATAAAATGCCGTAGGCGTTGAATACGCTATACAAAAAGATACAAAAGTATAACTTAAAAAAATACCCCTGTCGCAGCATCTGCATAACATAGTGAATTTCCAAAGACTGGACACTGGCGGATCTCATAACTTGTATCTATCTAAAATAGTTTAGTTCTCTAACAGTGAAAAAATTTTCAAAATCGGCTGAGTAGATAATTTTTGGCGCATTGGGATCCCCGGACCATGGCAGATCTCATACAACATATTAACTTATATCCATTTAAAATAGTTTAGCTCTCAAATAGTGAACAAATTTTCAAAATCGGTGATGACGCGTTCTTAAAAATTAGTTAATTTTTATTTTGAAAAATGAAACAGATATAAATATTGTTATTGTAATGATAAAAACGATGAAACATTTATGGTAAAGAAATTCAGCAAATTTCCTAATTTTTCTTAAAAACTAGTTCACTTAGAACAATCCTTTAATTGTTTTATCTAATTCTTTACGCTCTTTTCTATGGTGTAAAAAAATAAAAAAAAAATATTGGAAATTTGGCCAATATAATATATATATATATATATATATATATATATATATATATATATATATATATATATATATATATATGTACATATATATATATATACATATATATATATATATATATATATATATATATATATATATATATATAGGGTGTAATTTTAATAACTCTTATGCCTTTTGGTGAATTTCGATAAAATTTTACGTTGATTTAGAACGGAGTTGAGTTAGAAACAACATAGCTATGTTTTAAGCTATTTGTATATATATATATATATATATATATATATATATATATAGGGGAGAGCGGGGTACATTCGACAGTTCAAATTTACCGCCTAAAATTCAGTCAGGAAATCTGCTAGTTGGTTGTAGATATCCTTCCATTCTGTTATTAATCCGCTGATAGTTTGGTGCATAGCTGGCTTGAATCAAAAAAAAAGTTATTTACAAAAATTGATATTGTGCAATTCAGATAAAGTTCTTATAACTATATACTTAAGCTTCTACACAAATAACATAAGTATTTATAATTTTTTCATCAGTTGACATCCAGAGTACATTTAATAACCTACTAAATACATCAAACTAATCTAACAATATCTTAACTTCAATCATTTTTATTGTACTTTATTTGAAGTAATACACGTTCGGGTTGATTCGGACAAAATTCACGGGGCAGTTTTGGACTGTCCGAAACTACCTCCTTGTGTTTATAGTCGTTGTATTACTTTTTCAAGTAAAAATTTAATAAAAATTACACTGGGCAACAAAAAATATTTTGTCCCAAAGGGTTTGATGCCTGATCTTGACAGCATTTTATACGCTGAATCCAAAAATGAACAGTTTTTTTCAATCACGCAAGGTTTTCTTGTGACAATTCAACAAATATATTATAATTAACTCGGCAATTCCCAGTGTCACCTGTAGGTGACAGACATTTTTAATTGTAAACTGTATTAATTTGTTTGTTTAACTTATAGTATAGAGTTGTCACAAGAAAGAAATATAAAGTCATCTATTAGCCTTCTAATGGTGGTAACAGAACGTAAAGATTTAATTATCTTATCGTTGAAAAAAATTAAAAACATCTGTCACCTCCAAATAACTCTGGGAATTGTCGAGTTAATACAAAATTACTCCATTACGGATCCAGGCTTGGTACATTAAATGATAGTTCTAAAAGATTTTTTTGAATATTTCACTTCTGGAACATCTCTTTTAAGAGTCCAGCAGTAATTAGTCAGCATCCTTGCATCCCATTTTCCCTAGTACCTTTTTTCCATACCTGAAATGACCGGATGAAACCGTTCTCCATGTTCACTAGTTACATACCCTAGACTTTGTGGAAACTGGATTTTGAGTGACATGTTCCAACCCAAATCAATGTATGCTTTCGGTAGATAGTCCACAAATTTCTCGTAGTTGTCGGGTTTATGTCGTTCTAATAAATATTTAACCACATTTTTTAAACAGATCCAGGCTTTTTTATCTAAGACATTACGTCTGCTTTCGAAACTAACATATTTTATCCATCTTTTTATTTGTGGGCCTACGATGCCTTCTTTGATATTAGCATCACTAAGTTTTGGAAACTTCGCTTTTAAATATAAAAATCTTGTCCATTCTTGTCCATAGCTTTCATTCTTGTCCACAATGAGTAGCTCCTATATTCTAGCGGAGTGGCTAAGTGTGCTTAGGCACTGGCACGCCGACTGGTAGGTCGAGGGTTCGAATCTCGAAATTCGAGGCTTGTGAAGGTTTTCTGGAGTTTTCCTTCACAACACTAGATGAATATCGACATAGTTCTTTAAGAAGACGGCTACAGAGGCATACCTGCCAAATTCTAGCTCACTACTTCCCTCATCTTCCGCCCACATCCTAATGCTAGGCCACCCACATCCTAATGTGTATAAATAACGTACAAAAATAATGATGTGGGTGGCGTTTATTATAGACAAGAATGTTTGAAGAACAGACGTTAAACCCCCATTATTATTATTATTGAGTAGCTCCTATAAGAAAAACCTTACATGATGGGACAATTATGATTAAAAATTTGGATTTTACTCATAAAAATACGTAGGAATATGTGTAAATATTGCATGGGACAAAACATGTATTGTTCGGTGTTATTTTTAATTTTTTAATTTTACTGGAGAACCAGTTGACAAACAAGTATAGCTCAAATCAAGGGACTTTTTTATTCAATTTCGTGTGCTTTTCGCAATGGTATAAAAAAAACCTTGAATTATGAACTTGAATATTTTTAGCACTTTAGACAATTCTGGGCATTCGATGTGTGTCTGGCTAACGAACTCATCCAACGATTGGGGGTTTATATATATATATATATATATATATATATATATATATATATATATACATATATATATATACATATATAAAATACATATATTACATATAGTATGATGAAAATAAACATTAAAATAAAAAAATATAGAAGGTATTTAATGTATCATATTTTTTTTCCTTATGTGGCTTGGATACCAAACATATTTTGAAAAAACGTAAAAACACGTATCCCCTAATTTTTGGTGCTGTTTCTATTTTTGATGGTAATAATTTGACACATTGAACCTTTCAGGCTGTACAAGAAAATTTACCCCCATTTTCACCCCTCCAGCTCGCTTTATGAACCCGATTTGGGTACCTGGTTTAACCTATACAGGTAAACAGGTCTCTCAAAGAGTAATATTTCGTCAACTTAAAGTTTTCCTCTATCTCTTATAGTTTTCGAGATCTCTTAAGAAATACGATTTGAACTCCAAAATTTAGGGGTTGGTTTCACCCTGTAAACCTGGAAGACAGCCGATAAAAGAAAATACGGGTCCCTTATTTTTACCTATTCTACACACCAGCGAAGATTCAGCACAATCGCGAATTTCACTCTGAGCGCGTCTCCTTGCTAGAGCCAATTCCAAATATATTAAAATTATAGTTTCTAAGATATTTAACAAAATAGAAAAAAAATCAAATTTTCGGAAATGGATTTCATCCCCTTAAACCGTTTATGGGCACGAACAAAATCTGGCTGGTGATTAGTTTTAATAAGATCTACAATCAACCACAATTTCAAAATTTTTTGAGACAGTTGGATATTTCCTTGCGAATTTGGCAAAAAACCCAGGGAAGTATTCTTGTATAGAATTTTATCGCCTTTAACTTTGAACTGAAAATTTATTCATAAAAACGTATAGTATTCGAAATAATAGTAACTTGCGTTTTAGGTACCTACTCCCCTCTCTCCGCCAAACTGAACAATTTAGAACTGGCACAGGTTTTATATTTTAAATGTTGGTTTCAATTCCTAATTTTGTTGAATTAAGAATGTTCGCTTAAATTTATACTTTATTTATGAAATAACCAAAATTCAGATTTTGAAATCTCAAAAGTATTTCATAATTTCTTAGCTAAAATAGAGTTTCTATATTAAAAGAAAATTTTAACTTTATACTACCTTAATATTAAAGTTTTTGTCTAATACGAAGTTATCAATAACAAAAATAATATCTACTAAAGAGATATTGTTTGGCACAAAAGAATAAAAAGAAGATTAAATAAATAAATCTCTTTCGTAAAAAAGAAATCAAACAAATAAAATTTAATTATGTTACAACGTTATACCCTATACACAAGTAGCGTGGATTTATAGGTCTTTACGATACATAAAACGTAATATAAATTGACAAACTGATACAAAAGAGAGAAAAAGCCGAACTTCGTACTTGATAATTCAATATAACTGACAGATAAAACTATATTTTATTTCAAAGTTGCTAAACTTTTAGGAGACAGCAGTTTTACACACAATGATTCTTGAAAAAATTCTAAAATAAATATTTATATAAACAACGAGATGGTTGAGGTAATAATAATAAAGAAAGAAACTATTAATAAAGCTTTTCACCAGTAAAAAGATGTAAAACAATCAATCTGAAATGTACTAATATTACAGTGACTTAAGAAAAGATGTAATTGTTAAGCGGAAAAACCTGGTATTCTCTTGAAACATGTGTCGGGCTTTCAGGCTAGTCTAATTCTCAATAGCTGCCTTCTTTGTTTTAATGGCTTTTCTTTTTATATTTGAAGAGCTTATTTCAAAAACAACACATGTCAATTTTTAAAAAAATTCTAATAATGAGGCCACCCTATAGATTTTTTAAGTATCTATGTTGTAGTTTAAACGGTTTCAACAAAAATATTATTTTTCATAAGATAGGGTTGACCGGGGTAATTGTGAATTGGGGCAATTGTAAGGGGCGCCTATAATTTCTAAAATAACATTAATATTGTTAAAAATCAACTCTTAGTATGTTTTTCTGTCCTTTCTTAATACGCTATTAAAATTTGATAACAATTCTTCAAGTATTAGTATCTTTTTTTTATTTTGAAAAAACCCTTGCAAAAAGTTGTGTATCTAACTTCGACCAATCCTCAAAAAAATTTTTTTTTAAATAGGTACATTTTATTTTTTTAAAAGGTAAGAAATGGTTAAAAGTACTTTTAAAGAAATGGTCTAAACCCTGAGGGGGTTCCTTATTAACTACTAAAGAAATTGGACAATTTATTACCAATTCACAATTACCCCATGATTTTAAAATTGCGGGGTAATTGTGAACGTCATTCACAAATGCCCCCATTCGGTCAAAAATTTCAGTAGTGTCCTTTTCGGAGTTGAAAATGTGGATGAAGATGGTGGTGACATTATTGTACAAGTTTCCGTTGTACAAACAATACAATACAAAAAAAAGAAAATTGTGTAAAGAGCGATATGTTTTGTGTACCAATCTAGGAAATCATTGCTGTGCTCCCTTACCCAATAACAACTTACAAAAATCGAAAAATTACTTGTTTTTAATGTCTCTGTGAGTGTCCAAGGACAATATGATTAACACAAAACAATTTTTTTTTTCGTTTACAGTATTAGGCCTAATAGATGGTTGTTTTTTATTCATGTGAGCTAACTGTATTTCCTTGAAAAAGTCTCATTTTCCTTGTTTTTGTGTAAAATTCATGTAATTTTTTGATTTTTTATATGATAAAATGACAAAATATCATCAAAATATCATTTTTAGCTTGTAATAAATTTGTTCCTACAATTTTTGTTATTTTTATTTAACCTTGATTTTTTGTAAAAATTTGAAATATGCGTAACTTGCATTAAACAAAGAGAAATTGTGATCGCTAAAGTACGATGAAAAATTTGAAAATGGGGTAAATGTGAAGAATTTGAGTTGGGCTTTACTCTGATGTACCTCACTTCTCTTGTAATCCATTCTAAATAATTTCTCTGATGGCATTCACTTTTACCCCAAAATTCATAAGATTTACAAAACCGCACCGGGGAAATGTGAATGGCTTATAAAATTTTTGTTTTTCATACGAGTTTGCTTAAAATTTATGTGGTGCATCCTGAATAATGTAGAATTAAAAATAAATCAACCATTATGTGATATATAAAATAAAAAATACTTAAAACAACGCTTTTATCTCAGTTCATGAAAATCCATTCACAATTACCCCGGTCAACCTATAAGCAAACAAAATATTGTCAGTTCTACAAAAAAATATTTGTCAAAGATTTGACAAAAAATTATAGTAATATTGTCAGTTCTACAAAAAAAAAAAAAAAAAAAACATTTGTCAATTATTGTTCTTGTAATAATAATTTCTTTATACTGAAAATTTTGAACAAGTGACAAGTGCTGTTTTTGGAATAAGCTCTTCATTTTTAATATTTTACGAAGTCGTTCAGTTTTAAAAATAGTTGTACTTTTTAAATTAATTGACAAATAATGGGGTAAACCGTTAAACATTTCTGTAATTGCTGTAATGTGTATCTATGTGTTGGCTAAAACATAAACTGCTACAAGTAACGTATCTTTTAAATAAAATACGACGCCATACATTTATAAAACTTCCTGTATGGTAAATGTTATTTATTTAAAACTATTAGACGTTGTTAACCAAACAAATTTAAATTAAATACTCTCAGAATTTAGTCACATGAGTCAACTAGCTAGTCAGTTACCATTTAATTCGTTTTACCAAAACTAATTAAAAGTTCTAGGAACTATTTATTTTATAAAGCGATATTATTAAACATTTTCTGTTACTGTCGGAATAAGTGCTAACATATATACATACATAAACTAGGCGATATGGATGCATAATAGTACAAGACCCCGCAGCTGATTTCTGCAGGTATCTGTTTTTTTTAATGAAACTTAATGAATTCTTAATGGCAATGTAATAGATTGCTCCTGGGTTGTCTATCGAAAATTAGCCGCAAGTACCTTTAATTGCCGTCATTAAGCGAATAATCGAAAAGACATTTTTTGACGTTTTAAAGTGTCAAATATTTTCAAAGATTTTTAAAATTTACAAATTTTTCTCATAGTAACAAGAAAAGTAAATAATTTTTTCCTAGTTATAAATACAAAAATACCCCTGTCGCAGCATCTGCATAACATAGCGAATTTCCAAATCTTGGGCACTGGCGGATCTCATCTAAGACCTGTACCTATTTAAAATAGTTTAGCTTTCTAAGAGTAAAAGAATTTTTAAAATCGGCTGGGTAATTAGTTTTGGTATTTTTGGGGACCCAAGAACCCGAACGAATATTGGGCAGCATAGTTGTATCCATCTAAAATAATTTAGTTCTCTAGCAGTGAGAAATTTTTTAGCATCTTTTCGATAGCTTATTACTGGCGTTTTCGGATCTGCAAGATCCCGGTGGACCTCATTAAAAAATCAGCTCGACCGTATATTCTAGGCGGACTTTATGTAATATATATATATATATATATATATATATATATATATATATATATGTATATATATATATACATATATATATATATATATATATATATATGTATATATATATATACATATATATATATATATATATATATATATATATATATATATATATATATATATATATATATATATATATATATATATATATATATATATATATATATATTCAAAACCCGTTGTGTAGCATTCTACGCCGCATTTGCATCCGCAGGACAGTTGTGGATCTCAGATAACACAACCTGTACCTATCTAAAATAGTTTACCTCGGTAATAGTAAAAAGGTTTCAAAATCGGTCAGTTATTTTATTTTTGACACTTTTAGGTCCTACTGACACTTCAGACCTTACATAACGTAATCTATATGTATCTAAAATAGCTTAGCTCCCCAACAGTGAAAAAATTTTCAAAATCGGTCGGCTAGTTTATTTTTGACGCTTTTGGATCCGATGGACCCTGGCAGACTTTACATAACGTAATCTATATTTATCTAAAATAGTTTAGCTCTGTAAGAGTGAAAAAATTTTCAAAATCGGTCGGTTAGTTTATTTTTACCACTTTTGGGTCCCATGGACCCTCGCGGACCCTAAATAACGTAATATATGTCTATCTAAAATAGTTAGTTCCCCAACAGTGAAAAAATTTTCAAAATCGGTCGGTTAGTTTATTTTTGACACTTTTGGATCCCATGGACCCTGGCAGACCTTACATAACGTAATCTATATTTATCTAAAATAGTTTAGCTCTGTAACAGTGAAAAAATTTTCAAAATCGGTCAGTTAGTTTATTTTTGATACTTCTGGATCCTATGGACCCTGGCAGACCTTACATAACGTAATCTATACTTATCTAAAATAGTTTAGCTCTGTAACAGTGAAAAAATTTTCAAAATCGGTCAGTTAGTTTATTTTTGACACTTTTGGGTTCTATGGACCTTGGTGGACCTTACATAACGTAATTTATATTTATCTAAAATAGTTTAGCTCTGTAACAGTGAAAAAATTTGCAAAATCGGTCAGTTAGTTTATTTTTGACACTTCTGGATCCTATGGACCCTGGCAGACCTTACATAACGGAATCTATATTTATCTAAAACAGTTTAGCTCTGTAACAGTGAAAAAATTTTCAAAATCGATCAGGCAGTTTATTTTTGACACTTTTGGGTCCTATGGACCCAGGCGGACCTTACATAACGTAATCGATATTTATCTAAAATAGTTTAGCTCTGTAACAGTGAAAAAATTTTCAAAATCGGTCAGTTAGTTTATTTTTGACACTTTTGGGTCCTGTGGACCCTGACGGACCTTACATAATGTATTCTAAATCTATCTAAAATAGTTTAGCTCTGTAACAGTGAAGAAATTTTTAAAATTGGTCGTTTAGTTTATTTTTTACAATTATGGGATCAGTAAATCCTGGCGAAACTCATACAAATCTAGTACTCTAACAGTAAGAAAAGGGTTCTAAGGATCTCATATAACTTATGGCAGTCCGTAAGCTTCTTGCGGACATCATTTAATTAATTAATTCAAATACTTTAACTTACTAACTGTGAAAAAATTTTTAAAATCGATTGGTTAATTAATTTTTGGCCTTTTTAGGTCCCGAAAACCTTGATCTCACATAAAATACCTTAAATCCATTTGAAATGGTTTAATTTTTTAACATTATTAATTATTAGTGGAAAAATTTTCAAAATCGATTCAAAATATTTTTCCGTACATACATATGTACCTACATTGTACATATTTTGTTTTGTTTTATATTTAATATTTATATCATAACATAATCTTCAATTTCTTGTTTACTTAAAAATTCAATAAAAAAAAAAAAAATTCTTCATTACATTAGCTTAGAAAATCTGTTTAATTTACATTTTTTAACATGGGATAGAACCATGCTAATTATAATGCAATAAATGAGAAACAAAACTCTATACATGTATGTGTGTTATTACACATATATGTGAATAGTTTTCACTTGTTCTCACAAAATTCTTTAATAAAAAAGTGAAATATTTTTATACTTTATAAAGAACTGAGATATAAATATAAATTACTTATTAGACTAACAAAGAAAGAATAAAAGTGAAAATTTACATTTTCTCGAAAAATACTTAAAATAGAAAGAAAATTATAAGAATATTTTCTTCATAATTTTTTTTTTCCTTTTCAACGATGTAAAAATCGAACTGCCTTATGATAGGATCGAATGATAAAAAATGGCCAGAAAACCTACTTCTGGGCATCCGACGTGTCTGGCTAACGAACTTAGCCAAGCCAATTCAGAATCCAGTCCGCACACAAAATTTCATAAGCGTTAGACGTTTCATTCGAGAGTTATCGCGCGGATACATATATATATATATATATATATATATATATATATATATATATATATATATATATATATATATATATATATATATAAATTTTAGTGAATATCATTTTCGTATTCTAGGGACCTCAAAACATATTTCTGATATGGTCCCGGGCTTAGGTCGCACCATGACACCTGGCGTAAAAGCTGAATTTCCAGTTTTGGAAATTCGCTAATAAGCCAAGAGCCATGTGATTTGATTTTTTAACTTTTTTGTTTATCTATAAATATATCTACAATATGTTTTATTATTTATAAGAAGCTAAAGAGGGAAAATCACAGATTTGTTAATTTTCTCGTTAATTGTGTGCTAAACCCAGCCTACAGACAAAATTTCAACTTTCTAAAACTTCGAGAAGTACTCTATAATTTTGATGATCATCAGTGAGTGAGTGACGAATATAATAAAATTTCCATATTAATAATATCGAAAGCAATAGAGCTATAAAATTGAAATTTGGTACATTTCATAAGACTGGTGACTACATTCTATCCTGACAACTTGAGCTCTTAAGTATTATCCAGACCGAAGTTATCAGGGTCCAGAAATAGGCTGAATTGCTTCGAGAAAAGATACAGCAGTGCTCTGTTTGTTTTGTTTTGCCTCGTCTTGGTGGGGGCACGGGGGCACTGCCCCAGATTTTAGTAATTTTTTTTTTATTAAAAACTGATGTTTTGATCATTTTAATAAGCAATATACACATATTGTAGATATACTTATAGAAAAATAAAAAAAATTAAAAAATCAAATTAAATGGCTCTTGGCTTATTTTTGTACTTGTAACTAGGAAAAAATTATTTACTTTTCTTGTTACTATGAAAAAAATTTGTAAATTTTAAAAATCTTTGAAAATATTTGACACTTTAAAATGTCAAAAAATGTCTTTTCGATTATTCGCTTAATGACGGCAATTAAAGGTACTTGCGACTAATTTTCGATAGGCAACCCGGGAGCAATCTATTACATTGCCATTAAGGATTCATTTAAATTAAGTTTCATTAAAAAACAGATACCTGCAGAAATCAGCTGCGGGATCTTAGGCTATAAGTAGCTAAAAATATTCCGACCATATTCCGACGGAATTTTTTGCAAAATCGTGTTTTACAACTAGCGCTACCTATAAAAGTTCATCATGCTGCCACCTTAGGACACTAGAAGCAAAGTAAAATCAAAATTGTGTGGATCGTTTGGAGTTGTTTGTCTGTCACAGCCAGTGTTGCCAACTTGGTGGTTGTACCAATTAAACTAGTGGTTTTGAATTTCCCATAGTGGGGAAAATTTTTTCCTAGTGGTTTGTGGTTTTCAGTGTTGCCGTCTTAGTGGTTCTACCACTAAAACTGAGGGTTATTTTGTTATTAATTTATATAATATTGTTCTATTTTCATATTTTGTTATGATTAATTTATAAAAATTAAATTATTTTTAAAAAAAATTTTTGTCGTCAAAACATGAAGTTTTTTTTTTTTTGCTTGTCGATGAAGAGCTGGTGGTTTTTAGTAGTTTTTTAACGGTTTCAAAATCGAATCTAGTGGTCTCTGGAAAAAAAGGTGGCAATACTGGTCACAGCTTAAGATGACTAGTCGTGCATCAACTGTAGCGGTACGAACATCGATTGTTTGTCATTATTGTCAACCACTTGCCAACAATACTCGAATATGTACATATTATATCTACGTACACAATGCATGCCCCATCTAACAGAGATTGAGTGTGACGTATGACACATACACAACCGTAAATCCGTGTACATAGATAAGTGGTTTAATGTAACATGTGCGTTTGGTGGGAGAAAGAAATTTTACGTCATCTTTTGGCTATAGTGGTCTCGCTAATATAGAGATAGGAACGTTCTTTCTCTATTCTGTGGCTTCCACCTAATGATCTGGTCAGATATTGTTAAAATCGAGAAAATGACTACTTCAATAGTCTGTAATATCAAGTTGAGAAAAAAAAATGTAAAGGAAATAATTTTCAAACATTTAATTTGCTATAGAAAAGATCTTTATGAAATTTATCATATCCTTAATTTTAAATTTTTGGTTCTGAAATTTTACGATACGAAAAATTAGAGAAATAGAGATACTTAATTCTATATAGAGATATTTAATTTCAGTTATATTTTTGCTAAAATTACTAACTGTGTTATGAGCAACGGTTCCTTTAACGTAGTTGCTCTGAGATAGTCAAGTACAAAATTATATCTCAGCGAAAAAATTTTCTTTTATCAAAAATTAAGTAATATATTAATATTTTTCAGTTATTATAATGTGTATACCACTTTTTTTTTTTTAATTTCCCCGCGCTTATGTCGGAGCAATATGAGTATTGTTGAAAAAGCGTTGTAAAAACGTTGTAAAATGATGTTTTTAAATTATATTTCAAAAATGGCGTGGTGAATAATTTTTATTTCTTATTAAATATGGTTTGTAACTTTATATTTTATAACATATTAAATTTTTATCAAATTCCTTTGACACGTTTTCATTTTATTAAAAAAAAAAATTAGAGTTTTCCTATAAGAGCCCGTGTTAAAATTACAAAACTTTGAAACCGTTTTTCTCAAAATTGGGATGGTCAATATTTTTTTGGTAAGGGCTTGTATTATTGGTATGTATTGAATTAAATAAATGTCTAGAGATGTTTCGTTAGAATCCTTTAAAAAAATCGTTTTATCGACCAACTACCTTAATAGCGATATAATATAATTATGTAAATAACGTATTAATAACAATACTACTGATTATCACTGCACTGTCCATTCCCGAGTCATACCATTTATCTCTTGTTGCTCTATATGTACATAATAACATATATATTATATACAGGTGTTTCAAGCAACTAAGAACATATAAATTTTAACATAAGGAAAATTTGTTATGACCAAGGGGTGCTTTATTTTATTATTATTAAATATTTAGCAAAACTTTAAATAATATCGCTTCACAGTAATGTTTAAAAGTAATTAAAAGACAATAGCAGTAAATTTATTGAGATAATTATAAATAAATCCTAATCTAATGTTAAAATATTTATTAACAAATAATACTGCTTAATAGAAAAATTGGACACCTGTTGTTTTGTTTTCAAATTTATTTTTTTGCAATTAAAGAAAATTTTAATAACTATGGATACCTATATAAAAATAATACCCATAAAAAGCAAGGATACTCCGATCCCAACAATTTTTTCCCATGTTAAATTTTTTATGTTTTCTTACTTCGTTGAAACAGACTGTATACATACTTACAAATTTATACACAGATATATTACGTATATACATCAAGGTATAAAGATAAACAGCTCTAGTTACAGCAAACAGATTTGGGTTATAAATTTGGTAAAAGCGACTGTAATTCAAGTACAAATGATGTTTGTTTTCATCGTGCACAACCGCCAATACATACCCATTTTCATAGATTTTAATCGTACCGTTTTTATAGTTTCTATCAACTAAACATACACACAGGGCCGAATTTACAATTCTTTTGCCCATCAACTCAAAAAATAATTATACGCTGCCGTCTCAGCCGACATGTCCTTGTATAAATATAATACAAATTTATTTAAGAGTTTTAATTAAAATAATTAAAGTTCAAAATATATTGAGTGTGCCACGATACTTTGATCGCGCAACAAAAGCAATAGGTACTTCAAAAACGATTTAGAGGGTAAACCAAAATCCTCATGCTCAAAGCGGTAGCTATTTTTTGTACCCAAAATATTTTTCCAGTCAGCAATTGGACTATTAGATGACACTAATTCTAAAAATTTTGAATGAAGTTTGGTAAATCTTTAATAAAACATCAGCTTTATATACTCAAAACCCGTTGTGTAGCATCCTACGCCGCATTTGCATCCGCAGGACAGTTGTGGATCTCAGATAACACAACCTGTACCTATCTAAAATAGTTTACCTCGGTAATAGTACAAAAATTTTCAAAATCGGTCAGTTATTTTATTTTTGACACTTTTAGGTCCCACTGACACTGTCGGACCTTACATAACGTAATCTATATTTATCTAAAACAGTTTAGACCTGTAACAGTGAAAAAATTTTCAAAATCGGTCAGTTAGTTTATTTTTACCACTTTTGGGCTCCATGGACCCTGGCGGACCTTACATAACGTAACGTATATTTATCTAAAATAGCTTAGCTCCCTAACAGTGAAAAAATTTTTAAAATCGGTCGGTTAGTTTATTTTTGACACTTTTGGATCCTATGGACCCTGGCAGACCTTACATAACGTAATCTATAGGTATTTATCTAAAATAGTTTAGCTCTGTAACAGTGAAAAAATTTTCAAAATCGGTCAGTTAGTTTATTTTTGACACTTTTGGGTTCTATGGACCCTGGCGGACCTTACATAACGTAATCGATATTTATCTAAAATAGTTTAGCTCTGTAACAGTGAAAAAATTTTCAAAATCGGTCAGTTAGTTTATTTTTCACACTTTTGGGTCCTATGGACCCTGGCGGACCTTACATAATGTATTCTATATCTATCTAAAATAGTTTAGCTCTGTAACAGTGAAAAAATTTTTAAAATTGGTCGTTTAGTTTATTTTTTACAATTATGGGATCAGTAAACCCTGGCGAAACTCATACAACTCTAGTACTCTAACAGTAAGAAAAGGGTTTTAGGGATCTCATATAACTTATGGCAGTCCGTAAGCTTCTTGCGGACGTCATTTAATTAATTAATTCAAATACTTTAACTTACTAGCTGTGAAAAAATTTTTAAAATCAATTGGTTAATTAATTTTTGGCCTTTTTAGGTCCCGAAAACCTTGACCTCACATAAAATACCTTAAATCCATTTAAAATTGTTTAAATTTTTTTTAACATTAATAATTATTAGTGAAAAAATTTTCAAAATCGATTCAAAATATGTTTCCCTGCATACATATGTACATTGTACATATTATGTTGTTTTGTTTTATAT
The DNA here is from genome assembly GCA_035578155.1 of Brachynemurus nebulosus. Lineage (NCBI taxonomy): Eukaryota > Metazoa > Arthropoda > Insecta > Neuroptera > Myrmeleontidae > Brachynemurus > Brachynemurus nebulosus. The sequence continues at coordinate 97,081,512 of JAPWDM010000001.1, forward strand.
TTAATAATATTATATCATAACATAATCTTCAGTTTCTTGTTTATTTAAAAATTCAATAAAAAAAAAATTCTTCATTACATTAGCATAGAAAATCTGTTTAATTTTCATTTTTCAACTTGAGATAGAACCATGCTAATTATAATGCAATAAATGAGAAACAAAACTCTATACATGTATGTGTGTTATAACACATGTATGTGAATAGACTTCAGTTGTTCTCACAAAATTCTTCAATAAAAAAGTGAAATATTTTTATACTTCATAAAGAACTGAGATATAAATATAAATTACTTATTAGACTAACAAAGGAAGAAAACTAATATAAAAGTGAAAATTTACATTTTCTCGAAAAATACTTAAAATAGAAAGAAAATTATAAGAATATTTTCTTTATAATTTTTTTTGGCTTTTTAACCATGTAAAAATCGAACTGTCTGATGATAGGATCGAATGATAAAAAATGGCCAGAAAACCTACTTCTGGGCATCCGATGTGTCTGGGTAAAGAACTTAGCCAAGCCAGATCAAAATCAAGTCTCCATACAAAATTTCATAAGCATTAAACGTTTCGTTCGAAAGTTATCGTGGCGACACATATATATATATATATATATATATATATATATATATATATATATATATATATATATATATATATATATATATAAATTTTGGTGAATATCATTTTCGTATTCTGGGGACCTCAAAACATATTTCTGTTATGGTCTCCGCCGGAGGTTGCGTCGTGACACCTAGTGTAATAGCTGAATTTCGAGTTTTCGAAATTCGCTAAAAAGCAAAAACCCAGTTAATTGGTGATTTCTTGGCTTGAAATATATACTCGTAGTTTTGAAACATTGAAGTAGCTTTATGAGAAGAAATTTAAGTAATAATTAAATAATTTGAAACACTTTCCGAGAAAAACTATTATACTTTACAAGTAGCTTTGTGAGAAAAAATTTAGGATTCCAATTGTACTCGGACAATGTCCACTACACGAATCTACTCTAAAATAACACTTTTTTTACCAGCATTTGGCACAAAGACCTCTTCTATCCACATCTTGAAAAGATCTGTAAGCCATGAAATAAAATAAAGAATTAAATATTTTATTGATAATTTTGAAAATTTGTGTTAATTTAATTTCCGAAGTTTCGACGCTACTGCAAAAATATTCTTTGCTTTAAATAAAGCGTCTTTAACTCGTGGACCAAATGTTCAAGAATTATCCATTATAGGATGTTCTTGGGGGATTAGGTGATTTAGTTAGATAATTGAAGGATAAAGTTTTGGCGAAAAATCACCAACAGTTACTGATATAAAATAAGTATTTATTTGCGACGTTTCGAAAACATTGAATTTTTATCATCAGGCAAGAATTTTTCTTTAAAAAAAAAACTAAATACATAAAATAAATTATAAGAAAATTACAAAATGAATATATGCAAAATTTAGTACTTACATGCGTTCAGGACTGTCATAATTAAATACAAAATGATTACACATGAAATAAAAATTGATAAAAATTAAAAATAAAAATTATGTCATGAGTAAAAAATAAATAATATCATGAATATAATAAAAACTACTTATAATACCATGAGTTAAATTGTTAAAAATTATAAAATTTATAAAATTTAAATATTAAAATATAAATAATAGGAAAATTTTTTAAATATATTTAAGGGGGGAGTTCAAATAAAAAAGCAACTTTTTTATTTATGATTATTTTACTTGTTGAAATTTTTTTTCAAATTCGGGAGGGTTTCAAATAGAAAATTTTGTTTTTGAAACATTTATTACTCTTCTCTGTGGGGAAGGCCCTTTTTCATAAGTTTTTAAGCATTTACAAGGAACGCCATATCTCAAAAAGTAATGAATATTTTTTAAATATTTTTTCATTATTTTATTCCTAAAGGACCTGTCCGTAAAGCTGAGTATGGGTTTCAGGTAATTTTAAAAATTAACTATAAAATTGTAATCCCAAACTTCTAAAAATTATAAAACCCAATTTTTATTAAAAAAAAAAATGTTTAAAAATAGTTACAATTGTTCATATGGAAAAAGCATACTCTACTTTATGTGTAATATGTTTATGAACAAAATAAAAAAAAAATTAAGTCTCTACCTTTTTTAGAACTAGAGACATGATTTTCCTTGTCGGAAGAAACACAACTTTCGGGAAACGGTAAAAAACAAAAATAATAACAAAAGAGGGGGTTTATTCACTGCTTATTAAAACGTCTACAAAGGCATACAAATAAAAGAACATTATCTCAGTGCATACTATAACTCATGTACACACGAAAACTAAATATTACTGATCAAATCGCGAGAGAGGGCGAGCGTTGTCTGCAAAGGAGCAGCAACTTGGCTGTGCAGCGGCTCACAAATAAATATTTTTCTACTTGAAAAGAAAATTTTTTTGGCCGTGTTTTATATATCACCGTGTTTGTAAAGAACCACAGAACAAAATAATAACAAAAAACGAGATTCGAAAAAAATTAGTTTATTAGCCGCTTCTGGTGTGAACTCCCCCCTTAATAAAATGCAACACAATGAGTGTTGATAAGCTGAGTGTTGAATGCCAATTGATCAGTATGGACGAACAGTATGATTTTTTGTACCACATAGTGGTAAGTACATTGTTATTATCTCTATTTATGTTTATGTCTAGAAAAAGTATTTGTTTTTGGTTTTCTATTTCAGCCGTGAAAATAAGTTTGTCGGAAAAGGAGTTGAATTTATCTAAAATGTGTTCTACACCATCACATGGCACAGCTGTAAGTAAATCGTCAACGTATTTATAGAAGAAGGATACCGTAAAATCCAGTTCGTCCAGAGCATAATCAACTAACATCTCCATGATAATGCTGCAGGCAACTACTGGGATCGCGCCCCCCATAGGGAAACCATGAGCTTGTCTGAATACACCATCTGCGTACTTCGTAGTGAAAAAGGAGTTATTGATGATTAGTTGTAAACCTTCCAAAAACATATCACGATCTAAATTGGTGTGTGGTTGGATGTCAGTCCAATGGTTTTGTACCCAATCCAGTAAGATATTTGTCGGACAATTTGTGAACAAGGACTGAACATCCAAACTGATTAGTTTGTACCCATATGGTAATTTGATATTATTGATTCTACTACATAGTTCAAAGGAGTTTTTAATATCGTACTTGCTCGAAAAAGCATGTTGAATTATGCTGGAAAAATATTTGTTAAGATTGTACAAAACAGAATTAGATGTAGAGCAAATTGGGCGAAATTTAAGAGTGTCAGGTGTGATAAATGGTTTGTGGATTTTTGGCAGAAAATATAATTTTGGAAGGTTTAAATTTCTCGGCTTCAACCATTTGTGTTCATTATTAGAGATATAATCTTTAGATTTTAGTTTAGCGATATAAGTATTGATTTGTTTGTTGAGTTTGTTAACCGGATTAGAATTCAGTTTGATGTAGATAGAGTCATCAAGAATATGTTTATTTGTACTATCTATGTAATCTTTTTCTTTTATTAAAACTGTTTTATTGCCTTTGTCTGAATCTAAAATCAAAATGTATGGATGTTGTTTCAAAAATTGTTTTATTTGTTTGATAACAGAAAAGAAAAAATCATCAAACACAGAGCTTTTGTAATTATTATTACTATTTAAAACCTTATTTATATATGGCACGACAAGGTTTGACGGAAAAGATTTTCTGGTTATGGCCCCTGTCTTCGTCAAGATTGGATTCGGCAGTTGCTATTACGCTATACAAGGATCTGATTTTTTGTAGATTGTTGTTTGTGTACGTTATGAATTTGGGGCTGAGTGATAGCAAAAATGTTGCATAATTAGCAATGTCAATGTCAGTCAGATTAACGACCCAGTCATTCTCAATACTAAATGACGATAAAATTTTTATCTATTATTTTTATCTATTATTTTATCTATTATTTATTAACTAATAACTTGAAGTCTTTTTACGAAATTTTAAAGAATCTGAGCTATGATTTCGCCAACGGATTTTTAATAAACCCACTCTCATGGATGTTTAACCCCTTAAAAATACAACCCCAATGAAAAAAATTCTAGATTAATGTAGCCTCAGTCCAAATCCTTTGACCACTTTTCATCAAAACTGTTTCAGGGTTAGTATGAGAAAAATACTAAAATATAATTTTTCAACAAATTTTTGAAGGGATGTTTTACCCCCTAAATATGCGATTGGGCACGTACAATTAAAATATGTCTGTTTCTTTGTCAAATACTACAATATATATGTTAAAATAAACAAAATTTCAGGGAAACACCTCCGTAACATTCCTTGTTAGTGCTACATTGTCTTTCCTTTTTATGTGAATAACGCAAATATACACAACATACAAAACAGACAAAGGTATTACTAATTTGCATTACAAATTTTCATTTTCAAAGAGGACTTTAATGTATTAAGAATAGAACAGATGAATGTGAAAGATTTTAGTATTACTTAACATGTAAGTATTGTAAAGCCTTTTAAAATAGTTCACTAATGGACATGAAAATAAAAATCTTTTACACCTATAAAACTTACACCACGTCAATCAGTCATTAAAAGCATAGATGCTTATACATTTTATTTTATGTAAGTACCGTAGATAGGAATGAATCGGGACAGCCGGGTGAATAGGGACGAAACAAAAAATGTTTACTCATGAGCTTAGTTTAAAAATACTAAACGTAAATGAGCACATATGTATATCTTCCTTGAACTGTAGTAATATAATTATTCTTTCGGGTAACAATAGTGACTAAGCCTGAAGTTGGATAAAAAATATTACCAAATCAGTTTAGATTGACGCTTTCAAACAGTGCTATTCATAGACCAGTGAACTATATAATATATTATATAGACTAATTATATAAATATACGAGTATAATTGAGACTGCCAGTTACGATCAAGTTTCGACCTTAATAGTATTCTGTAATATACATATTATAGTAATGAATGGTATCCATAGTAACGTTTTAAAATAATTATTGTAAAAATATAATATTGATAATAAAATTTTACTTTTTTGAGATGAAACTGCAAAATTTTGAAAGAAAAAAGGTGGTAGTCGCTTTATTTTCAAAATACGTGCGTATACAAATTATGTCCTGCAATAATTATAGTCGCATTTGCTCAAAAACTGACATTATATTATTTTATTAAATTTCACCCGTCTCACCCTGTTACCTGCTTTAAGAAAAATGCCTAAAAGCTGGCTTTACGCATTGTCTAGTAATATACTATAATAGTGTTCATTGGTCCGTGGTGCTATTTTTTGTTTCTTAAGGGGAGATTCGCCAAAAAAACATCAAAAATGGAATTATTATTATTATTTTTTTATACAATATTTTATTAAAAAACTAAATATACAACATTGTTTCTACATGTATTGAGATTACAATTTTTTTTTTTTTTATTCAAAAATGAGCTGAGTATAAATGGCTTTGAAGTCGACATTGCGAGATTTTTTCAACTTGAAGATGATTCCTCCCGTTCTAAATTCCCCAGTGAACCAAAACCAAAAAATCAAGAATTTTCTGAAAATATACATATATATAGTTATGGCACTAACTAGGATTTAAGAAAAAAAAAATAAAAAAACGAAAAGAAATCGCATTTTGAAAATAAATTTTCAAAAACCACCGCTTCATTATACAATCGCCATTTTGAAAATACATTACGGAACCAAAAGATCCTAGTTCCTGTCAAAATGACGGTATCGAGAAACAATACGCACTTTGATTTATATCGATATCTTAAGTACTTTCTTACATACATGAGGAACCATGTCGAAAAATGTACTTTAGAGAAAAAAGCATTTAAAGTTTTTTATTTTAAATTGAATTACAGTAAAATGCGTGCACTAAAATGCCCATAACTTTTTGATTTTTTTTAAATAAAATCTTAGGAAAATATTTCTAACACATTAAGAAACATAATCATGAAGAAAAAAAATCGAAAAAATAATGAGGACTTGACATTTGGGCTAAGCAAGGGGTTGATAGGGACGTTATCTCAAGTGACGCACGGGACATTTTTGCAACAAAAACTTTTTTTTTTTAAATTCAATTAATAATAAACAAAACAAAATGTTTATAATATGGAAAAAATGAATTAAAATTTTTTGAGCATATTCTAATTTTTATCTGAAATCCAATACTCAAGATATAAGGCATAAACTCACGTTCGTACAAAACGAAGTTTGTCTTATATTTGGAGCACTGCATTTCAGATATAAATTAAAATATGATCAAAAAACTTTAATTCAGTTGCCACGGGTTATAAACTTTTTGTTTTGTTTGTTATTAATTGCATTTAAAAAAAAATGTTTTTGTAGCAAAAATGTCCCATGCGTTACGCGAGAATCGTCCAAAACCATCATCAATGGAAAGACATTAATGACATTTATTTGGCTTAAAATATAAATTTTGTTTGGATACGTTAATCATACTTAATTATAATAATATTGCTACAAAAAACAAACTTATGGCTTAAATACTAGATTCTACCTTCATCAAAATAACTACCTTTTTTTTTTTGATGATCTGTTCACAAATTCTGGGCATCCGTTTAGAAGTTTATCAAAATATTGTTTCTCAAATATTTCTTTTTATCTTTTAAGAATGTCCAGAGTTTGTGCTACACTAGATCGAGAACGATTGTTCACCAGCTTCAAGGTTACTTTAAAAGAACAGTTGTCTGTTGTGTCATCAGCGAGACTGTAATTCTCTTTTCTTTTTCATATACTTAATTTTCTTTTTTCTTTTAGGTATTCAATTGATTTTCTCTTCTTTTCTAGGTACATAATCTATTTTCCCTTTTCTTTTTTAGGCACTTAATTTTCTCTTTTCTATTTTTGGTAGGTACTTAATTCATTTTCTCTTCTTTGTTAGGTACATAATCTATTTCCTCTTTCTTTTTTAGGTACTTAATTTTCTTTTTTCTTTTAGGCACCTAATCCATTTTCCCTTCTTTTTTAGGCATTTAATTTCTCTTTTCTCTTTTAGAAACTTAATTTATTCTCTCTTCATTTTTAGGTACATAATCTATTTTCTCTTTTCTATTTAGGAACATAATTTTCTTTCTCTTTTAGGTTCTAAATATATCTTCTCTTTTAGGTACATAATTACTAACCTTTTTATTTCAGCGAAAAAACTACTGAAGGGGATGACAAAAGTGATCGAAACCGGTCTAGTAAGCAAAAAGAAGAAAAGAAGAAAAAACAACTTTTGTGGGAAAGGGGTACAAATATATTATTATTGTACAAAACAATATTATAATCATTCAAAAATTAATAATGTTCATTCATCAGTAGTAACAAAAAAGTAAAAAGATATATCTATAGTGGTTTACTGAAGTCATGAAACAATTTTTAGTAGTAAATTACAGATATTTAAAAATACTTACAATTAATTACAGTATTATTAGTTAACTACGTATATTGTCAGATTAACTCATCTATTCTAAATATAGAAGTTTGCACTATATTTGATTGGTGCCTTTAATTCTTACAGAACTTACAGACATCAAAGAATGAAGGAAATTTGATAACCCTTTTAAACAAACTATATGGAAAAAAATTTTTGTCTCAAAATGCCGAACTTTTTACTGTCAGTTATAAGTACAATAGATAAGGTTACAAAAAAAGAAAAAGAAAAAAAACAAAAAATCCCAACATGAAAAAAGTGAACCCTAGGAATTTACAAAATATAAATTATACTAAACTATGTTGATAAAACTGAACATTATTTAGAATTATACCGTATTTCGGAAAATCTGTCACAGATAGCGGCACCTGTACCAGTGAATAAATACATATCACAGCATTTTGAGCCGCCATATTGCAGGACGAGTTAACTCGTCTTAATCATTTAAAGCGTTAATCAATAAAACACTTTGCTCTTCAGAAATACTATTTCTATTGTGTTAAACTCTTATAACATGTTTCGGTTCTATATGACCATTATCAAACCAAAAACAATTTTGGGTGTAAAGTTAGCCCCGCCATTTTGTCTTTTTCAAACAAAAACGGTTGTGCTGCATTGTGCTAGATATGTGCTACCATGTGCCGTAAATAAAAAAAATCAATCTTTAAAATTGCGATTTTTAGAGCCAAAAACCTATTTTGGGTGTAAAGTTAGCCCCGCCATTTTGTCTTTTTCAAACAAAAACGGTTGTGCTGCATTATGCTAGACATGTGCTACCATGTGCCGTAAATAAAATAGGTCAGTTTTGAAAACTGCAATTTTTAAAGCCAAAAACAATTTTGGGTGTAAAGTTAGCCCCGCCATTTTGTCTTTTTCAAACAAAAACGGTTGTGCTGCATTGTGCCCGACATGTGCTACCATGTGCCGTAAATAAAAAAAATTGGAAATTCTTGAACTTGAAGAAAGGAAATAAAATATTTTAAAAAGAATTAATTTTAAAAAATTTAAATTTTTAATAATTTTCTATAAAATTTAAAATTAATTGTTAAAATTTTAGAGAATTTTAGTAATAATACATATACAAAGTAACTAAGATGTGATAAATGGCGGGGCTAACTTTACACCGAAAATTGGTTTTTGGGTCTAAAAATCGCAATTTTCAAAATTGATTTTTTTTATTTACGGCAAATGGTAGCACATGTCTAGACAAAATGGCGGGACTAACTTTACACCCAAAATAGGTTTTTGGCTCTAAAAATCGCAATTATCAAAACTAGGGGAGACAGGGGCATGTACTAACAGATTTTACTTTTTTACATATTAAACGGAAATGAAACTAGTTAGCGATATTTTTTGTAAATGTTATGAAGCATCAACTATCCGTCTATAATTTTTGATAAAAAAACTTACATATCCCTTCTACTTTCTATGGAAAAACCCATTTTCTTAAAAAATGTGTTTGTTAATACTTACCCCACTTTTGGGGTAAGTTTTAACAACGTTGGGGTAAGTATTAACATTAGAGTTTTAATATGATTATGATATTTTGTAGATATGTACCTATAGGAAATAAAACAAAGTATCATATTTAACGTGTTTATTATTAGAAAGGAATTAATTTGACATAGAAAATTCTTATTTTAGATTTATCTTTACTTAATTAGTTAAAGTTAATCATTATTTTAATTTTTTTCTGAGGCAATAGTTAGTCAGTCCTTATTAAGTAGCAAATTATTTTTGTATAGTAATTTTGTAATAGTAATTTTCAGTCTTCGATAGACAACCGCAATCGTTTAATATCTTCTATATTAAAAAATATTTACTTATTAAAAAATTAGTCTTCGTCTTATTTAACATTATTATAATTCTTGAAATATATGATAACTCAGATCAAGCAAAACTCTTCCTCTGCTTCACTGCAGAAAAGATATAAAAATTAAAACCATTTAAATTTAACATTCACATATGTACACACACATACATGCAAACATATTTGGTAATGTCACGAAAAAAATTTTGGTAACCTCGAAGCATGAAAATGACGATATTTGGATTTTGAAATCGAGATGAATACAATAACCTCCTTATAGAGAAGTTAAAAACATAGTCTTTGTTGCATAAAATTTAAACGAGGTAAATGTTAACATGTTAATACTTACCCCATGCATTTTGTTAATACTTGCCCCGAAGGTAAAATTTTTACAAATTTAAATTTTTAAAAAGAATACGTTGATAATGCGGTAAAATTTAAACAAAATACAATACCAGATGAAATATGCTACCGTTTGAAATAAATTTAGTCCCTTTTAGGTATACAATCATGCTTCAAATCAAAAAACCGTCGACTTAAAAATGTTCTTTTACCTAATAAAATCTACGTCTTACTCACAATTTTGTTTTGCGGCAACCGGCCGAAGACTGATTGGTCACAACGTGTCCGTGGTCATCTACTGATGACAGCAACTGGACGTACTTAATTTTTTCGTCCGTAGTTTGGCGGAAAATGGCCTGTTAATACTTACCCCCGTTAATACTAGCCCCTGTCTCCCCTAATTTTTTTTTATTTACGACACATTGTAGCACATGTCTAGCACAATCCAGCACAACCTTTTTTATTTGGAAAAGACAAAATGGCGGGGCTAACTTTACAGCCAAAACTGTTTTTGGCTCTAAAAATCGGGATTTTCAAAAATTTTCTTTTTTATTTACGGCACATGGTAGCACATGTCTAGCACAGTGCAACACAACCTTTTTTGTTTGAAAAAGACAAAATGGCGGGGCTAACTTTACGGACATATATTAGCTCAATATGGCTGCTATTTTAATCAACGTAGTAACGAAAAATTGAACGATTAGTACGTTTTCTTTTATATTTTCATTTATATTTTTAACTAATGCATTAGATCAGTTTTATCGAAAAATTAACATACAGTCTCATTTAAAAATCTATAAGTTTGTATCATAACTCGAAAACCATAAGAGGTATAAATAGTGATGAGCAAATGCAAGACCAAGGCCAAGACTTGGCAGCCTTGGTCTTGGTCTTGTTCTTGCATTAAGAATCTTGGTCTTGGTCTTGCTAGAGCAGTTTGAGTTTTGGTCTTGGTCTTGCAAAATATAGTCTTGGTATTGGTCTTGGTCTTGCAAAATATAGTCTTGGTATTGGTCTTGGTCTTGGTATTCACTCTAAGAAAAAGGGGTCAAAAACGTGTAAAATAACTTAAATTTAGAGCAAAATTACTCTTCGCTGTGAAAACATGCACTATTATTTGTGTAATATGAAAAAATTAGTGTATTTTTATGTTATTTGTGTATAATTACTGTTTTTGTTTAATATTACACAAATAATAGGTGTAACTTTACACAGCTGTATGAAAAATTTGGATTTTTACAAAGTCTTTGGTTTATTTTTACACCACTAAATAGTAGAAGCCATGCGTGCGCATATGATTTTATGTATTTTAAAATTATCTGTTATTGCATTGCTTTATTATTTATACGTAAGTAATATTCTTGAAGTTTAAAAATAATGTTTTCAAATTAGTTGAGTTAAACAAAAGTATTTTTTGATAGGATGTATAGCTACTATAATTATAGTTTATAACGTGTACGGTTAATATAGTTTTTAATCTTTAAATATGTTACGAAAACAGTGTTATAGTGACGTACTAGTGTTTTGTTTTTATATGCATTGTGCAAAATGACTTCTGGAATAATGTGCAAAGAATATCGTAATATAAATTTATTTGTTTCCAAAATGTTGTCCTGATGATATATTTAAAATATTTCAAGTAAGTTAATTTTTTAAATTTTGCTTCATACAAATAGTTATGTAATTTGATAAAAGTTTATTTTACAATTTGACTAATAATTTATTTTGTGGGGTTCTCAATTTCTGTGAAAATTTTAAACATTATCTACAGTTAAGATATCTTTCATTCAGATATGTCTAAAAAATTATATAATGCTTGTAAATTGGTAAAATCTGTAGTGATAAAAGAATTATACAAATTTTTTTTATACTAAAATTTATTGACTTGGAAAACAAAATACCTACAACTATTTATCAAATTTTAATCAACAGAAACCCTAATTAATGTAGGTATATAATTTTTTGTTTTTTTTGTTTTACAGTAATATAAATTCATAACAGGACTAAATTGAAATGACGTATGGATTTCTGGGACTCCATTGACTACTGCGAAAATTAATGTGACAATGTGATTGCATGGATTGCTGTAACACCAATCTTAGTTGTACACACTTTTTGTTCCAGAAGAAGATCAGAAGTGTGCCATAATGAAATGCTGACGATATGACAGTTGCTCTGGATTACTATGGTTAATTGCTGTATTTCTAATTTTTTATAAAATCGAGTTTTTTAAGTAATAATAATAATGGTAATAATAATGGAATTTAACGTTCGTTTTTTAGACAATGGTCTGTAACGGACGTCACTCACATCATTCTTTCTCAAACTTTTTCATGATGATATGGGCGGAGAACAAGGAAAGCGGTATAAAGATTTGGTAGGTGTCCGTCCGCAACCGTCTTCTTAAGGACGATGTCGATATTCATCTGGAATTGCGATGAGAAATAGCAGAAAACTTTCACCAGCATATAACCGGCTACGGAATTCAAACCCTCAGTCTACCAGTTCGGAAGTGCCAGTGCCTAAACACGCCGGGTCACTTTGCTGGTGGGTTTTTTAATCAAAAATCTAATATCTGTACATTCATTAAAATAATCTAGAAGTAATTGTGTAGCAAAAATGAAATTTTCTTAATTTTAAATTGCTGTGAAATAGTTACTGAAAAAAGAAAAAATAAATAAACAAAAATGGTTATAAAATTAAGTAACCCTTATTTTCTGATTTGTTTAGAAACCGGAATTGGTGAAGACATCTGTGAAACCGCAGCATACATTTTCCCTGAAATTCTAGTAATTGTAAGAGTCAGCAGAATATTGGGCGAACTATAGTAAGAAATGACACTGTTCTCATATCTAATAATGAGTTACATACAGCAGACTTCTTATATTTTATGAACAAAATAATTTACTATATAAATAACAAAATAAGAATTAAGTAATTAAATATGTACTATGATGTTCATAAAAACAACGAACTTGTTCGTTCAATTATAAGTTTAATAATTCACGAGTAAAGCGCCGTTAAAAAGTTCTGTTTAATTTAACAAGAAAGGAAATTGTTGAACATAAATAAAGACGGATATCTTACATTGAATTAAATTATTCATTTGTAGATTAATAAACGCACACACACACATGAATAGCAACACACACACACACACACACACACATATATATATATATATATATATATATATATATATATATATATATATATATATATATATATATATATATAAATAAACAGACGTACGTATGTGTAACTAGCTCTCAGAAAACATCCGTCTAGCATTCTACCTTTGACTTCATATTTATATTATTTATCTTTCTGTAGTATCTTGTATACATATATTATATATGCTTTATATAAATAAGGATCCACATATTCAATTAAATATATATTATTATGTGTGTAGAGTGTTACAGAAGGGTTAGAAGACCAGTAATCCAATATACTTTTATATAAGCAATACGAGGAAGTGTCAAAAGGTCAAAGTTTGGGAAAATAGTGAATTTTAAAAAGGTAACTTTAGCTATCCTAGCGGCTGTTATGGTGGGGCTTATAGGTATTTCTGGCGTTTTTTGTCAAAGAAAAAGAGTATTTACCAAACTTCAAAACTCGTCGTAATTATGGCTGTATGGCTAGTGGAAAAACATTGGAAAATAAAACTGAATTGTAAATACCTGTATAATCGTTTAGAAGTTGATTTGAATTATCTTTTAAATTTAACAATTATATTAAAAAATTAAATAAAGACCAAAAATTAACAATTCTAGAAGTAATAGAAATCAATAAAAATAATTCATATTAACTTCTACACGATTATACAGATATTTACTCCATATTACAATTTATTTATCATAATTTTGTATATACCTCTACTTAGTAATTTAGTTTGTTATTCAAAAATATTACAGCCTTGGCCAAAAGTATTAGGCACCCCCATAAAACACGTTGAACTCGTAAATTAATTTAAGAATGACTTATCTGTATGGCTAACTTCAAAAATGCACCACTGCTTGCATGAGGCAGAGTCAAAAGTTCAAAAACGCATCAGACGCATCACAACGAAAAATCAAAAGTTCATTTTTGTATTTGATGCGTCAAAACAATGCATCAAAAAATTTGGTGATGCGTGTCATGCGCATAATGTAATATCACAGCTACTTACATTTAAAATATAGGTGGCTGTCGTGGCTAGAGTCTGGTAATGTGAATAAAGGATGATGCCAATGGTCCTATGGCCATAATGGTTATAGAAATAATTCCGAAAAACCAAATGTTGAAAAAGATGAATTTATTTACCTCATTAAAATTGTTTAAACTATCTGAATACATCTTGCACTTCAAATATGTAATATTTTTTATTCAAATGATTTAAATTTTTTCAATTTCAAGTAACATCAAGTTGAAATTCAAAGATAATATATACAAGAGCTGTATTGCTGTATTACCTATAGTCTAATCATGCTATATTATCTATAGTCAAATCAGAGGTTAAATGATGCCAATATCCCGTTCAAAAACATCTAATGTGCATCAAATTTCAAGAGAGCATCAGTATCGCATCATGTAGTATTAGACGCATCAGAAAGGTCATGATGCTGCATCGATGCGGTAAAGTTTACATTTTTGAAGTTACCCTTTAATAATAGAATAAAAGGCAATACTAAAAGTTAATTTTGGACAATAGATAAAGGATTTTAAGGTACCATAAAACACCCGGTCCACAAAACTTGAAATATGGGCAATTCCATGCAAAAGTCTCCATAAATGAAAAAAATAATTAATTAATATTGGTAGTAAAAATACTATAGTACTTTTAATTTTTTTTTTTGAATTGCAGCAAAGATTTGTTTTTAATTTTCTGGCAATACTGTCATTTTCGAAGTGGTGTCGTGAGTATAAGTTAACAGTGAATTTGTAATGGAGTTTTAATTACATTTTCACGATAAGTACTTTAAGTTATTGTAATGATTTTACTATATACTGATAAGTCCAGTAATGGTTTACCGATAAATAGTCCGTAATTTATGTAAACACTTTTATTTAAGATAAGACTGTAGTATTCAGTTGTAGTGTCAGTCACAGAATAAACAGAATTTTCTCTCTCACTTTAGTAAAACTTATCCTTCATCAAGGAAAAATTAAATTTTCATACTTGACAGAATTACTTACATGATGCCAATATCAAAAATCTATTATATTTTTTAAATAATCCTTAAACAGGTTGAAACATTTTTGTAGTGTCAGTTACAATGTAGAGTCAGTCACGACTGCATCATAGTGAATTGTAGCATTCTGTGTCTTTTGAAGACATATTGGAGATATTACCCAATCCTAACATGATTCTTAGGGGAGACAGAATCTATTATAAGTTTCCTAAAAGTCTGAAGCCAAAGTGACGGTAGTGTCAGTCACGTTTTGTTTTTCGAATAACTAATTTCCTAAAAAAGTAAAGCTTTTTATTTTATCATTTTCCAATAATTTGTTTCATATACTTCGGTTAAAGATATAATTTAATATTATAACGCCTGTACAGAGGAAGATTTTCGAAGTTTAAAAACACTTTCGGAGGCGACTACCTTTTGCATGCAGTGTCAGTCACATTTACATTTTATTAAATAAATCATATTTAACAACTGTGTATGTGCGCACTTTTTACTACAGAGGGATAATTGGAGGATCAACTATAAAACCATGCTAAAATTGAAACTGTAAACATTGTGGTATTCGTAATATGTATAAGGCAAAATAAAACGCAAGTTGTGTCAAATGTAGTCAGTCTCATATGGAATTGCCCATATGAAGTTTCTTGAAAAATAATGCAATTTACTTGTTAGTCTTTTATTAAGTTTCAGGATAACAAGAAGCTGCTGAGTGTCGTTTGTTTGCGTAGTAGAGACAGTTTATAATACGAAATGCCGAAATAACGAGAACTTAACACAGAAACACGAATAAAAATCCGATATCAGATATCTGAAAGCATTGTACAGCATTATCTACAGTGAAATGACCAATTAAATGTTTTGAACTATTTTTTCAGACTTGTCTCCTAACCATTTGTCCTAACTTCTTTTTCCATAGTAAAAGTGAAAAAACCATAATATTCTTATGGGACATGATACACATGAGTTAAATTATCAAAATTATATTATTTGCAAACAAAAATATCAAAAAATTCAACGCAAATCTTTAGTCGCATGACGAGTATAGCTCGTTATTGTGCCGTCTGGCACAAAAAACCGATGACGGGCTATACTCGTCATTTTACCGGAAGGGGTTAATAACATACCTTTATTTTAAGTACTTCGTGGATAACTATGACTTGGGCTGTACCGTTACTGTAGAAACGAATATACTTTATATTTGAAAAATTTTATGAACCATGTTGCAAATATTAAGTCAATTTCACACTGTCATAGGCAACTAGAAAGATAAGTTTTTAATTCAGAATTTAAAAAAAAAAATGTTAGGTATGTTGTATTTGTAAATGACGCCAATAGAATGTGGTACCTAGAACGAAAAAGTCTAATTGGACTTGCACGGTTATATAAAACATTATACCTTAAGTTAATGGAACTTATAATTTAAAAATTGAATAGTTTAATCCTAGCACACACAATTCACATTACTATCCTGTCACACCAATCTCACGTATCTCAGAAATGATAGTTTTGACACAGTTTAAATAATTGTTTGTTTCACAAACAGTTACGAAACGAAATGACGTAAGAGTGTCATTTGGAATTCAAAAATTCCAAAGGGTTATCCATGTTATGTACCTAAATAATGCATAACATTATGCATACTAATACAGTGAAAATATCATCACTAAAGTAAATTTAATTTAGAAAAATAAATTTGCAGATCAAATTATTTTGTGAAAATTGACAGTTGATAATTATGTAAATTATTTAATTTTGTCCATGTTTCACTGACTTTTTTAAAATTTTTAACAACGATGGCAGTGGAATTTTAACTGTGATTAAATTTTTTTTATTTAAAGCTTGTTATCAGTTATTTTTGATATTTCCTTGTGATTTTAGTGTGTTTTGTGATCTGTAAGATATTTCTGATATGTATTTAATTATTATGGTGGCTTAAAATGTCTGGTGATAACTCTTGTGCTGCTAAATTTTGTTTAAATCATTCAAAACAAAATTTCAATTTTATGTTTTTTCTGAGTGCCATTTGGTGCTTTGTAAGTATTATTATAATTTGAATGCTTATGTAAAAATACGTTAAATAATAAATAATTATTAATATTTTATAATAATTCAGTTAATATTTTCGATTTCGATAGTGGTTGGTGCTAATAGGTCGTGACGATCTAAATTCTCGTGTTGAATACTGTCATCAATGTCGCGTTTGCTCAATTCATTTTGAAGAAAGTTGCTTTTAGTTGTTCATATAATTTAACATGACCATTATCAACCCTCAATCTCACATGTATAAACACATAAGTAGAAAAGGACATACATAATTGTTTGTACTTATTAAAAAAAGGATAGAAATAGCGTTTCGTTTCTGCCTATGGTAATAATCTTTTATTTATACTGTGATTTTGAGAAGACTTGATTTGAATAAAATATCAGATGATATTAATTATCTCAGACATTAAATATCTGAGATAACTGATTTTTATTATGCGTTATTGATTCAACATTGCAGCACTGATTTAATAACATATAAATATACTATTTGAAAATATCGGAAGTACCGAATGTGATACAATAAAAATAAAAATCTAAAAATACAATAGATGAATTATTATATTGTTATTAACAAATTAATCAAATTTTTTATTAATATATTATATTTATATACTAGAGATTGAGTAGAATCCTTTAAACGTTGTTACGCGTAATTGCTATATCTGAAGATACCAACATGAGATTCGTGTAACACGGCAGACTAGTAGTTAGTAGTAGAATAGTAGACACGACAGACTATACGCAAAAGATCGAACTGAGAAACGAACTGTTCAATAAATGAATGTGAATTCTTTAATAATTGAAGTTAGGTTTAATATGCACTAACAATTAATATTACAAATATTTACAGCCTCATCTGAAACATGCTGTGTGTATATTATGCATATGTATCTGTATATTGCCCTTGTCATGTATACAAGCGGAGATACAAATTTCCTGTTCATATACTTTCTTCCACATCATTTCCGTCTAAAATGGTTGAGCCATTTATCTTTACATACAAAAGTAATAAATTCGGTAAAAAACGTCAATAAAGCAGGATACCTGTACAGGGAGATAAATAAATTATACGAAAATAAACATCCAATCGTTTTGCGAAAGTGTTTTCATTATTGTATTTTTATGCAAACAGTTTTGGTAAATAACGGCTATCGAATAAAAAATGTATCAATAAAATATACGCGTACATATTATGTATCCATTGTATATGTATACATAATATATGTACATGACATATTGTTATTTTTCAAATAGTAAGGAACGCCAGTTGCTTTCAATATTGGCTATTGAATCTACACCAGAAGGAAAGGTTTTGAATAAGAAGCTTTTTCGTCACCGAAACATCCTGGATAATATCTTCTGTTTAAGTGTTATATTGTAATACAGTCGAACCTCAATATAACCAATGCAGAGGGGATTTCAAAAAAATCTTTATATCAAATAATTTGTTATATTCAATTCTTTTTTACTGAGTTTTATAACATTGACTGATTATGAAACGGAAGGTAAGATGGTATTAGATTCACTATATACATTGTACGCTGACTAAATTTGGTGTATTATTTTCTCTGCGAGTTTTATTTGTGATGTAAAGGCATATTTTACATTGAGTGTTATGTACAATTAGAGGAGATTTTAAAAAAAAATGGTTATATCGGGGAATTCATTATATTGAGGTTCTATTGTACATAAATGCAATTAATCATATAAGTAAATTAAAGATTAGATTCTACTGGAATATCTTTTAAAAAAATGTATGAGTAAAAGGTAGTTATCCTTATCACATTCGATAAGAATTGAATGAACATGCTTTTTTTGTAAATGTTGAGCCGATTTGCTATTTTTAATTAGATACATATATAGGAGATTCAGAATTAATTGATATCAGTAATGCATTCTATGGAAACCGAGTTGTGGGAATCGTAAAAATAAAAAAAAATAATAAGAACTTATACCGCGTTACACTAAATTATAGAGATTTAGAATTAATACAAATTACGTGAATCATACCACGTTATGAAGTCTCAGAAATAAAATGATAAATTGCACATACGTAGGTAAATCAGACCTATGTATATAAAAACTGCATTTTCAAAGTATCAAATTGTGACTGATACGGTTATAATTAATTGAATTTCATAATAGAAATGATAACGAATATGTAGAATTGTACATACTTAAATTTTGAAAATATCATTACTTTCAATATCGATAATTTTTGATAATGAAAACTGCATTTTAATAGTTCCAATATCTTTGGAATACCCACAACTCTTCGAAATACGTCTTCAAAAATTCGTTATTTTTTTCGCTACTACACACCATTTAGGAGATAGTTACGATCAAAGTTTTCGATAACGAAATGTACCATTCATAAATAAACTTAATAAAAAACACATACATTTTATGATAGACAGACTTCAGAAGTACTTCGAAAATTTAACACATCAAATAAATGCTGCTATAAATAATTTTTCATGTCATTTGAGTTGTTGCAATTTTCTCGTACGAAAACCGCATTCTATGGAGACTGCGTTATAAAAGGCTCGACTGTAACTGAAAATAAAGTTGATATTTTCAGTTTCAAAATACCTTCCTAATTATAGAAACTGAGTGACAAAAGACTGTGCAGAAGAGCATGTTTGTTCGGTTTCGTAGTCGGCACTGTCTGTAATTTAAAAGCTGAAATTACCCTTTTGGTTGTAAAAGAAATCTTTCTCCTATAAAGGTTTTCAAGGGTATTACAACGGCAATAACTACATATATAATTAAGACAGAAAACTATTATTGTGGAAATTCTATTTAGATTTTTGCTGTGTCTTCAATCATTTTTGTGATGCTTAAAAGCGGGAAAAGCGAACAGATCCTTTTTTTCCTAAAATATTCTTTAGTTAAATAATAGTATATTGTGCAATAAGTGCGGGAAATTCTCGATTGCCCACGAAAGCGAAGTTGAGCGTACGAACGTAGTGAGTGCGCTCATTCGCTTGAGTGGGGCAAAATAGACAATTCCGCACGAGTTGCACATACTATTTTTTATTACGAATTTCACATACTTTTATTATCACTATTTTTGACATTTTTATTACTTTTTAAAGTAATATTTTTAAGTGTTCGTCTTTTTTTCTGAATTAATTATCGTTTAAATTACTTTGTTGGTGGTTTCTATAGAAATAATTATGAAATATTTATTAAATGAAAAATTAAGAGGCGGCTTTGCGTATTTTGATTAAATTTTGCGTAATTTATTGTCAATTTGCGTGTGGAAAGTTACTTTCCACACGAAAAAAAGTATGCGGGAAGAGTACAGTGGGCAAACAGCTATTTTGCGTACAGAAATGTGTGCGCCAAGTAAGTACTTCTCCCGTATGAGTAATAAAAAATACATTATATTACTTGTGTAGAATAATACAGAGTTTACAATTTACTAATATTAGCCTGTAAAGTGGCGATAAAAAGATATTAGTCAATAAATATTAACAGAAAGGGAAATATTTATAAATTGTTAAAATATAATTACAAAACAAATTCTTTCGGCTTTGTTATTACCGTTAAAATTCATATAATGGCTGGCTCTAATAGATACACTATTGAATAATGTAATATATATGCGCTTAGCACAAAATCCCTCTATTATTGTATTAAACATTGAATGGATGATGTTGGCTGGCGTGCTGTTATAACAACGCAACGCAATTGAACGCGCTGGTGTATATTCACGTGCCAAATATACTTATCAGAGTATTAACTTCCACAATTAATCCTTATTGCTGCTATGCTTCCATTCAAAAAATATATTCGCTCAATAAGGATTACAGACATTATTCATAATAAATAAACGTATAATATTTGAGAATTTATAATTAAAATATAGCGTTAAGTGTTCCACGTTCACCCTCCGTTTTCTCACCACTTTGTTCCCTTGAAAATACATTTTTAAATCAATAAATTATAAAAATTTTTTACTTGAATATAAAATAATACTCTTAATGCAATTTCTGATGTATTTTGTATTTTTACTTCAACTTATAAATAAATCAATCAATAACACCTTTTTAATTCTGCAACCAATTAATTTAATGTTTCTTATTATTTTGCAACAAATTTTAATTTTTCAATGAAAACAGAGGTCTTAAAAATTACTGACTCAGTTATGTAATACAAATTGTATGCGCAACACAAGTAGTAGTACACGGAGAGAAAAATCATATAATTTTTGTAGATAAAATTTCAGAAAAATTACCATGCTCTCTTTTAATGCGTGCGCGATCGACGACCAAAGTAAAAAATATATTATAGCATGGTAAAATTTAATGTGGTAACACAACTTCTATCACACTCTTATGCATATATGTTATAGTTTAATTCTTGTTGTCGTACTCTTTCATTTGCGCATCTGACCCGCAACCTTATGTTGCTTCGGCTGTACCTGTAAAAACTTCGAAGATGCCCGATCTTTTCCGACCTTTGATTCTTTATGATCCATTCAAAAATGATTGGCAACAATATATTCTAATACTGAAGATAGTGGAGTAACAAAATGATGAGTTAAACGATGACCATCCGTCAAGACATTCTAATGAACACTGCTTCGACACCACACGACACCACACCAGCTAACCAGCTACTTGCAACACCACCAGTTCTGCTATGTGACCTTCATATATGATTGTGTTGATACTTTCTGCAGCTTGCCTCGCTATGTGACAGCGTTGATACCTTCTCTTTGTTTCATTCTACTATTGGCTTCTTTTATTCTTTTCTACTTTTCTTCTATTTTAAGACAGCATGGTAATTTTTGTAAGAAAAACAATTAAACTGTACGCAATGGAACTTTTTACTGTGCTGTTTTACAAATTTTACGGAGCTAATATTACGGAAAAAACATTCTATCCTTTAAATTTTCTATGATTAATTATAATTTTTATATTTTAACCGTACACAATTGAATATGTTCGCCTTTTACACGTCGATTGTAGTGCTGAGCACAGTAATTTTTATATGAATTTTCTCTCTGTGTAGTAATGGACTGATTCCTAAAGCTGAGCATCCACTAGGTCGGAAACGTGGCGCGGCGCAGTTCCGCTCTCGGAGATAAATACATCTGAGTAAATGCAGGTTCGTCCACTAGGTCGACAGAGCGGCGCGGTACCGCCCCGGTTATCTTACTGATGTAAGAACCGCGCCGTTTTCAGTCTAATGGACGCTCAGCTTAAAACAGCGAAAAAATATTATTATACAAAAGTAAATAAAGACGTATAAGTACATATGTACATAATTATGTATGTAAATAACTAAACAAAAAATAATTCTTACTGAATATCGTAATGAGGTAGGTAATTGCTAATTTCCTTTATTATTAAATCTGCTGTCACTTCAAAATTTCAAAAGTTTAAATATAGTCTCTGTAAGTTAAAGTAATATAATAGGTAACATAATTTAAATAATGTGTAGAATGTCTAGTAACAAAACTTTTTGGAAAACAGCTTACGAAGGCTAAAAAAAGGAGCATTCTTTGTGGTGTACTTATACAATCTTTAATGAAGCATTCTGGATAAATAAATACAAGAAAAAAAACGCCGTGAGCAGCGGGGCCCCATCACGGTAGTCGAATTTTCCCCTTCATCTTCGGTATTGAATGTCTACAAGCGAAATGTGATTGAAAGTCTACAACCGAATTGTCATTTTGTTGGTTTCAAAACTGGTGATGAGTGTTCGGCTGATCGAGGCTTTAAAAAAAGGTTTTAAGTATTTAAGGGCTGTATCTCAGTAAATTTCAATTTTGTGCCGAAAACAGGTAGCAGAAAAAAAGCCAACACAATTCGTACGAGGACATTCCTGCCCATGTTTATCCGCTAATTGCCTTTATGTTTTAGTTTTAAAAATTAAAAAAGGACCTTAAATAGTAAACTGGAAGGCCTTTATAAAGATATTTTTTCTTTCCAAAAAAATCCAAAATTTCTATTTTATAAATACTAAAAATCCAAAATTCCTAATTTATAAATAAACAGTGACTTTAATAACATTTTGAAATTACTTAATATCATTGATATAGAAGAATATGGATGGAGACCATTTCTTAAGAGAGAGACAAGATATAATATAATATGATATGTTAGAATGAATACGTATATTCCTTTGAATGTACCACAAAAAATAAAAACAAAAGAGTAAATATACACGATAACACGTGCAAATAAGCACTAAACATCCAGTCCTACAAAAAATTAAATTTAAAAAAATATTAGATAACGCAATACATCGTAAATATAATATTTGGGTAAGTAAATATTGTATTTATCAATAAATGCAACCATTTCTAGCGAAAATTTGTTAATTTTTCTAAATTTTTCATTTAAAAAAACAGGTTTATAATAAGCGTAAAAATACCAATTTTGACATTACACAAAGTAAAGGAAAGATCGAAAAAGGAATCATTCTACATAAATAAGGAATTCGTTTTTTAGTTAAAATATGTGATAATAACGACAAAAATTTTAAAAATATTGTAAAAAATAAAATTATGTAAAAATCAAAATATAGGTTAGTTGGACCCTTCATTTCAGTAGCGTCTTATATGTAAAATTAATGAGCATATAAAAATTTAACTTCAAGATTATGTATTTTGTTTGTATTTATTTATTTATTAATAAAATGATAATTTAATAAACATATAGTTTTATTTATGTTTGTGTCTACTTTTATCAAAAAGATATGTCTTATTAGTGATGGAAAATTATAAACCAAAACGTAATCTTTTTAAAGAAATAGTTATAAATTGTAAATAATCGATTAATTTGAGCAATTTTTGTTTTGAGTTTATAGTAATTTATAATATTCTTTAAGCAGCGTTAAAAAATGCAATAATTTAGTAGACAAGTAAGAATTCGAAAAATTAATTGATAAAATAGTCGAACAGCATTCTTAAGGAGTTGATTATTGAATTAAATAGAAAAGATATTAAAAATAATTAATTAATTTTTTTGTTTTTATATAAAAATCACAATTATAATAAAAATATACTAAATATATTGTTTTAAAAGCAATGGCAATGTTTTAATTAAATTAACACCGCTACTGTTTGTTGACAAAATGACGTCATTCATAATACGCACGTTTAATATTCATAATATGTTGATCAGTATTTTGGCAAATGCTCCTTCCTTTACAATATTATATACCTCTCCTTCTTCCATGCTTAATATGTATGTATTTCATTTGTCATAAAAGTAAGTTCACTTTTTTTTTAAATTTTTTAAAATTACTATTCGCCTACTTGTATTTAGAATAAACATAATGCTTTTAAAACACATTTAACAATAGCATTCAATTCCGATGTAAAAATGGGAGAAGTGGGGGGAAAAGTGATGCGGACTCCCTACAAGGTACTAGCTGGATACTAACTGAATACACGTACAAAATTTCAGCCCTCTAGGTTTCCTTATGGAGTCTCTAGACATGTTAGAAAACAAGCAAAAAAATTAAGGAAATATTGGCGTAAAAATCGTGGGGGTAAGGGTTAAAAGTTGAAACCTCCAAAAAACAGTGTCTGGCTATTAGCTTAACCTGTACACCAAATTTCAGCCCTCTAGGTTTATTTGGGGAGATTTTGACCCGAACGAAACTGTTAAAAAACAAGAAAAATCATGTTCTTTTGGGTATAAAAATGGTGGGGGTAGGGGTTAAAAGTCGAGACCCCCAAAAGGCACCCCCTTGATACTAACTCAATCCGAATACAAAATTTCAGCCCTCTAGGTTTATTCGGGTGACCTGTGCGAGTGGTACAAACTTCGAAAACGTCGAAAATGCATGAAATTGTAGCTTAAAAATGAGGGGGGTGGGGGTAAAATATTAAAACCTCCAAAAAGCACAACCTAGGTACGAACTTTATCAACACACCAAATTTCAACCCTCTACGTTAATTCTGGGGGGCTGGGGGCCTGTTAGATCCATCGAAAATCGTTTTTCCCCCCTCTACTCCCACCATATCATCCTAGGAAGCTGAATTTTGGATGTGTTGTAGATAATTGACCGAAACATTATTTAAAACCGGTTTGGGAAAGTTTTATTGCTTTTCCGCCCCCCACCACCCCCTTAAAGGTCGGGTCCGAAAAAAAATTTGCCCAAAATTTGACCCCACTTTGATAGTATTGTTGTGCATCGGAATAAGCCCCACTTACCAAATTTCATCTCTTAACTTCCATAGGGGGGCCCTACACATATTAAAAGGTTGCGGGAAAATATATATCTCAGACATCTTTTTTTTTTACATAATCGTGTTCTACGGGTCCGAAAACGGATAGCGCCCCTGGTCTCGCCTCTCGCAGCTCTTATCGTATAGACTGTATAAGTCTAATTTTTCGGAGAAAATTCGACTAAAAATTAGTGTACCATCAGATTGCAATTAGTTACAGGTTTCCTTCCTATAACATCGCAGTAAGCTTTTATATATATATATATATATATATATATATATATATATATATATATATATATATATATATATATATATATATATATATATATGTATGTATGTATATATACGAAACTGACTTCTTTTTTTTAAAAATTTTTTAGACGCTTTTGATTACTGGATTCATATTCTAGGGGCGCGTATGAACATTAAGATATTAAATTTATGGTATCAATTATTCGATCACTTATGATTAGGGGATAATTTGGAAATAGATATTTCTACTTTAAATTACTCGAAAACGGTAATATTTATCGAAATGTAACAAGTATACCTTTTTTGCGTGAAATTGTCTGAGGAATCATATTATCAGGGATTTTTGTTTAAATAATTGCAAATTAAAAAAAAAGAGACGTGATAACCTTAGTCATGAGTGGTGGAATAAGTGTTGGCATAAATTTAATCCTTCTAACGCAAAATAAGTACCCCTAAAATATAAATCTGTTATTCATAGATTCAAAATCTTCATAATTATGCGATCGGAAACTCACATTCAATTACGAGAAGAAGGGCCATAATATCACTTTAAGGTAAATTTGTGAATCGGAACATTGAACGGCGAAATAATAGGTCCTTTTAAATTGGCTGGAAATCTGGAGAAATTTATCACAATTTTTTAGAAAATTAACTTCGCTAATCTTTTAGAAAATGTTCCTTTGGCCACTCGCGGAGTAAGATGGTTTCAAAATGATGGCTGTCCAGCTCGTTATGTATGTGAATTAACAAATTTTTCAATTCAAGCTTATCCTCAGAAATGGATCGATCGTCTTGGTCCCGTATTGTGACCACTTCGGTTTCCGGATTTAAATCTACTAGCCTTTTTTTTTTACTGCGATTGCTTAAAGAAGAAAGTCTATGCAAAACAATAATTTAAATGAGCTAAGACATCGCATTAATGAATGTGCACAATAACTAGATGTTGCAAAATGTGCAAGACGAATAAAAAGATCTTTTTCAAAAAGATACCGCGCCCACATTCGACTTGGTGGTAGACAACTTAAACACATTCGTTGATTTCCAATGTTATGTTTAATTTCAAATAAATATCCGTACCCACTTTAATTTAATAAATATTTTCATTCGAATTCCTATTGTTTTTTTAAATGTCACTATCTATCTCACTCTAACCAATGTAAATCTACTACCTGTCCACTTTCTGTCTTCGGTCAGCATCTATCTTCGGTTTACGCAGTAATAAAAGTGTCTGCAAGGAACTAAAGTAATTATTGAAATAATCTCAAAATGACATTTTTTGCAGTAGAATAGCAATATCTTTTTTTCTAAAGTAAAGTGAAGCAACTTTTAGACCATTTTAAAAACTACAATAAATGAACAATTTTTAACATAACTTGCCCGGGTAAAGTGGTACATTTCTTTTACTGCATGAAGAGTCAAACAACAACAAAAAAAAAAATATTTATCAATCGGCAAAAAAGATTTATTTTTTCAAGATTATTACGTGATTACAAGATTACCCTTACTTTGGATTGTGATCTATAAAAGGACTCTTCAGGGTTGCGTAATAAAAATTAGAATTCAGAAAATCTAGTTTTGCAGCTGTGGTACTCGAAAATCTGATCAAAATTGTCGATCTTCCCGAAATTCATAAAATTGTTAATATCTTGAAAACCAGCGATATTTTACCAGACAATATTTTGATATTCTGGTCAGGCATGAGCTGGTCTATCATCCCTCTAAGGGATATCGTTGACTTTTGGGACAGCCTGTATATGTCCGCACGATAACTCTCGAACGACATGTCCTACGTATTTTTTCGAAATTTGGTGAAAATATTGGAAGTCCCAAACCGTTGGACGAGTTCGTTAGCCAGACACGTCCAATGCCCGGAACATGGTTTTTGGGGTATTTTTCGTAAAAAAGTTAGTTTTTTGCCAAAATTTCCCTTTATTCAAAAAATTTTGCGAGATTTTTTTACACCAATGAAATGGGGAGAAAAAATCGCACAAAAAAGGTCTTTAAACCATTATTCTATGTGAATTAGTTTCAAGCAAAACTAATTATTCTAAACGAAAATTCGCTATGTTATGCAGGATGCTGCTACAGGGTTATTTTTTTTTATAAGTTGAAGACATGAATTATTTGTGTTTTGTTTTGTTACTGTTTTATATTCTACATATACTATACCGTCCAAAAGTTTGGAAACACTATGAAAATTCAGTAAAATCATCACTGGATATTAATCACATTTATTTGGTTTAAAATGAATTTTACTAATGAGTATATACTTTAATTATACTAATATTGCTACAAAAAATAAATTTATGGCTTAAATATTAGATTGTAACTTCACCAAAGTAACCATCTTTTTTCTTGATGACTTGTTCACAAATTTTGGGCCGCCGTTTAAAAGTTATCAAAATATTCTTTGTCTAATTTCCCCATTCATCTTTAAAAATGTCCAGAGTTGTGCTACACTAGATCGAGAACGATTTACCAGCTACACAGTTACTTTAAGAGAATAGTTGTCTGTTGTGTCATTAGCGAAACTGTAATAAAACACGTGCATTTATCAAAAACAATACGGGAGACTACCAACAAAAGATGTAAAAACTTTTATAATTGTTAGTTATTATTGTGGTACGAACTAATGTATTTTAATAACAAACTAATTTATTAAAATGTCTGGTAAAGAAATTTTGCAATTTGCAAAAATATGTGTGTTTCCAAACTTTTGAACGGTAGTGTATGTACAGTCATACAACATATGCCAGCTCGAATAGTTACTAAAAAAAATAAAAATATTTTTAAACACATAACACTAGTTGCAAATGTTTTGAGCGCCACTGTATACATAAATTATAATAATATAATAAATCAACTAATATGATGAAGGAAATACCCATATATTTGCCTAGGTACCTATATTATTTCCATTTTCAGACTTGACTAGATCAATGTGCACACTAAGCACACAGGACCAGCCACAAGCAGTTACCATAGTTATATCAATTTATTGAAAGTGAAAAGTACATATACATGACAGATAATAATGTCTCACTCACCTTGAATTTTGTTTCCAGCTGCCAACCTCTGCATAACGTCGACTGCTGGGTGACACACCACACCAACTTCGACGTTTCGGTCCAACGGTAACTGGTACCACTGTTTCACTCAAACAAACACTATTTCGGCTGCCAGCTACTAGAGTGCGTGAAGTAGAATTATTATTTGGACTACGTATATTGTTATCCACCACTGTTTCATTTGTGGGTGGTAACATGATTTGGTCGCTTCAAAAAAAATTTTTTTTCACTTCCCGCTTAAACGTCTGATTTAAACGTAGCCATTTTGATGTGCTGCAAGGAAAATACTCAAAATATTTATTTGGTAGCAAAATATTTTACCCAATCAGAACATAGCAAAATTTAGTTCAACAGTTCAACATTTAGTTTTTAATCAACAAAAAATCTTTAACTGAAGATAAATAATTATAATATCTGTTATAATAAATTAGTCAAATGTGTGCTGGATACGCATTAAGTCAGGGTTTCTCAGTGACTAGAGTTTTTCATAGCTTTGAGTATTTTTCAAAGTGGAGCACGTTTCAAGTGCGTTTCGGAGCGTGCTTAATACTAAAATTAGCCTTTAATTTCTTAATAATATGATTATATGAATTTTACACTGTCTATATCAGTTAAAAAATTTCTACTGACAATTTAATCCATGATTATGTATCAAGTCCCATAAAAATATTGCAGTTCTTTCACTTTTACCGTGGAAAAAAGGTTAGAACAGATTCTTACAGCGAAAAAAATGGTACAAAACATTTCATTAGTCATTTCATTATAGGTACACGATAAAAACGAAACAAAAATTCGTATTCATAAATTCAACTGATTTCAGAACTCTAGTAACAATGTATTAGGGTGCGTCTTTTATCTTTTTCACAAACTTCCTCTTAACAAAGAGTACTCTTAACTTGAATGTTACTAGTAGCAAGAAGTATGTTTTTTATGTTTCTCTTAATGTTACTATTAAGTTAACAGGGAGTCTATAATTTTGAGTTGAATTTTGACTATAGATACGGTTACGAATTTAGGTATTCTAATCGTTTTCATAACCAAACTATTTTGTGTAACCATCGTGTTCACAGATATATACAACACACAAGAGTACTTATTTGTTTGCTAAAAACAAGATTAGCTTTCCTTATGAAAAAGCAAAGTAAGTTTGCTGCGGCCATTTCTTTACGTAGGTATTCTTCACATATAATGGTGAGAGTGTTAATTTATGATTCTTTGCCTTGTTTTTAAGTACAAGGAGAATACAGCCCTCTTGAGTTTATTCAATATATGCATGTACAACTCCATGGCTTTAATAAATATGTAGTAATTTGAAGTTTTACCATTTCCACTAACAGCTGGTTGCTATAGCAACACAAATGTCAAAAATGAATTTCTCATTCTAATTGAATAAAGATATCCGATTCTCAAGTGACTTACGTGGAACTTCATCCTACTCTCAAATTATCTTCCTCTTAACTTAAATCTAAAGCTTAATAGTAAGTTAAAAGACAACAAAATAAGATAAGAAGAAGACAGGAGCAACTTTAAGAAAAGAAACAGTTTAAGAGGAAGATAAAAGACGCACCCTTAAATAATAATATGAATTGTTCCCTGTTGGTAGCCCTGATATAAAATTTTTATTTTATTTTAAGTTGTCAGTATATTCGGATATTCATTCATGAACCACCGTCTTAAAAACCAACGCGTATGATATTCTGTATGTTTTAGTAAAATAAATTATTACATTTTTGGGTTCATATGTGTTTGTTTCATAAACCTAATTAACCCGTATATAATTCACGAATTATAATCAATCAAAACATAAATAATTTTCCATTGCGGTTACAAATTGATACGGCGTCTGACATCGCAATAATTTCAAAATCAAATTGGAATCAACTGGGTCAACCAGGAATGGAAATGGATAAATCGGATTCAAAAGTTGAAGCTAAAAGTGCATCTGGTCATGGTGTTAACCTTTGCGCTTACTTCTACTGCGATGTAACATTAAATGAGGAAACAGTCAACCATAAAATTTTTGTTACAAATTCCAACGATATTAACACTTTCAGTCCCACGGCTTCGGCATCCGAAACCAAACAAAACTTCCCCAGAGGCCGACCGCGATCAATGATTAATTGATTAGTTGATTACTCATTATGTGTGCGATGTTTATCATGTTTATCATTCTTCTTCACACGGATGTGTTCCCATTCACACAAACACATACATACCAACAAACACTACTCTCTTGGTTTCTATGTATGTATAAAAAATTTTAAGATAAACAAAAAATACATAAAAAATATAATTTATATTTTTAAATAAAATTGATTTGAATGTCAGTGTATATGTAGTATGTATGTACGTATCACGTAGAACGTATGTTTACAGTTTTAAACATACATACGTGTGGAACTGTGTTGTTGAATCTATTCAGTGTTTGAATCATTTTATTTTATGTATTTGTTTATATAAAGTTTTTTTTTTAAATATTGCCGGCTTCCGGGGAAATTTACTATGAAAGTGCTCGGGCCTCATAGTGTTAATGTGCTCGGTATTGATTTATGCGATGCTTTTAGGTTACGGAAACTACCTCTCAACACAATGTGCTCAAAAATAATCGCTGATATCGACGTCATTTCAAAGGAACACGTCAAAATCGTTCAAGATCAATTTAAGAATTTATGGGATTATGCAATAAAATTAAAGCTACTCTTACTCTCAAGCCGAATACAAAATCAGTATTCAGACCTAAAAGACCTGTGGCATATTCAGCTTTAGCTGCAATAGAAAAAGAATTGGAACGTCTTCAAGGTATAGGGGTCATATCGCCGATCGATTACTCAGACTGCGCTGCACCTATTGTGGTGGCGAAGAAACCAAGTGGCCAAATAAGAATTTGTGGTAACTATTCCACTGGATTAAATGAATCTGTATAAGCACACCAGTATCCCTTGTCACTTACTGAAAATATTTTTGCAACAGTCGCAACAGTTGTCGCTTGATATATTGTTGGATTGTTTCGACATCGACCGAGAGCAGCGCGAATGTTCCACGTCAAGTGAGTTGAAAGTATCGACACCCATCCATTGCGTTCCATCGCTATCTTCAAATTGTCAAGAAGGGATCCCTGTATCTTCGGTGTTGCAAACAAGACACGCCGAATCAAAAAGACCAATCAGACGACCTGCTTACTTGGAGGACTACATTATTTAAAAAAAGGGAAGATGTTGGCAGCCCTGAATACAATTTTCATTTTATTTTAAGTTGTCAGTATATTCGGATATTCATTCATGAACCACCATCTTAAAAACCAATGCGTATGATATTCTGTATGTCTTAGTAAAATAAATTATTACATTTTTGGGTTTAAATATGTTTTTGTTTCATAAACCTAATTAACCCGTATATAATTCACGAATTATAATCAGCAGCAGTAGAAGATACATGTCTTACCGTATTACACTTGAGTTTTATATTTTTTCTGAATAAAAAAATTTGTGTTTTATACAACTCAAATTTCTTGCCTAACAGCAATTTCACTCGCTTCGCTGTCGTGTTTTTGTTAGTTGACAGTTCTTTTGCACAAGTTTGATTTTCGATTATTTTACAATATATTCGTTGTTTCCATCTGTAACCGTCATTTTCGTTGTAATTGGGAATTGACCTATTTGTACGTATAAAATATACATAACGCGAAATTCGTATCATATTAAACATCTGTAAGTGAAACTATCGGAATTTCCCAAACATTATGCTTTTTCCCATTTTACACCCTTCCGGTAGAAGTGCTCATTCATCAATTGGGGAAGATCAGCATTGGGAGCTATTCAAAACCAGTAAGCAACAAGTTAAGGTAAGAGTTAGTGACTTTACCGTTGTTTTACTTTTGTTTGTAGTTGGAAATACAGTCCTTATCGTAAAATCTCAAACGTTAGTTCAATACCAACGTAAACACGTGTCGAGAATCAATTCTTCGGTAATTTTAATTCACTATTAAAACACTATTGATTTCACTACGAACTACATATAATATAATTTCACTAATAAAAAGGTTCAAATTTTACATGTTCTTTATATGCTTGTTCAAACTGGTCAATATTAACAATTTGGCAATTAGATATGAAAATAAAACACCTTTACGGCTTGGTAATTAAAAACGAACTGCTACAACTTTTTTTAATTCAAAGTGGTGAACATGCGCGGCGCTGCACACGCCTATTCACGTGCTAGAACATTTGAAATACATATTCAAACGAAGGCGCGCAAACATGAAAGTGGGGGAAACATATTCTTTGCTATAATATATCTAATCATATTATTATGTATTCTATACTAGCAAAAAATTCGAATTAAATATCATTCAATTTTTCAAATCACTCTTAAGCGATAACATCACTTTCTAAAGAAAAATTCCCTTTTTTATTTCCTTAACTGATGTATTAACAACATCTCTAGAATGAGAATAATGAAAAGGAATTATAACCGCGGAAAAATTTTAAGAATAGTTTTGAACCCGACTTCTGAATCTACCATAGGAAGACTACCGCATTTCATTACTTTTGCTATATTTCCATAGACAGGTATAAACACAAAAAACTATAAACGCATTTTGACGTTTTCCAAAACGGTGGACACAATAACCCCAACAATTTTCCTTCGATTGGCTTGAAATTTTACCTGCAGCTTCCTAGGTAGATTATTTAGGGGAATACAGAAGATTTTTAAAATTGATTAACAAATATACTTTTTATAAACAAATTAAGGTTGATTTTTTCGTTGATTTTCTATTTTTTTTTTCCAAATTGGTGCCATTTAACGATAAATCAATATTTCTTAATAATCTTTTGTACCGCTTTAGTAAAACTAATCAAAATGACGAAATTTTTTTTTTCATTCTCTGGCTGTTGTTTGAAAATTGTTATGCTACCCGCCATGATAAAATTCGAAAAAAAAGTGTTTGTGTTCGATTTGTGCTCACGCCACACTTTTGTTGTGTAAATTTGGGGGAAAATTTTTTTTGTGTAGTCCATATCAACAGGCCCGTACCTAGGCCTTGCGTGGTTGTGTGTGTTATTGTGTATCATTGGCAGCTAGAGATGAAAGGAAAATCTATAACATTATTATGTGACATATGGGGAGTTTTTTTTTTATTTTGAAATTTGGAAAAATAGCAGCGTTTTGAATAAAAAGTACAAAATTTTTTACAGTTTTCCGTGTGGAAAAATAGGAAGATTTCAAATTAAAAAAAAGTTCCCGTAGGTACATGGTGGTTTACCTACAGATTGATAATCTATTTGATTTTTTTTTTCGGATAAAAACTGCGGCCGCAATCGTGGGCACCAAATATCGCCCTTTTTTAAAGACACTTTTTTCAAAAAATTATATTAATTATAAAAAATAAATAAAAATGAATAAAAAAAATATTTTTGTATTATCAAATAATGGTATTAGTCGTAAAAAAATTCATTCCCATTCCCCTATCCTATCCATCCGAAAAAAGATTGTGATAGTACATTGTGATAGTACCTTAAAAATAACAAAATGAATAATACTGCAGTACAATAAAGAATAATATCCAAACTTTGAATTAAGTAACTAAACAAACTGTAACTTAATACTTATGTAGTTGTAGTTCATGAAAACGCAAAAAATTCTAAATTAAGCCTAAATTAAATGACTAACAGGTGTAGTAGTTGAATACAACTTAACTTGTCATTATAACTGTTTTCTTCTTGACTTGACACTGGCAAAAACATCTGTAACTCCGCTGAAATCAATTGATTGCACTATGCGTTACGGAGAAAAAAAATTCTGGAATAAAATCTTTTCTGACATATCAAAGCGATAACGCCTTAATTCAAGAATTCGAATTTTTAAAAAAGTGTAGTAATGACCCTCATTAAATACAGTGATCAAATATTGGCTGTACCCACGTCAGTCAATTTTTAAATAACATTTTGACAAAACATATTTTAAATGTAGTGTAACTGAATAATTGTGTTTTTCAAAATTACACACTCTAACAAAGCATGTATACGCTAATTTTTGCAAGAACTTGCAATTTGCATTTCAATATCTTTAAACTCTATACATAATAAGTAATTTGAAATTCAGGCTTTTCTATAATCTTGTGATTT
This sequence comes from Brachynemurus nebulosus, assembly GCA_035578155.1. Taxonomy (NCBI): domain Eukaryota; kingdom Metazoa; phylum Arthropoda; class Insecta; order Neuroptera; family Myrmeleontidae; genus Brachynemurus; species Brachynemurus nebulosus. Next base: position 97,115,970 of record JAPWDM010000001.1, read on the forward strand.
ATGTAGTTAACAATAGTGGCACAGTTTCTGTAGAATATAATCTCATACCATATAGGTACCATATATATGTATTATAAAAAAGAAAAGACTCATTTACATATAAAAGAGAAATACACAGAGTTGATTGAATGCTATTCATCAACTACGTCAAACGATATTTCCTTAATAACGTGTTAGCATGCGAGTCAATTTTTTGTTAAACTAACGCTGCTGTTTTTAACACCATCCACAATAAATGTGTACGGATTAGCATTTCATTTGAAAAAAAAAATAAAATAAAATAAAAAGTAAAAAAAAAAAGCGAACACATAAAATTAGATATATGTAAAAAGTATTTGGAATGTAATTTGTCAATCTAACGGCAAATCGTAAATACCAAAATTGCCAGTAATTAATGTTTCATTACGTTCGTATACAAGACAAATATTTATTGGCGAAAAAAAAAACTAGGCTTTAATTTGATCATTTCACTAATTTAACGAATGGTTTCTATATAAGTATACATATTCAATATAAATGCACATTCTACAATATGTACGATTAGTTTAATAAAAATCTGAGACAAACTTTATAGTTCATTTTTAAGTTAGCAGATTTAAATTATCGTAACAAAATTTTGATGACAAATTTAATATCAAATTAACTTTTAATTTTCACAGAATTTATTGATTAAATTATTTTATAGTTTAAATTAACTAAAAGAAAAATGGTCAAGTTTCTTTTTGAAAACAATTGTACATACATGTATATAAAACAGTAGTATTAAAATGGCTATGTTGGGACGTATCAGGATACCAAAAACACATCAAAAGCCTTATGAAATTTTTCTATAATATTTTTTGTTTGTTTTTTATCTCTTTTGCCTGATTGATTGTCTCGTGCATCTTCAAGAATTTTTTATGTTTTAAGATTTTTAGTAATCTTTAAGAGAATTCTCCTTTTGATTACACTATTAACATTTAAATTTGCCATAAATTTATATATATAACTTTAGTAGGGCAGATAAGGTTATGTATAGGAATGGAAAGGCTAAACCTCACCAAGGAATTCAAGATGGTTAAATATTTTTGACTTGAATTTCATTCTTGGTCATAATGGTAAAATTAAGGGCTGGGTGGGGGGGGGGGGGGTAAGGTATTATTTATTTTATTTTTTATGGTATTAAAATTTGAAGTCGATTGTAGCAAAATTAGCGGAGATAGTTCTAAATCTCGGTACTTCCGACCTGAAATAGAGCGGTTAACAGAATTTTTTAGGTGAAATTTAATTTTGTTAGTAATTTTTATATTTTTGATATGAAGCTGTGAAATTTTTTGACAAAACTAAGATTAGATACCCTATTATTTAAAATGTTAAAGTTAACCGGAGAGGTAGTAGATATGGTCTTGAAACATAAAAAATTTGGCGGTGCCTCAGTCTATTTAGAGAAACCTGTTCCGTAATCCAGTATATAAAAATTCCGTAAAACTTTCTGTAAATCCAGCTGCCCGACAAATACGGAGTGGGAGTACCTGGCAGTTGTTTCGCTTTCTGTGCTACCTGTTTGCCTGTAAGCTCTTTGCTTTATGGAGCTGACATCGATGATTCTGTGTAAGTACAGAAAAAAACACTCGTTTATAGAAGTTTCATTTTTGATTTTCTAGTGTATAAAACTTAACATTTTAAAACGCTTTTTTCTCACACTTAATATTTTCAAAATACGTGAACTTTTTAACTAAAAATCTACTAGACTGATTCTTTTGAAATTTTATACACTATTTCTACACATTAACTTGCAAGATTACGCCGTCAAATTTTTTTTTATTGCTGTAATTATAAAACATTTTACAATAAAAAAATTGTCGATTTTTTAATTAAAAATCGGTATCTTAACTTCTAAGTGTTACTAAAAATTAAAAACTAAATTAAAAAAAAAAAAAAACTTCGATGGTGTTACCTGGACAAGCTTATCAACTAACGGAAATCTTTTTGATTTTTTGATTTCGGATGACCCGGTGATGAGTTATTGCGGTTCACTGTAATGTGACTTTTTTCTAAGGCATCTGCAAAATTTACCGTCACTCACTCATTTTCTATATAGGTACATTTTTCACAGAAATTTTTACAGAATATTCCTCAGATATCAATCGATTATTTACTAATTACATAAACAAAATATTAACCGTATCGTTAAAGAAAATTTCCAAAAATATATTTTATAACGAATTAACTTTACCCCCACCCCTCTAAACAAGAAATACCATTTAATAGTACCATTATTATTATTATTATTATTATTGTTCAGATTTACTTTTTAAAAATTTACTAGTTCATTTCATTTAACTAAAATGAAACTGTATTAAGGCGTTACATCACTTTGAAATGTCATAAAACAAGGTTTTATTTGAGAATCTTTTTCTTGTAAATAATAAACAAATATTTTACTTTGCAAAATACCACTTTTATTTTTGAAACTGTGACAATATTGTTTCGAACCGTTAGTTCATTTTCAAACAAAATTGAAACAATTCTGTTTGAAAATGAACTAACGGTTCGAATCAATATTGTCATAGTTTCAAAAATAAAAGTGGTATTTTGCAAAGTAAAATATTTGTTTATTATTTACAAATATGGAATACCATAAAGTAACGCTCAAATCTTTTTCTTCGTAACGAATAACGCAATCAATATAAAACAATTTAAAGTTTATTAAACGTGATCTGGGGTATATAAAAAAAAAAAAAAAACAATTTACAAAATAAAATGGTGGCGCAGCCGCAGTTTGAACACAGACGCTTTTTTGCGAAGCGGTTCATGGTGAGGAACATAACAGCAGCTAAAAATTCTCTTTCCATCATTAGATTAGTTTTACTAAAGCGGTACGCAAGATTACCAAAATATTGAATTGATTTATCGTTAGATGGCTCAAGTTTGAAAAAAAAATTGTAAAGTGATAAAAAAATTAATTTGTTTATAAAAAATGTATTTGTCAACAAAATTTCAAAAATCTTGTGTATCATACACCCTTGATAATCTATCTCAGAAGCTGGGGGCAAAATTTCAAATCAGTCAGATGAAAATTGCTGGAGTTATCTTGCCCACCGTTTTTGTAGTTTTGAGAAAAACCCATGTAAAATGTCAAAGCATGTTTACCGTTTATATATAGCAAAAGTAACAAAATACGGGAATGGAATAAAGTCATGAAAAAATTTACTGACCAAGCTAAAAGATTCTAAAATGTTACGTGCAGCCAGGCTACATTTTTAAACGTTTTCAATCCCTCGAAGTCATTTCAGAAATCGGATTCAGAACGATTTTTAAAATATCTTTGCAGTCATAATTCCTTTTGAGTGTCATTTTAGAGATGTTTAATACATCATTTAAGCCAATAAAAAAGGGGAAAATTTCTTTATCCTAAAGTGATGTAACTCTTTAATACAACGGCGACGATCATTTTCACTTAAAATGCATTTACTTCTCAGAAAATCAAATATGTTGCTAGGATGATATACCAAAATATTTTATTTGAAATATGAACACCACACTTGGAATATGAAGACCACATTTCCTTCTCTATTTTGCAAAATAGAAAAAAATGTGCAAAACAGATAAAGAAATACGGTGTTCATATTCCAATCAAAATAAACAAATTATAGATAAAAATTCAATTTTTTACTGCAGTTTATACAGCAGTTTGAACTGACGTCTGGTTTTTTTCCATTCGTTTTATTTGTAGCGTATTAAATAATTCAATTAACGTATACATACGCTCAATATACAAACGTGCACAGAGCTGGGATTTTGTCGCAACATGGTAAGCTACATATTCGCAACAAGGGAGCTATCTGCAACAGTAAAATGGCTTTGACGCAAAAAGCCACCAGTAAAACGAGTAGACGAAGGAAAAATGGAAAAAGTTTACCGTCAAACTTTTGTTTTACACGTTTTATTTCAATTCTAAATATACATATATACCTATGTACGTTCCTATATACTTGTAGCACGTATCTCGTTTATAAAACTCACATGTAAATTAATTAATATAAATAAATTACTTACAAGTTTACATTTATTTTAAAAAAAAAGCCTCGTTCCATCGATGTTCTGGGATAGTTTTATTTTTTTATTTTTTATTTTATTTATATATATATATATATATATATATATATATATATATATATATATATATATATATATATATATATATATATATATATATATATATATATATATATATATATATATATTTTTTTTTTTTTTGAGAATAAAACCCAAATTAACAATATAAAAATGAAAGTTTTTTTTTAAAGACAATAATTTTTTTACCTATGTAGGTATGTTGATGGAAATTAATCTACCCTCAGTTGTCATGAGTATATTTTGTAACTGTATTCTCCCAGTACATTAACGGGAAAACCTACCTACGACAGCAAGCATATTGTCAGGAGGAAAATAAAACCATGAAAATATAAAATAATTAAAATAAAAGTTCACACTTGCTTTTAAAAATAAACTTTTTACAAAGTAACCATAGGTTGTATAATTTTTCATTAACTGTCCTTCGCCTAGTACCTTTTTTTGTAAGTTACCAAATGTAATCTCCAATTTGATATGTACAACGAAGCATCCTTTTATGTGGTAGATAGGAACCGATAAAAAAAAAGAATCGTACAAAAAAATTCAAAAGACTTCTTAAATAGATATCAGAAGTACAGTTCGCAATAGACTAAAAAAATTTTTATGCGGTGGATTGGAACCGTCCAATGTACGACGGTTGGCTGCTTTAGAATATAGTATATACGTAACTAGGGATTGTAATACCGGTAAACCGGTTTACCGCTAAATTACTAAAAATTCCATAAAATTTTTACCGGTAAATTGCTGATTTTTTACCGGTAATTCGGTAAATTAAAAATAATATGTTTGAAGATTTTTATAAGTTAATTTTATTTCATAGAAGAATGATTCAATTTATTGGATGTAAATGTAAACAATCAAATTACCCCTTACTGTGTGTGTATCCATAACAAACTAGTCTATGATACAATAAAATCGCACAATGCAATGGTCAGTTTTAAAATGCATATGAATACAATAAAACGTCCTTTTCGTATTTACTTACATAATATTATTCAAATCAGCTGTATATTTTCCAAAATAATTAAATATTACGTTAAATGATTACATTGTAAGAAGTGGTAAGTAAATTTTTATTACAGGTACCGTAGTATATATAATTGATTCATATTTTATGATTACTTAACAAAATGTAAAATTATTTTTTCAATAAACAATAATAATGGGCGGTATATTTCTATGAAGGAAGCTGTAGGATACCTACAAAGTTGTCGGAAATCAAACAGATAAAATTACCGAAAACGACTGTTGGACTTTCCAAAATTAGTACACGTTCAAATACTGTATATAATGATCTTAATAAAATAATTTTAGGTTTTTTCCTGTTTTTTAATATTTACTCTTATATTTTCTGTGCTTTAAAAAATACCGGTAAATTACCGGTAAACCGGTTTTGCTAAAAAAAATTACCGAATTACCGGTAAATGAAAAAGTCGGTAAATTTACAATCCCTATACGTAACTCAAAATTTCACGATTTCCCTAGAAAATTGTTTTCTAAACAAGATAAAGAATTAATTCAGACATAGGAATACTTTTAAATATTTAATTTCATACATTTACATACTTATGTAATGTTTTGATAAAATGCATTACAAACAGCCAGCAACAAATATTAAACTGTAAATTAATGTTCAAATTGGCTACTTTTCTTATACTTTATTCACACTAGGTACTTTGACGAACCTTTTTTAAAAAAAAAAACCGCGTAAAAACAAGTTTTCCTGTATTTAGTTTTCAAAACTTGAATATGTAATAATTTAAAGAACAAATTATACTAGATACGGTTAGATATTGTTATATAGATAGATGTTTACAGCAAACATTTAAAATCCGCTTTGAAATCGATAATGGTAATAATAATTTATATTTTATAGAGTTCGTCATAAATACACAAAAATAAAAATAAAAATATTTCAAAACATTACTGTAAGTACTTAGTTTTTCTAGCGGTTTATTACACAAATGATCCTTCTGTCTACAATCTATACTATGAACTTCGTCTACATTTTGAACAGAAGTCCATAAATTTTTATTTTTATGCACATAGTTCAGAACCTAATTGACAGTAAGTCTGTAAAGGATGATTTACAGTTTTCATTGCAAGGTAGACCCGTAGAGACAATGTTGTAAAAGTTACTTCAGTACACTAATTGCACTGTATTCAAATTAACGAATTCACAAATTTCTAAAATTTGATAGTAGGTAATAACCAATTTCGTCTACTTGTGTGCATCACATTGCCGTGTTGTCAATCAGTACTCCCAAATAATATAAATATAGATATTTCAAAATTTACATATATTTTTGCTTTTTGGTCATTCAATTATAAACAGTTATTTGTAAACCAGTTTTTGGTTTCCGTTAAGCATTTATTTTGCATATATTTATTAAAGTAATTGCATCAGTACTTTTCGTTAGGAAACTATCATCCACAAAAATAACAACTCTAAGAGCTGATAAATCCGTTGGAAGGTTATTTATAAAAAATAATAAATAATATAAAACTGATCCTTGTGAAATCCCAAATTTAATTTTCTTCTTACAAGGGGGCAGGGGTACCCTAGGTTCGGGTCGCCCTTTTGAACCAGCCTTATTCTACAAGTAGATGTCGGCCAGTAAAACAAAACCCTAAAGCATTTTTAATTAATTTTATATGCGTTTTATTAGTAAAATGTAGGTAAAATGTAAATTTTAATATAGTTTACAATCATTTGTAACACTTTGACGGTCATGAGGCATTATGATGAAATGTCCAATTGATACATTGTTTTGACAATTAACATGAAGTTGGGACATGTGCACACGTTTTTTATAGTTAAAATATTTAAGTTAATAAAAAAAAGTTCCTACGGTTATAAAGAGAACATTAAATTGTAAATTCTATTAGGGTAAAAGCCTCCTTTGTGGAACGGTATCTAATTATGGACATTTACATATTAAAGAAGTTATTTCTGAAAGAAACGTCTGATAACAAAAATTATTATTAATAGAATGATTGTTTTTCAATTTAAATTCACCTCGCATTTAAAGTTTCCTTACTTAATTAAAGAAATAAATATGTAAATGTCGAAACTGTTCCAGTATTAGATACCGTTCCACAAAGGGGGTTTTTCCCTAAATTAATAAAAGAAGAAAAGAACTTCTAAATTTATATCAATTTTATTACTCACAACGTCGCAACAAAACTTCCTATATGCTGGAACGTTATGTTTTCCTATAATAAATATATTTTATATCATAAATTATTTGAAGGCATATTTTACATTAGCTATATTTGGAAAAAGATCAACAAATACTACTAGAAAAGCATTAAAAAATTTAATTAAAAAATCAAAAAGCCCGATTGCGCAAAAAGTAAACTAAAACGATGGAAACAGGATGAAATCGAGAAAAAGAAAAATGAACAAAAAAGTGAAACAGTCGGAGGCATCAAACATTTTTGTTTAACTTGGTACAATATGTATGCCTCCGATTGCTTTACTTTTTTGTTCATTTTTCTTTTTCTATATTTTCATCTTGTTTCCATCATTTTAGTTTACTTTTTGCGCAATCGGGTTTTTTGATTTTTTAATTAAATTTTTATTTAGGTCTTTTTAGTATTGTTTAATTACTTAGAATAAAAAATATATAGGTACGCATACGAGATTATAGCGGCTGGCAGCCTAATGTACCATGACAAAATAAAAATAAATAATTTATTTTGTCATATTTATTATCATAAATTTTCTTTTATCGTATAATAATAATCTATTAATAGCTTTTGTCCGCGACTTCCTTCGTATGGACTCGTTGTAAGTTGACAAGTTGTACACACTATGTCGTTATCAACTCCATTCAGACGAATCTGTGGACAAAAGCTATAGTTTTCATATCAATTTTCATCCCTTATTTTACTGTCTTAGGCGATGAAATTTCAAAAATTTGCTCTTGGTGCTCACTTATCTTATGTTACTAAAGAAACCTTTGTAAAAGTGGTAAAGAATTCACGTTTTTAAGCCCAAGGATTTTTTACAAAATTTTTCATTGCTTATTTTACCCCTTTGTGGGACAGATTTCCAAAAATATCTTCTTAGTGATGGCGTACGTTATATAAGAAACGTCTGTGTAAAATTTAACATTTCTAGATTCAACGATTTTCTATATACATACATTTTCATCGCCTATTTTAATCCCCTCTCGGTGTTTGCTTCCGTTACTAAAAGAATCCCGGTGCAAAATTTTACGTTTCTGAACCTAGCTGTTTTAATATGCGCCCTTGGTGAATAAATTTTTACAAAAATTTCCTTCTTTATACTTATCTACGTTACTAGAGGATCCCTGTACAAAATTTCGCGTTTCTAGCGTCAATGATTTGCTATATAAATTTTTATCTCCTATTTTATATCCTTAGGGGATGAATTTCCAAAAAACCCTACCTCGTGTTCGCCTACGTTACATAAGGTACCACTGTCCAAAATTTTACGTTTCTGGGCCTAACAGTTTTTTATATAAATTTTTCATCCCCAACTTAAAGAATGAATTTTGACATTTCATCTAGCCTATAGCACTCCCGAGATTAAAACGAATCCAACGACACCTTTTGTACTAAAATTCGTCAAGCCGTTTAGGCTGCAGGCTGCGCCACAGAAACAGACAGTTTAATACATATACATGCATACATACATACATACATATTTCAGATGATGATTATTTTAGAAGTAAGTTAATGAGGGGCGGGGTCTTTATTTTATGCAAATCACACCTAAAGTATGAAGAAATCACCTGGTTATAATATCATTTAATGAAGAACAGATTTTTGAATATAGTGTGGCATAAAACTGTTTTACAGTTAATTCAATATCACGATGGTGTTTTTAGCAGACAAAAATCGCAACGCCAACACCATGCTTTAAAAATATTCTTTGAGAATAAAAAAACGATATTTAAACAGCCGAACAGTTAGCACATATCGACTAACTGAACTACCAACATCGCGTTTCGTTTATACTATGTACGTACTCACAATACTGGGTGAGTTTTTCGAGAGTTGCCATTTTTATTACAGCCAAATCGTTGATTTAATCGAAAAGTTGTTCAAATAAGAGTTGTAGATATCGACAGGGGCAACCGATTGCTATAGTCAGGAGCTTTATAGCTCTTATGGTTTTCGAGCTATGATACAAACTTATAGATTTTTAAATGGGACTATATATTAATTTTTCAATAAAACTGATCTAATGCATTAATTAACAGCATAAATGAGCAAAAAAAATTTTTTTACCCAAGTTTAATTTTTTAATTTTTCTTTAATTTATCAGTTAGGCGGTAAAAATATGCATATGTACTTGAGGCTACTTCAACCGACAGTGTTTTTCTTGGTTACATTTCCATTACATCCAAGGAAAGAACCTTTTCCAGTACCATTTCTATCATAAAAATTTGGTTGCAATAGAAATGGCAACTCTCAAAAAACTCACATGGTATATTGAATGATCCAAAATCATCTAATAATTTTGTTCCGAAATAAAACGGAAAAATTACAAAACTAACAAGACCTAGCGTTTTAAAATCCACATCGATACTTCATCCAACTAATAAACTAATATACAAGACAAATTTAGAAGATTTTTTTTAAAGATTAATACTGTATGGAATGTTTTAATATTTTAAGGATATATTCGTTGATATATAATAAATTCAAGACAAAACTTTTGGACAAAAAAATTGAAAATTCAGTGAGTTATTCGAGATCTCCCAAGGCTCCAAAAAAAAGTTCCCCACTACTGCAGTGATAGCGACCTTCACAGTGCCTGAAATCAAAAACCCAAAAAGCCTATTAAACTAGAAGGTATTGCCCGTGCCGTGAATCTCAATCGAAAAAAAAGTTAAAATTTAAGAAAATGGCGGATTTTTTAAAAAAAAGTTTCAAATTTTGCTCGAAAATTTGATGATTTTTGACCTGCAAAAATTACATTTTTTATTCGATCGGAAAACTGGAGGTTCGTGGCACAAAGAAACATATATAAAAGAAGCTGCAATAAGAATCAAATCGATCGGATGATTTGTCTTCGAGTTATAACTGCAGCAAATTTGAAAAATGTAGTTTTTCTTTATCTATCCTTTAAGTTTTAATGACTGAGAATTTTTACTAAAATTATTTATGATGTACTCACTATAACGGCCATAGTAAAACTAGATGAGGCGTTTAAATGTGCCGGGGTCTAGCTGCTCCACAACATGTGACTGGCAGCTACGTGCAAAAACTCCCGAACTCCTAACCTTCATACATTTCTCAATATCTCAAAGTTAACAATGAAAATCAGAATTCGTTCTTCAGATGGCTGTAACCTTCGGTAACTCAAAAACTATTTGAGGTACGTACTTGAAATTTTAGTATGTTATTTTTAAAGGTATAGACTATCAAAATTTGCAAAAAAAATTTCCAATTTTTTTTTCAAATGTCACACTAGTGGCCCCCTTAAATATTGGAAATAAAATGACAAAATATATTCGAATTCCGATTCTAATGACCTTGACACGTGTAGATATATCTAAATTAGCGATTCGTAAAATCGGATCCATTACAATGACTCTCAATGGGAAGTTAACTAGAGCTACCGGAATTTGTATAGAGCCCTTAATTTTGTACGAATAACATTATAATAAAATTTTATCCAATATTTTTGTTTAAATATAAGTTGTAGAGTATAAATACAATAAACAAAAACGATTTAAAAATTATTCTTACAGATATTATAAGTAAAATATTAACTGCGCATGTAAGATTTTAGATTAAGATTTGAGCTCTTAGCTTTAACGTAACGGCTTTTAGCAAAAACAGGTAAACTAGTATTTTTTATGTAGTTTTCATATTTGGTATTAGTATTTTGATTGGTCGAACCATATTCACTTTATTTCAAAATTTACCCTCAATTTTATAGTCAAGGCCCCTCCAGTAGGTCCGACCCTGGATTTGAATACATCAGTGGAAAGATCTTTAAAAATGAAGGGTTGTGTCAATTTAAACTTTTTTTCTATCTGTTATAGTTTTCGAGTAATTTGACAAAATTAAATTTTTACCTCAACTTTGGGGGTGGCTTTCACCCCTTAAATGGCGTTTTTGGCCAGTAAAAAAAAATACGTTTCTGTTATTTTTCTGTGTTCTACACACCTACCAAGTTTCATCAAAATCGGGAATTATCACTTCAAGACCTTTACTTGTAAGTTAGACACACATTTTATTTCTTTGAAAAACTGTAGGATAGTAATCCTGTAAAATGACATAGTAAATGTTGAAATCCGTACTTTTTATTGGTACAGCTGTTTAGAGGATGTTTTTCTCTCTCTAATGACGTCAAGAACAAATGTTTATTGTTGCAGGTTAATGTAGAAATTATTTACTTTGAAGATTGGTGCAAAGTGTCCGGGTGTAGACCCCCTGTCCAGGTCTAGACGGTTTTACGGTATATATTCAGTTTTACCATAAGCTAAGTATCGTATGTATTATTATTTTATAGAGATGGACTTACATCATATATGATTTGAAAAAAAAAAAAAAAAGATGAAGAACCGGACATATTTGAAAACGTCTAGTATTAGATTTAGATGCAATGTTCATTGCTTATAAACAGAGATGTAAAGTAAAAGATACCTACACCTTAATAGTTTAAAATAACAGAAGGCAAAATTATACTACGTATTTTTGTTATTGTTATAATAATTAATATTTATTTAAATATAAGAGGAATCAGTTTTTATTAATAAGAATAAAGCTAAAAATAAGCTAAAATTAAAAATTTTACAACAACAATTAAAGAAAAAAAAACATTATTCAGTTTGTAAAATGTAGGTAGATAGTGTCTATCCTGTCTATTCCTACGCTACGCTACTGCTGAGATATTTAAGGATGTTTGGGAGGTACAATCGGAGATAAAAGTACATGAAATTATAAATTCGTGAATAATTGTGTTGTATAACAAACTATGAGGTAAATAAATAGTTATCTTTGTTAAATAATAGCTATCACTACAACTGATTGTACAATACATCAAACTATAACTCTCAGCTGAGTACATTCTGAGGATTTTTCGGAGAATTTCAAAATGCTACCAGACGATTGAAAATTTAGTAGAATGTTCCTTATTAAATACTGAGGCCCCTGTGAAAATTTCAAACCGATTCACTAAGCCGTTAAAAAGTTATTAAAAAAAAAAAAAACTAATTTTACACGTACTCTTATGGAAATTCGAAAACAGAACAGATTAAATAACTTTTTAGCGGCTTAGTGAATCGGTTTGAAATTTTCACAGGGGCCTTAGTATTTAATGAGGAACATTTTACTAAATTTTCAATCGTCTCGTAGCATTTTGAAATTCCTCCGAAAAATCCTCAGAATGTACTCAGCTCTTGTAGTCAGCTGAGAGCTATAGTTTGATGTATTGTACAATCAGTTGTAGTGATAGCTATTATTTAACAAAGAGAACTATTTATTTACCTCATAGTTTGTTATACAACACAATTATTCACGAATTTATAATTTCATGTACTTTTATCTCCGATTGTACCTCCCAAACATCCTTAAGTTTAAATATTATACGTTATTAAAATATGTCAGTTTGTTTTGACATTTGAATGATTATGAAAATTATTTCTATTACTAAATGGATTTAAAATTTTATGATTCATTCACATTGTTTCCTTTGTAGTAAGGAAAATATATTTGATAAATTAGGTACTCTGCATAATTAAATTCCCATTAAAAAATTAAGACATGAGTGGATGGATGAAGGCGTTATGTCACATTTTTATAATTTTACAATAGAATCGTTTGAAAGTTTTTATTTACATATACTTCCCATGCAATAGCTCATGTTTATTATTGAATTTCTACAAAACTACTGGACGTAATGAAACCATATTTTAATAGATGGTACTTCAGCATAAGATATTTCAAAATTTTGCAAGAAATGAAATTTTGAAAAAAAATGTTACAAAACACCTTCATCCACTCATGTCTTCAAATTTCTTTTTAAATATTTGAATAATTTACTTATGCTGCAATTTACTATAATTTTTTAGTGATGTATTCATAACTGCAATAGTTGTTCAAAAAATAGTTTCTTAAATATATAGTCTCATCACAACTACATTTTACATAACAATTATTTCTTAATAAACAAAAATTTTAATACTTTTACTGTTTAAACAAAACACAAACTTTGAAATATCGTCTCTTTAAGAATCAGTTATGTATTACAGGGGCGATTCCCTAATAACAAGGCTTGAAATTCAAGTTCACTATTATTTATGATTAACGAAATTCATATATGGGTTCTTGTTTTAATGAATTTCGAAATTTAACTTCCTGTTTTAGAAATAATCTAAAGCTGCTGGACCATAGTTGCTGGATTGAAACTATTATTATTGGGATCTCAAAATAACAGTCAATTGAAAAAGAACCTACTTTTGATAGTAAACCCGATACCTTACAAATAATATGAATCTTAAGCTGGCAGCTGTGTATGCTATCCAGAGATTTGCGAATATGGAGATTTGCGAACACATAATATAATTTTTATGAGAAATAAAGAAGATATTATTTCACAATGGAAGATAGCAAGATAGGGAATAGGAGTAGTAATAGTACGCCAAACTATTTTTCTAATTGATTTTTTTGATAGATATAATTTTTATTATTTAATTTTGTTCTAAATTATCAAATATTCACACTTTTTTTATGATTTCATAGTTCAGATAACAAAATCATTATAAGATCGGTCCGTCTGTCTCCACTTTTATAAACTACAGGGCCGCAATAACAAAATTTTTTTTTATCAAGGGATTATTTCTAACGATTGTTATTGATTTTTTAGGGTCCTTAAGGGAAAAACTTTATTATTGTGTATTTTAGATGAATATATGTTATATATGGTCCGTCAGAGTCCGGGGTCCTACAAGTGGCAAAAATAAACTATCGAATTGATTTTAAAAATTTTTTCATCTTTAAAAAGCTATACTCTTTTAAATGCATATATGTTATACTATATGTCTATATAAGATCCGCCAGGATCCTGGAGACTCAAAAGCGCCAAAAATTAACTACTCAACTGATTTTGAAATATTTTATAGTTAGAGAGCTAAGCTATTTTAGATAGATACAGGTTGTTATATTAGATCCACCAGTGTCCAATCTTTGGAAATTTGCTATATAGGTAAATACTATAAAATTTTTGTTATCTCTATAATATGTTTACAAATAAAAAAAAAAGTAATTGCAAAAAAAAAACTATTCAAGACTCTTGAATTATTGATACTAAAAAAAAAAAGAAAACATCAATTGTTTTCGATAGTGGAAACTATCAATAGTTATCAGTAATGTTATTGGCAGTTTTTCGACCACTGTACGTCCCCGAGCATACAAGATTCCAATTCGAACTAAATATGTAGATACTATATGAAACTCTGAGAGATTACTATTTTCCTTGAAAAATTGTGAAGTAGGGTTTTTTTTTATATTAAAACAGAAATTTCGTCAATATTTTCTGTGTATCTTTAATGTATACATTTGAAAAATAAACCGTACACATTATGATCACTTCACTTCTTGATTTCAGTCCCTCTTCCCCAAACCCACTCACAAACGGTGCTTCGCTCTCTGTCATATTAGGTGTATCTCAGGTATCTGAAAAATCATGATTTTGAAAAAACTTGACTTAAGGAAAATATCAGATTACATTAATTATATTTCAAACATTATTAATTGGCTGAGGTAATTAATATTTATTACACGTTGTTGATTCAACAATGTTATACTGAATAAACATTCACAATATTTGAAAATACCGAAAATAGGTGATGTGATACAATCAGAATAAAACGTAAAAATACAATAGATGATAAATGAAAGGTTTTGTCGTAGAGATAAGATTAATGGTAACATAAATGAAAGAATGAATAACTACAAAATAATTATATTAAACGTAAGTAGAAGTAGGCCATTAATGGTAATTCTATCAAACACAACATGCTTGCTAACCGTTACTAATTCTATCTACTTTGAATTGGACACATTTATAAAATGTCAATAATAATTAAAAAGAAAATAAGCCATAATTTCTAAGTTTCAAACTTTTACTTTTTTAAAAGAAAAAAAAACCTTTAAATGAATTAAAATTAAGAAAATTAGCACTTCAGACAATATTATTATATGACACTGGATGCGTAATTAAATTTGATTAAAAAATTATATGATAATGATGTTGAAATCAAAAACAGTAAATATGAAACTTTCTAATTTTTTTGTTATTAATTTTTTGACGCTAAGATCAAAATCATTAACCAATAAATTTCACTTTCACCATTTTTGTATATTTAAAGTTATTTAATTTAAAATTACAATAGTGGAAAAAAAAAAACAGTAATATAAATAGTACATTAAATATTACACAGTTTTTGCAGTGTTATAATTTTAATCAAATCAGTTTTGTCTTTAGAGAGAACACGGTTTAAGAATATGACACCATCACTTCGTTTGTGGTTCTGACACCATCATAATGCACCAGCACAATAGACGGGGAATTTCTTGAAAAAAAAAAATGTGGTACTAATTTCCGTATGTTAAAATGGACCGAAAGAGTCGAAAATTCTCCATCGAAGAAGAGTTGGATGGAGCATTTGTTTTGAAACTCAAATTAATTTCTAACGAAATGTGAATTGGTTGAATTCCGATTAATTTTTCCTTATGATTAATGAGTATCATAAGCATTATTGTGAAAAAATATAATAATGCCAAAACCTACGACAACAATTACTGAACATTCTCCATTTTCGTTAACTTTGTAGATAAGGTTTATATATGAAAGAGATAAGAATCACCTATAAATTAAAATATCCGTACTATGAATTGATTTTGAAAATTTTTTTACACGGTTATCTTTAAGGGTTTGTATTTAGTTGTAGCGGACAAAAGACCATATTTTCTCGATTTTTTTTCAACAGCAAAATAAATATCTATTTAAAAACTGTTATCAACATCAATTAGTACATGTTTTGAGATACTTGCCAGATTATTCCCATAACAAGATATTTTAAAATAGCGAAACTACATCTGTATTCCAGCAACGCTTTTTTTTGGGTGCATCAGTTGCACTCGGAAACTAGTTGATATAGAGTAATTGTAAATAAAAAAAACCCTTCTTTATGTGATTTTTCCGCCTCATTCCGCCAAATTTTTTTCACGAAAAATGTCCAAAACACTGTAAACGTTTTCACGAAATTTCTTAAAAATAAGATGTTTCGTTCTTGAGTTATCATGCGGACACACACATATATATATATATATATATATATATATATATATATATATATATATATATATATATATATATATATAAATTTTAATGAACCTCATTTTTGGTTTCTCGAAGCCTCAAAACAAATTTCTGCCATAGTCCCGGGCTCAGATCTTTTCATGGCACCCGCTGTAATAAGTGAATTTTTCCAAAATGGAAAGTCACTTAACAATAGCAATATAAAAATAGTAAACTTTTCCGACTATCACAACTATACGTAAGCCCTTAACAATATTCTAAATTAGTTTTTTATCAGATTAACAAGGAAGGGTCTTGGGGGTATAATAATGAAGATTTAAATATTGAATTTGTAAGATGATACTTAATATATACCATTGCGACAATTGTTTTAATGAAATGAATAAAATAATTTTTTTTGCTCGCAGTAACTACAATTTATTTTAAATAATTACTGACTATTTATCATTAAAACATTGTAGAACTTACCATATTTCAAACAATCTATAAATTCCATTTTATATGTTTTTGAAAAATTTAATTTAATTTTTGGTTTTTAATATTACGTATAGAGGATCAAAAATATTCTAATCATATCGTATCCACATCCACATGCATACTTACTCGAAGGTGTAATTGTTTGTTTATTGGACACCAAAAACTGCTAATCGTGTCTTATCCACACGTATTCTCATATAAGCACGTATTTTATATCAAAAGTACATGCTCTTTTTCCTACACATTCCTTTCTGTACCTAATTTTCTGCATAGTCACAACTACGACAACTCAACAGTACTATTATAATCTAAAAAATTACTTATTTTGATATTCAGGTAACTTCTGCACGGTTATTTTGTAGGTGGCCTCATATACATATGTATAATAAGATTAGCAGAAAAGAAAACTTCAAATAATATTTAAATATAATCAATTTACTTGCATATGTACATGTACTAAAATTATACTACCTATAAATATGTAGTATGTAATAGTAATAATTAATAAAATAATATATTGTACTTAAATAATATGTGCATAAGTTAGGCACACAAACTATAGACGATTTGCATTTTTCGGTTATCATGTATCATTAATTCATTATTTTGGTAATTATCACCACTCAATATACTTAGTATTACTGAATGGAGGCAAAAACAAATCAGTCGTCTATAACAACCTTGAATATTTGAAATGCGTAATATTCATGTAAATCAAGGCCATACAATTCAGATAATTGGGTTGATTCATTCCTTCGTTTGAAATACCGCTCTGTTCCTCTTCACTGATCAAAGAATATCTGCCTATACTTATGTATAAATATCTACTTTATTCAGGGAGCTTTTTTTTTTGAATGTCTTGCAAGAGAAATTTAAAAAGTACTGTTGTCTAAAAATTGACTAAATGAGAAAATAAATATTTGCAGTTGTAATTCTGTTATTGCATTGAATTTTATTTGGACTGATTTGGCCATCAATAAAAGGCAAAGACTATAAAAGTCATTGATTACTATATTTTTAATAAAGCAGCCACAACTTTTTAGTTATCTGTTCATTTAATTAGCTGAATTTATAGAACTTGAGCAAAAGACATAAGTTATAAAGGCGGAGATAATAGAAAAAGTGGCCCCTTTAACAAATTATACATATTTTTATTTTAAATTTTACTGATAGCAGCAAATGTGTATTATTTTCTGTTTGTTATTAATTTTAGAAAGTCTATCGTTCTGAATTGGAATTAAACCATAATAATATAATATAATGGTCGGAATCACAGATGAGACAGATTAAGCGTACATATAAAAACCTGTGGTTCGAAAGTTGCAATGAGTTGCATTTTATACTGCTTGTATTTTATTAAAAAAAAATGAGAAAAAAAATCTTAATACGTTCGCCCTCCCCCCCCCTTTTAAAGTAAGGGTACACTCAAGCCCTAAGCGTGTTTGTAGAAAACTGTGGATAGCAGTGTGCCAACGAGTGGTTGATACCGCTTAAGGCATTTAGTTAGTCGCTGTCGGTCACTCAATGCACAACGCATTATGTTGTATTGTTGGACCATTGTTAGCTTGGACCCCACCTTGCTCCGTCCGACAATACGTGTTTTGTAATTGTGTCTGTGACAACTAACACAGTTGCAAAGATCAAACCAACACCACTACACACAGTGTGTACCTACACAGCATAGTGGTGGGAAATAGAGGGGATTTTTTGTCTACATTGGTATCAGTAGTGCAGAGATAGCAACTTGGCTTCTGATTATTCTGTGGGTACACTACAAAACGTCACAATGACGCCAACGCCCCTATTCAATTCTTTTGGATTTGTTAACACGTTCATGGTCATAAAACGCCAAATTGGTATACTATTTTAGTAGTTAATACACTTTATATGGAATAGGGTGGTGTTTGAATCAAACAAATTTCACTTACGTCAATTTCCGTTTTTTCGTTAAAAAATTGGACAAAAAACATTTATTATTTAAATAAAAGAGTTATTTACGAATTTTTTAATAGTATACTATTAAATTTTTAAATAGTATACTATAGAATTACGAGGTTTGCTTTCCAGAACTTTTTAATTTTCTTTATTTGGTAAGATCTTGACGCTTTGAATCACACATCCATCTATGTATATTTAACACATAAGTAATATAAAGAAATCATTCCGGACAAAAATGTAGTTACGACTTACGAGGTTTGATTATATAGACGACGATATGTGTTTCGACCAACGCAAAGTCTATTAACCAATATAACTTGCATACTACAAGCTACTGATATTAGTATTTTGCCAAAGCGCTAATGATTATTATTTCATCCAAACTTACATTCTGTCCCTTACCCATGTCACCGTATGCCCTGGTAAATAATAATAAGACATTACAGTGAATTTGCGCGAAATTTTATCACAGTTTGTCTTTAGAACATTTTGTTGCATTTCTTGGATTACTTCGGTATTTATATACATAATATGTATGTATGTTAGGTAACTACAACAGAATATAATTATGAATTATATACTTACTTACACAGTATGCACGAATATTGATTATTTGTTATGCTAGTTGGATTCTTAAGTATTTTGCCTTGAGTATTTTTCTTCTATATACACATTGTGTCGAATATGAGTAATAATAACAATAAATAATAAAAATATGTTGTACGTTGTGTAGATTGTATCAATGTACTGTTGTAGTATTTGTATTTTATATATAAGTATTTGTACAGATTTTCAAACATAACATGGAGATTGAATCACAGCAATTTTTATTTAAAAGAACAACACTGACCTTGGTGAATAATTACAAAATTATAATCTTAAGAAATACTTTCAATACACCACTGTTATAAATAATAATATGTGTTACATCAAAAATTACATATTTCATTATGAATTGTCATTAAAAATTTGGCTAGTTTTGTTTATTAGAAGACAAAAATACCGGGAATTTTAAATATAGGTATTTTCATCTTAAAACTTACGTAATGTTCAACCAAGTAGCTAACCGTACAAGTCACCAGTACCTGAGCTGGTAAGTCGTATGTAGGTATATTCGATTCTCACGACTAAATCTGACTACATATACAGGTTTTTCTGCGATTTCAAATCACAACTTATTCCAAACTAAATGAATATATACATAAGGCCGCTATTACAATGTCACAGAAATATGTCAAAGTTTTATTTGACCAAAGAAATATTATAGTGCAATAAGTCAACTTCGATAACAATATTTCCGTAATCGTAGTTAAAAATACTTCTTAATATTTGATCATAGATCTGATCAAAGATCTTTGACATATATCTATGACAATGTAGTAGCGGCCTAACATCTTTAAGAAAACTAGCTTCCAAGACTTACCACTGCCACCAGTTCTCCTATACATACTTCATTCGCATCATAAATATAATGGAACTGGATACCATAAACAGATATTTTTAAAAAAAAAGTAAGAGAATCTTTTCCTGATTTTCTCCAAAAAACAGCAAGAGAAAAGAAAGTAGTATTTTTTCAAAGCAAAGTGTTTTCCTAATTATTAAAATTTGCTCCGTTGCACCTAAAAACATTAAATCTTTATCTCGTTTATTCACTTAGGCTATGGTCACAGTGCATCCGAGTTTGTCAGAATTTTTGACACAGGCGCGCACGGCTAAACAAACAACTACTACATATACAGAGCGTTCATAAAGTTCCGGAACAGCTCCGCAAAAGTTCCGCAAAATCTCCGTTAATATTGACTTTATCGTAAAATAACCCGGACAAAAGTTTCATGGAAAAAAATGAGAAATTAAAAATGACCTCGAATTTGACCTTGACCAACCAGTAACATATTTTTTTCGTTTTACCTTCACACGACTTTGGGATATGAAGTATGAATATGGTTTTGAACGTAGAATTTCCCGCTGTTTTCGAATCCGAGGTCCAAAATAAGGGTTTCGATTTAAAAAAACAAAGTTGACCTCCAAATTTTGGTCAAGGTCATGTTCAAGGTCAAATTCGAGGTCATTTTCTAGTTCCTCATCTCTTCCCATGAATCTTTTGTCCGGGCTATTTTTCGATAAAGTCAATATTAACTGAGATTTTCAGCTGTTCCGGAACTTTATGAACGCTCTGTATGTTACTGAATGTAAATGGTCACAGTGAGACCGAATTACACTGGTGTGAACGGTCAAATTTCACCGACCACAGACCAAAATCAAATGAATTTGATTTTTCCGGCAGTATATTATGCCAGTGTTATGTTGTACGATATGAATAAATAAGTACGTACAAATAATAAATTTAAAATCATATTTATCACTATTATAATACTATTATTGGATTTATTAAAAAATTTGCCACATTTTTCCGCTAAATATAAGAAAATAGTGTAAAATTTATTATTATTACTTTTTTTTCTTGCAAATTCCACTTTCAACTTTTGTATTTTTTTATAGCAGAAAATTAATATTTTTAGTAAAGGATTCTCTAAAACGTGAATTTGTTTAACGACATAATTTCTAAATTATATTGAAATTAAGAATCAATTTTCCCGTTACACTTCCGAATACGGACACAAGGTGACCACACAATTCGTCCGTGTATACACTGCCATGTACGGACGTGTAAATACACTGCCGAAGTCTGATGCACTGTGACCATGTGTACAGTAGTTAAAAAACACATCATGAAAAGAATTTAAAATAGGTATATACAAATAAAAAATAAAAAATTTAAATAAAAAAATAAAACTATTATTTAAATTGTGTGGAATAAATTAACATTAAGTATACTCTGAATAAATTAAACAAACTAGGCAATATAGGAGCTAAGATTCAATAATGTAAATTTTTACATATCGTTTGAAATCAATTGAGCATGAATCTTAAAAGTCATTTTTAAAAAGCAAATTTTCAAAAATATGAAGTAGAACAATGGAAAATTGAGTGTTACTGATAGTTCTGAAACATAAACTAATTTTTGAAAACTCTGAAACATACACGGAGAGAAAATTCCTATAAAAATTACTGTGCTCATACTACTACAATCGACGTATAACAGGCGAAGATATCCAATTTTTGTAAAATTATAAAAATTATAGTTATATTATTGTAATTTTTATAATTTTACCGTACAAAAATTGGTATGTTCGCCTGTTATACGCCGATTGTAGTATGAGCACAGTAATATTTATAGGAATTTTCTCTCCGTGTACATTACCACTTAAAAAGAAAACTAAGTTCGCATCATAGTTCGAAAAAGATAAAAGCTATAAAGCTTCTGGTTATAACAATCGGTAATCTAGCATTATTGAAACTGCAATAAAAATGCACACTCCCAAAAAACTCACTCTGTAAACCTAGATAAAGCAACGAAAGTTCTTATATGTACGTACTTCCTACGTTTATTATTAAAAAAATTTTATTTTTTATTTTTTTCTTTATTGCAAAATCAAGGCTAAAAAATTGTAATAGCAACAACTTACAAACAAGAATTGAAGGGATCGGGTTTGGAGAAAAATTACCAAGAGTTAACTAGGCAGCCGGGGTCACTGGTTTTACAATAATATAGGTATAAATAAATACACGTATCTACAAAATTACTCCATTTTCATTGGTTTTCACTCCATTCAATTCTTGTGTATTTTTGACATTTTATTAAATAAAAGTCTTTTAATTATGATGTGTAATTTTATAACTTTAACAAACTTAATATTACTAACTGTTTTAAACTCATGACTATATTTCACAATTATTGGGGAATCAAATGGAGGCGTCGTTTAATATATTTAGCTTACCGGCAGTAGTTTTTTCATTCGTCACCAAATGGCATGAATTGACACTTAAAAAATGGTAGCAATTTGAAATTGTTTGTTTTAATTTAAAAATTCAGTAAATTATTATGAAAAAATCATATTAACATTTAAAAAATATGGCAGTTTGTATTTTGTAAACTAAACAACATAAATTTTGTCAATTGTCAAAACCTAATAAACAAACCTTGCGTACTGGCAATAGTCATTTTTTTGACCACTAGTTCGCGTATCCAAGTTTTACGATTCCCAATAGTTTGTTAATTTAATTTTATCTTTATACACTGATAAAAATGGGGGTAAATTTACATTACTTTTACATAAAAAATAAGGTAAAAATAAGGCAATTTTAATGTAAAAATATTCGCTACATAAAATTTACTGAATTTTTACAAAAATTCTGTAAAAGTATGGAAATTTCCAACTTATAATTCCATTTTTGTGTAGTTTTACATTTTTTTAAGGAAAAATACGTTTTTAAAATCTCAAATTACAAAATTAACTGTTAAAAATGTAAATTTGCACAATGATTACGTAATAATACAATATTTGTGTAAAATCACATAACTTTTGTGTAATTACGACGTCACGATCATGCGCATTTTATCATTCATCATGTTTATTCTGTATGGCGTCCTCGAATATATCTACGTGTATTATAAAGATTGTGTTTTCTAACTGTTTAAATTAATGTAATTAATAGTAATTATACATTTATGTTTGATTAATACACTGCTTACAAAAAATTACAATTTTTTAAATAAGTAATAAATTAAAAGTAATTATTAAAACTTATAAATTTGTGTATAAAAAAAAATTTGTGTAAAAATTGTAGGTTGTGTGTCCGTGAATGTGCATTTTTCTTTGTTGAAATATGGCATGAATCTGTCGTAAAAAATTAGTGATGTTTTGTGTTTATGTGTAAAATAAAATAATATAAAAGTGACTTTTGTTATTTTAAATATGTGTATTATTGGTTATTATTGTTATTATTTTTAAGGAATTTCCTTGTTCAATTTCTAAATTTAAATTTTCACTTAAAAGTATATACCTAACCTTATTACCTGATGTAAAAATTATAACTTAATTATGTGTTAAAATTATGATACAGTTACTGCAATGTTAACAATAAATTGTTTTCATGATATACATAAAGAAAATTCACAAACTGTATGTATATTAAGGGGGTATTCTACTCTAGAGGTTCGATTTTAAGGTGATTTTACGGGCGTAATCAAAAAAAAAAAAAAAAAAAAAACAGTAAACATTTTTAGGACTCATTTTTTTACCAGTTTTTTATTGATATTTAAAAAGTATAAAAATGTATAAAAATTTTTAAAAAATTCAAAATTGAAATCGGTACATGCCGGCAAAGTAGGGAATGAAAAAAAAGGGGTCTCCTGGTTGACGTAATTCCAACTCCCCTGGTGATCTAAAACATAAAATTTTAGTTAATTCTTAATAAACAAGGATGTATAGTTAGTTGGACGTAACCGATTTGGAGAAATAAATTTTTTCACAAGATGGAGTCTATTGAAAATAAAATTATTTTTTCGTCGCCTTTTTTCAACTTTGAAAATTTTTTAAAAATAGTAACCCTACATCGGATTAATTTGGATAGTATTAAGAAGGTCTGTACCAAATTTCAAGTAAATTGGTGCATTAAAATTTGAAATATCATGTCAACCGTATCGTAGTTTCGAGTATTATTAGTAGTTTCGAGTAATTTATATAAAAATTTGAATTTAACACTGGAAAGATACACAGTACACAGGGAAAAAATAACCATAACTCCGAAAATAATTCGAATTTCCGTAAACCCTTTTAGAGGCTTATTCTTAAAGGTCTGAGCTTTGAAAATATTAAAAAGAGAAAATCGATTTTTTTGAATCTCTAGACTAAAATACCCCCTTAAAGAAGTTCAAGATAATTGAGGATATCTACAAAAGTAAAGGAGTTGATGAGATGAGAAACTGAGCTTAAAATGGTTATCGTCTTTGTACGTTACAGACATAAAATCGAAACAATTTTTAAAAGTAAATATTTTAACAGCTATAAATAATTTAAATAGGTACATACACGGAATTCAATTTAATAAATTTTCAAAAAATTGCATATATATTTATAGGTAAAAGTATTTTAGAAAATAATGGGCTGATTTTTCTCTACCTCGTAATGAGATCAGTGGAAAATTATGTTCAGATTTATGCAAGCAAAAATGTTATAAAACACTTTTAAATTACGAAAAATTGGTCTGCGAAAATATGTACAAAAATCCATTTCAAAATTAATTCAAGACCAAAATAATTACATCTGGAACCAAATCGGTGTTTATGTATAAGAATTTAATAAAAATAAAATAAAATAAATAATAATTATAAATCTGTATATACAGAAACTATAGAATCTTTTAAGTTATGTATTTTAAAATCACATGTTTCAAATATTATTTATCAAAATCATGAGACATTTATGGCGATATTACATTTTTTCGGGTCGGAAAAGTCGGACATTTTATACATGTAAAGTACACTCTTAGAATTATACTTTAATAATATTTTTTGAAAGTTTCAGAGAAAAATTGCAAGGATTTTCAAAATTACGCTTGTAATTTTTTTTAATCAAAATATATTATAGCTTGAAAAACATTTAACTGATCAGTCTGAAAATTTTAATTTTTTTTCTGCATAACAACAATCACAGAACAGATTATGATTTGATGATTTCGGAAGCAGCATCTTTTTCCGTAAAAAAAAACCGTAAAAAACTGAACAAAAGATTGTCCAATTCCTTTTATTCTAGTCCATTTTATGGGTACTGTTGTTTAGAAGAAAATATTAAAATTTTGAATTGATCGGTAAAATAGTTTTATGTTATTGTGCACGCCGCACAAAAATCTTGTTTCCAGAAATTCAAATTCAGTTTTGACAAAGTGTATAATACCCATTAGAGTATCTGGCGTTATAATCATTTCGAAAATATTTGAGAAAATATTTTTCTGAAACTTTTAGATAATATTATTTAAATATACCTGATACTTTCCAGTAAATCACTTTCTAGAAAGTAGATTTTCCTGACGCGGGAAAATGTAATGTGACCTTAAAATATTAAGGTGATAAATTTCTATGTTTTTAAACACGTAAATAATTTATTATTGTTAATTGTTTATATTTTTGTATTATTTTACAAAAAATATTACATATACAAAAGTTATTACACTTCTATTTATAATTAACAATTGTCAATTGTAAAAGTAATATAATACTGGAAATAAGTATCTAATTGTTACTGGTACATCTATAGATAATACATTGTAATATTACAAAAAATACTGTAATATTACAATATACTAGTGTAATAATACTATGTAAACTTACAGATTTCATATGTACTTTTGTAAACATACAAAGTAAATTTGTAAAAACACCATGTAATTTTGTAAAAACACAGTGTAATTTTTTATAAATACAATGTAATTTTAAAATTTACTGTGTAAATATACATAAACTTTACTGTAAAATTACAGTTTTTTATTTACATACTCCCCCTTAAATTACCTAAATATTAGTGTAAAATTACATGCATTTTTATGTAAAAAATTGTGTAAAATTACAGATAAATATTACATGAGTTATGTAAAATTACAGTCGTCTGTGAATTTACAGTACTTTTTATGTACAAAAGTAACCAATGATATTTGCTGTAATTTTACACTGGAACTTTTTACCGTGTATAATACCTACATCAATTGTAATTTTTAATGTGTGATTGTGACATTTACAAAACATGCAAGCAGGATTTAATTTAAGCGGTAACGCGGCGGAATGGTGTTCCGGCACCTTCCGGGGATTTTTGTTTTACCGGAACCGTCGGGCATGCTGTAGGATTTTTTGATCAGTATCGTTAGGAGCTGTAACGTTGAAAGCAGAAGCCCACGATAAGTCAAGGTGATGACTGATCACTTACCATGTTTTCTTTTTTTTTTTGCTCCACTCTTTGTTTTTTAAGGAAATTTTTGTGAAAAATAAAAAATTAGAAAAAGCGTTCCGACACCTACAATTTTAGAAATTAAGCCCTGCATGTAAATACTATATTTTGCATAAACAATTTTCATTTTCTCCCTTTTTGTAATAATTATTTTCTTTATAAATAATTATGTAGTAACTCACTTGAAGATGAAATTATAAATTTCGAAACGTCGCGTCGCTAATAAACTATTTAACATCTACCAGCAACTGTTGCTGATTTTTCTCTAAACCTTACTCTTCAATTATCGAACAACAGGACAGTGAGGAGAAATGACGGGCCCTAGAGAAAAAAAAAACACATTTTTAAAAATTTTCCCTCCAAAAGAGTGGCGAGCAAAAAACTACTTTTATTTTTTCCCGGGCGTCAGTGCTGCAACCCCGACTACCCCGTCCTCTCATCGCGTCGGGTCTCTCGAACGGTATCACCTAACTACCAAACCTTTTGACAATACAAACACGAAGCAAGTCAGCCCTTTGAATTAAATTTAAAATAAAAAAATATAGTGTAAAATCATTTTTAAAATAACTGAAGATAATGCAATAATATTTTTATGCAGATGGACCTCCATTTTTCTTAGCCGCTATATAATATACATAAAGTGAATGTAGTATTTATTAGATATACACACTATTACAAAGACACAAATTTCTCAATCAAAATTAAAACTGAAAAAATACAATGTTCTTTGAGAAAATCTACCATTATATAAAAAATTGTAGTTCTATAATAAAAGTACCGTATACAAAAATGCTTTTGTTTCCGTATACTGAACACACGAACAAAAAGTATACGTTTTTATGTGTGACTGTTTCTGCCGTCTGCGTCTGTTTGAATCATCACTGTTAATTATATGGCTTGAAAATATTTAAACTATTTATTTTATTTTGTAATCTTGTACGTGATACAAGCTAACAGTACTAAAAATATCAAAAACATCACAATATGTTTCATTTTAAAAACACAAAATGTTGAAAAAGATCGGACAGATACAAATCTATTAATTCATAATGAAAACAAAATGAACTTTCAACTCTATTTATTTAATACATTGCACAGCAGTCCAAATTCCAAAAAAAGCGGACAAAAATCAGAAATTAGTTTGAGTAAAACAAAAATTGGTATATAAGGGTATTCAAGGGCCCTGATTATGAATTTGATATTATCATTTTGAAAATTCAAAATGGCAGGTCCAAAATGGCGGGCAAAAATAAAAAAAATTAGTTTTATTGAAACAAAAAATAGTATATAAAGGTTTTTAAGGTCGCTGATTTTGAATATGAAGTGAGACAAGAAAAAACTGAAAATAGTGTAAAAAACGAAGGGGCAATTGGGGCAACAACTTTGTTTTTTAAAATAATCTACATACTTCATACGTGCTTCATACTTTGTTGCAAAAAAAGCAAACCATCTAACTCGATCATATTCAAACTATTTCTTATAATTAAACACATTAATAATGCAATATTTCTCTGTAATAAGTACACCCTATAGAAATATTAAATTACCCTTTACCACATATCCATAATGATTACTTACCTTCATTTTCAACTTCCATCACATTTGATTTCAAAAACACACTTGCAAATAAAAATTATTAATGAACAACTAAAAGATGCGTACGATACCGGTACTCAGTTATCTGTGTTTGACCTTCCCTTATCTGGTAATACAGACGGTATAATGGACTGTCGGTTTGCACCGAGGTGCAGTGGTGTCTCCCTTACGGTAATATGGGGTAATGACTTCAAAATTACAAACTTCAGTTTTCTCACTTTTGCCCGCTTTTGGAAATTGGACCACTGTGAATTGTACGTTTAACTAGGTTTATAAAAATATAAAATTTACTAGCGAATTTGTCCCTTAAGGGGAGGTTTACTTGAGCGTCGTTAAAAAAATCAATTTTTTTCAGAAATTGGTAGCTAATTATGTGTAGAATATGTTCCCAAAGTGATTTTGCTGAAAGTAATTTAAGGGAAGATTTACTTGAGATTTGATCAGAAAATCCATTTTTTTTGCCGAAATTGATAGTAAATTATGTGTGGAATATGTTCCCAAAGTGACTTTGCTGAAAATAATTTTAAAAAAAAGTTTTTTGCACATTAACCGAATCAAGCTTTCTATAAAAAGAAACTCAAAAAACGTAGTTCACGCAATAATGAGCATTAAATATAAAATTTTGAAAATACGTTTCTTTATATATATTTTATAATATCTCGGAACCACATTATTGGAACAGGTTGACACGGTAACTCAAAAACTATTCGATGAATCCGTTTTTTTAATTTTTTATTTTAAAGATAATTCAATTCTCGGGCACCTATACCTAAGTCCGATACACTTTCAATATTTTTTATTTTTTTTTATTTTACTTTAAAGAGCGAAAAATAAGACAAAAATCGTAATCAAAAGTTCACACATCCGCTCATTTTCTTTCAGCAATTTATTGATATTATAGTTATGGGTGCCGGTACTCTTCATATATTTTATAAATCTTTTTTGTTTTTGGATTTCAGTGGTTTATTACCGATGCTATGATGTCAACCAACAAGGCATCGGATTTTCGGATCGTCACACTGCACTATCTATAAAATGGACAATTTTTTATATTTTTCTTTGGAAAATTTTTTTTATATAGTTTAATATTTAGTAAATATGTGTACAAAATTTGAAATTGATACTTACTTCCGGTCTTGAGAAAAAAGTTCCAGAAAAATACATAATTTTTAAGGACTCTCAAGTAAACCTCCCTTTAAGTGATTACATGGTTTGTTTTTAGAAAAAAAAATTTAAAAACACTATTTTTGCGATTTTATTTTTTGGCAATATAAGGAGACAATTTACAGTCGAATACCCGTTATAAGACTGTCCCTTATAAGACCCTTCCCCTTTTTCAGCAGCTGTAACTTCCCTCACTTAATCATTTTTTTGAGTTTTGTATCAAACCACTCCTTATAAGACTATGCTGAAACTGTTAAAATTATAAACTGAGTATAGGAATGCAATGTTAAAATGAAATAGTTTTATAAGGAGAAGCCGAGCGACAAAATTAAATGCGCGGTAGTGAGGGCACTCAAATTCCGAGAAAAATTTGTCCTACGTCTCCTAGACTAGCCTTATAACGGGCATTGGACTGTATTTCAACTTTTGACATATTGTTATACAGTCGAATGTCCGTTATAAGATTAGCCAGGAGACGTAGCGGAAATTTTTCTCGGAATCTTTTATGCCCTCACTACGGCCCACTTAGTTTTGTCGCTTGACTACTTCTTATAAGACTATTTCATTTCAGTGTTGCATTCCCATACGTACAATTAGTTTATAATTTTAATAGTTTCAGCATAGTCTTATAAGGAGTAGTGTAGCACAAAACTCGGAAAAAGTGATTAAGTGGGGAAAGTTGCAGCTGCTTATTGAGAGGAAGAGTCTTATAAGGGACAGTCTTATAACAGGTATTTGACTGTATATTATTTTGAGACACTGTGAAAAAAATTTTCATGAAAAAATAATGGAAATTAGGCCATTGGCAGCTAGTTGTCAAAAATCGCTGATTTTTCGCCGTAGGCGAGTAATTAATAAAATCCTTATCTGAAATCAAAAAAAAAAGAAAAAAAAAACTTTTTCTATTAGTAGATGCTCAAAAGAAAGATGTAGAAAATCAAAATCTTTTGTTTAAAACGCTGTCAAAAATTGAAATTTCATTTTTTTTAAACCCTTCATTCAAGTCCAAGCCATAAACATCTACTAATAGAAAAAATTTTGTTTTTTGGATTTCAGAAAAGGATTTCACGAGTTACTCTGCCTACGGTGAAGAATCAGCGGTTTCTGAAAACTAGCTGCCAATGGAATTTCTTTTCTATGAAAATCTTTTTACAGTTTCTCAAAATAATATATAATAATATGCCAAAAGTTGGAATGATATATATTTTCTTATAGGTACTGCAAAGAAAAATCGAAGAAATATTTTTACTTTTAAATATGCAGAACACGCTCTTCTGTGACCGACTGTATTTTAAATACATAATTATGATATCTATTTCTGATTCCCTTCATAGTCTTTATAGGCTTAGAACAGAAAAATACAGTTTTAATTATAGCTTAGTATGTCTAAAATCGGCTACGATTAAGTTCTTATTGTATTCTTTTTTTTAGTTTAACTAGTTAGTCATGTCAGTTTTACAATTAAGAAAAAGCTGTCAAACAACATCTTACCTTGCCATCTTCACATACCGCTTCATTACTCTTTCAGTAGTTGTACCCATATAAAATGATTACCATGAAAAATATCAAGCTCTATATAGCACTCCTTTCATGAAAAAACAAATGTTCAGAAAGTAAATATTGCTTAGATTTGATATCCAACCATAGGTAGTTTTATTGTGGAAGCCAGGAAAATAGATTAGATATGAACACAGAGATCTATTATCTTTAAAATCGTTTTTGTTTCAGCCTTTTAGGATTGCAAACACAAAAATTAGCGTAAATTGGAAAACAATAATGGCCGCCACGCTTAAATGGTTTAAGATGATTTTTTTAAAGAACTATTCTTAAGTAATACCTCAAATACAATAAAACCAACTGGGAAAATATTAATATTTTCTAAAATAATGGTCAAGTAACCACCTCTGGACCACTCTTTATATGAATTGATCCTTTTATATGTACCTTATAGTACAAAACCTTCTAAAAAACGTATTTTAATCATACATCATCCTTAAACTTAGGAGTTTATCTATAGTACATATTTATAACAATTACAAACAAGATTGGTCCGTTCTTTATGTAATCACAAAAAACGATAAGAATAAGAGAAGTTTTAGAGCAGACAAGTCTGCAAGTTAAAGTGTTCCAACAAGTAAAAAACCTTGTGTCGTCAATTTTACGGTTCTAGGGTTAAGGTAGGGTCAAGACTAGTATACTGTACATGTGACTTGTGAACCCCAAGCCAGTTAGTTAGTTAATTTATTTTACCCGCCTCACCTGCGCGAACGATGTAAGCTATGATGATGATAAGGAGAAAAAGCCAATGTCCGTTGGGAGCATATATATATATATATATATATATATATATATATATATATATATATATATATATATATATATATATATATATATATATATATATAGACTCTCTATAATTCAAAACTGCGGTAATTCTAAACTCTCTATAATTCAAAGGTATCACGAGTTCCGTACAAAATCTCTTTATATTTCGAACGAAAAAATCATTGCTACGTAACAAAACGACGCGTTAATTCGAAATCATCGGCGTCAAACACTCGACAATTTAAAGTTGTAGAGAGAAAGAGGCAGAAAGATTGTAAGTACATTTTGAGACAAGTTCAAGTTCATTCATCGCAAATGCTTAAAAAATTAAAATTGTTACTTGTGATAATTCGAACCTCTCTATAATTCGTAATATTTTAAGAGTTTCTTGAATTTCGAATTAACGAGAGTCGACTACATATATATATATATATATATATATATATATATATATATATATATATATATATATATATATATATATATATATATATATATATTTCAAATAAGAGTTGTAGATATCGACGGGGGCAACCGATTGCTATCGTCAGGAGTTTTATAGCTCTTATGGTTTTCGAGTTATGATACAAACTTAAAGATTTTTAAATGAGACTATATGTTAATTTTTCGATAAAACTGATCTAATGCATCAATTAAAAATATAAATGAAGAAAAAAAAATTGTTTACCCAAGTTTATTTTTTGAATTTTTCTTTAATTTAGCAATTAGGCGGTAGAAATATGCATATGTATTTGAGGCTCTTTCAACCGACAGAGCTTTTGACGGCTAACATTTCTATTACATCCAAGAAAAGAACCTTTTCCAGTATCATTCTCTGCAATACAGTATTGATAATGATTGGCAGTAATTCAGATTTTGGAGTATAGATGTCGCGCTCTATTTCAAGTTTTTAACAGTTTTGCATAATAAAATCAAATTATTTTAAAAAATTAGTATTTAAAGTGATTTAATTTAAAAATAATTTGAAGTATTTCATTAATTTACTGAAAAATATATTTATCTTTTATTTATTTAATTTATTTTTGCCAACAACAGGTGGCAAGTGAAATAAATGACTCTAATGTACATACTCAATACAAAACAAAATGACATTGGCGTTTCTTAATAGTAGCAAAGTAAGGTTAATTGGGAACGAAAATATTATTAATAAATATATTCAAATAGTGTAAAAATATTTGAAATTCGATAGTATTTTCTTTTTATTACAAACCAAATTAAAAAGGAGAAGTTTTTTCACAAAAAAACTTTTCATTTCCTTTAAAAATACTTGCTACAAAAATATGTTTAGACGCCTATGGATCTGTCAAACAGTGACATTTCAGAAAAATAATTTTTTTATTTTTCAATAAATTAAAACTGAAATTTTATTTCCTTATTGTACTTAGTTATCATTTTTATATGATAATTTAATCTATTTAATAATTTTAATGTCGGATGGAAAACGTAATAATCGTTTAATTTTTCGTTACTACATTGTCAAAAATGGCAACCATATTGAGTCAATATCTTTCTAAATTATGTAAAATCCTAATCGTTTACAAGTACTTGAGTACGAAATTTAAAAGTGTCATTTTTAAAACGTAATTATTCAAAAATATGAGATAAAACAATGAGAATTTGAGTGTTACTGGTACTTTTAAACATAAACAAATTTTTGAAAAACTTTTAAACATACGTTTCCATTTAAAAAACTATAAGTTTGTATCATAACTCGAAAATCATAAGAGCTATAAAGCTTCTGACTATAGCAATCGGTTGCCCCTGTCGATATCTACAACTCTTATTTAAAACTCTCGAAAAACTCACACGGTATATATATATATATATATATATATATATATATATATATATATATATATATATATATATATATATATATATATTACAGAAACTTTAAGTTAATTTTTTCACAAATTCAGAATTTTATGTGCCGGGCAATGTC
The DNA here is from genome assembly GCA_035578155.1 of Brachynemurus nebulosus. Taxonomy (NCBI): domain Eukaryota; kingdom Metazoa; phylum Arthropoda; class Insecta; order Neuroptera; family Myrmeleontidae; genus Brachynemurus; species Brachynemurus nebulosus. The sequence goes on from JAPWDM010000001.1 coordinate 97,149,700, forward strand.
ACTTAAAAACTATTCAACCAATCATTCAAATACGAACTTTTTTAATGTTTAATATCTTGTTAAATAACCATTAACAATTGTTTAATAGTATATTGTGCAATAAGTGCGGGAAGTATTGTTGATTGCCCCACTCATTCGCTTGAGTGGGGCAATCAACAATCCCGCACGAGTTGTACATATGTACTATTTTTTATTACGAATTTCACATACTTTTTTCTATTATTATGACTACTTTTGACATTTTTATTACTTTTTAAAATAATACTTTTGAGTGTTCGTCTTTTTTTTCTGAATTAATTATCGTTTAAATTACTTTGTTGGTGGTTTCTATAGAAATAATTATGAAATATTTATTAAATGAAAAATTAAGAGGCGGCTTTGCGTGTTTTATTGTCAATTTGCGTGTGGAAAGTTACTTTCCACACGCAAAATAGTATGCGGGAAGAGTACAGTGGGCAAACAGCTATTTTGCGTACAGAAATGTGTGCGCCAAGTTAGTACTTCTCCCGCATGAGTAATAAAAAAAACTTTACTATTTTATCAATTTTATAGAAAATGTAGGTGCTTGTTGTACGTTTTTAGATGAATAGACAAAATTATTTTGAAATCTTTGTTTTATATTATTAATTTTGTCGCATGAGTGTTGTCTGGCGTAAATTCGGCGAATCAAGTTTCAGTAGCCGCAATTCTGAAAGCTTACACCAGCAAAAAATCATATCACTGTCCTTCAATTCAATAGGAGTTAGCGTTTCTGCACAACAAAAATTTAAATAGGAATAAGTTCTATATACCTAGTTATTTAGAAACAAGACAACAACCAAATGCTGATTCAGGAGGTGGCCATAGTTGTCATCATCCCACCCCACTGAACGTAAAAAAAAAATTGGAATATGTGTATTATTTTTGAAATGTTAGTTTAGGAACTTTTTTTGAATTTACTATGAACCTTTCTTTATCTATTTTTTCGCTGAAATAAAAAAAGATCTCTCCCACTTTTATGGTTCTTTTATATAAGTAATTACATTTGCATTTTTTTTCCTTTTCTGACGAACCGGCAACAACCTTCTCTTTTTTTTAGTGACTCAGGGCAGCAGGGCAGTTTAACATTAGATGTAGGTATGTAATTTTTGTTTATTGTGTTTGGAATATGAATCTGTTCTGCAAAACAGAGAAGGAAATATGGTGTTCATATTCCAAACAAAATAAAAAGCTATATATAGGTATATATATACACCTATGAACACCATATTTCCTTCTCTGTTTTGCAGAACAGATTCATATTCCAAACACAATAAACAAAATATATAATAATTTTCATTGAAATAAATATTGCACAATTTTTAAATGTATAAAGTGGGAATTCGAATACAGATTATGAATAAATAAATACTGAAACGCTGCATCTTTTGTTGAAGGTGTGTTAATATACAATTTTTGTGTTTTTTTTTTTTTTTTAAAGAGAAGTTAATTGCATTGTTTTCAACTGTACATATGCACAACACGCATAGCTGTCTAGTACCTACCTACAATACATAGATATAGCTACGTACAGTTTGTTTCCGAGAAGTAAGAACATACAAATTCAAATGTGGGAAACAATTGCAGGAATTAGATTTTTAAAAGCTCTTATTTAACTTGCAATGTTAGTTTGTTTAGATCAAATTTTGTAACCAGAATTTAGACAACTTCTAACACAGCTAGAGATTTCAAATTTTATATACGTGTACAACTTTGATGACAATGCAATACTATATAATTAGTTTTGTCCTAAATTCCCTCAAAACTAGAATTGTTGATTTTTAGTACTGTGCAAATTTTTTTAACATTTCGAACTGTCCAATATTTTCGACTGATTTTACATTGCAATTTTTAGTTTCCATAGTTATGTTTGATTAGGGTAAGTTTTTTTTTAAATTATTATTCGACTAAAAGTATAAAATAAAGTAAAAAAAAAAAAATTAACTCAAGCTCTTATTAAAAATGGGCTAAAAAATACTTTAACTACTTTAATAACTTTTGAGTGAAGTTTGAAGCAAGATGCAACATGTAACTTATAATAGCCTGATGCGTTTAATTAAGTTTGATAGCTACTGAAAAGTAAATTAGCTACTTATATCCAAAATGGAAGTAATTGATGATAACGGTTTAAATTTTTTATAAAGTATGTTGCATATTGCTTTAAAATTCAGTTAAAAGTTATTTTATACTTTCAATTCATTTTTAAATAAAAGCTTGCTTTAAATTTTTTTTTTAAATTTATATAGGTAATTTTTATACAATATCGATAGTATTTAATTTTAAAATGATGTTTCCCGAAAAAACAGTATAATTACAATAAACGTAAAAACTTTTGCTATATGTTATCTGGATTTTATTAGACAAATACTAAAGGTCAACGCCTTGACGACCATTGGCATCATAAGACGTCAAGTGAAACCTTACTAAGTCATACACTGCGTCGCACAACGTCAACAATTCCATACAAAATCCAATAACGTACACAACAGAATAGCGTACCATTTGGCATTTTATCATTACAAGTTATGAACGACAAGGTGTTAATTTAATTAATTATAATTGTTACAATAAATTTGTTACTATTATTGGCTTTTATTTATTTTAGAACCCTATTTTGCTGCAATATGACGTCACTTTATGTTAAATATCTACTAAAAACAAATACAAAACGCCTCTGATCACAACAAACTTACCAAATATTAAAATGTATATGTTTCCAGTTGTTTGAAACATTCTGTATGTGCATTTTTAATGGTAAATTTGAATATAATAATACTAACTTGTACAGTTAAATTAGATTACATACAATCAGATGTAGGTACCTACTTACTGCCATTATGTACCTATATATATATATATATATATATATATATATATATATATATATATATATATATATATATATATATATATATATATATATATATATATATATATATATATATATATATATAAATACAATTGCGTCGGATGTATGATACCTACACACACACAGAGTTATTTAGGTGTTTGCAGATATAGGCATATGAATTAATATACTTTATAGTACAGAATCCGTATAGGGAACGATCTTCACTGGTGAGGTAACCGAATGGAATCTATTTTTTATGAAATAAAATAAGTTAAGAGAGGTAACGGTAATGGATTGCCTAATGAAAACTTGTCAAAACTATTTTTAATTAAAAATAAATAATTTATTTTTTCCTATATCTTCACCAATCTTCTGATCAAAAAAATTGAACATTAATCGAAAGTTTGAAGCCTATAGAATATGCAAACGTGGGGTTGCCTACCTTTTTTTTGTCAAAGTTGTCAGGTTAAACCAATTACGATTTTCGAATATATTTTAGTTTTATAATCTCACTCTCTATTTCAAAAAGCACAAAATAAAAGATAAATAATTTTTATTAATCAATTATTACGCAGCGTATAACGTGACACTTTTAAATAATATGTAGTATATTATTATACATAAGTACCTACATAATAGGAAATGCATTGCGATAGAAATGAGATTAAAATTGAACAATAAAATAACACAAGTTATGTTAATCATACTTTTTTTTAATCTAAAATTCTGATATTAAAATATTCAAGGCCTTTCGAAAACAAAATGTTCTGTTTTATTTATGTACTAGCTGTACCCGCGACGTCATTCGCACAACACGTTAGTATAAAATCAATGAAAAGTACTTACTTAAGTCAATTTTACAATAAGTCAAGTTTACAATTATTAAACTTGTGAAACATACTTAAATATAAATATAACTACTGTAAACTTGTATGATATAAATCTAACTTGTAAAGAAGAGAATGCAAATGAACAAAATCGTATTGCAATTTTTATAAAGTTTGCGTGTAATTTTTGCTCGAATCGATTTGACATTTTCTCACGGAACTAAGACATTTTCCTGCAGTAAACAGTATCCTAAATGTCAGCCCCGCTAATATAAGTTACCACCAGGCTAAAGGGTCTAGCGTCATAAGTATAGTGAAATGGCTCCTGAAAGATATTTTCCAAATAGTGTTTGTAGTTGAAAGGATGTGTCATTAGAAAAGAACACATATGGTTTTTGAACCTTGACCTTGAACCGTTCTCGAGATAATAAGAAATACCCCCTGTCACAGCATCCTACATAACAGCGAACTTTCGATTAAAAAATTAATTTTTCTCGAAAGCCCTCTCACATAGGATAATAGTCCTAGACAGCCTACGTGATTTTTTTTACTTACTACAATGGTATAAAAACAACTCAAAAAGCTTTTGAATTTTTGAAAATTTTGGCAGAAAAATAATTTTTACAGGACTTAAAAACTAATCTACGATTTACGGACTTTCAACGTAACCAAGTAACTAGGTTCTATCAACGTATACGCACACACTTATGTGTACTTTTTCACTATAAAAAACAAAAATATAGTATGTAAAATTGTGAGTAATTGTTGCTGTTTACAAGTGTATTAAAATGGACCTACTCAGATCTATTGTTTATTAGAACTTAGTTTGTGTATGTATGCAGGGCCGGATTTACCCTAAGTGCCGTCCATGAAAAATGCCGTCCCTGTCTTTCACTAAAAGAGGCAAAAAACATTTCTAAAAAAAATTCGCTAAAAAAATAAGTAAAATAAATTTTGAGAGTCTGTAACTTTGTAACTATTTGTAATACGAGAAAGGGTATATAGCAAGATAAGCATATAGGGAAATGGCCCCCATAGCCGATGTCTGTAATAATATACGTAGTAACATTGGTACCCCAAGTGATTACCAAATATAGGATCACTGACCCTTAACCTTGATTTGTCCTTGAGATATTAACCAATATATGTGTGAGTGCTGCAATTTTTCAAACTCAATTTTCTCAAAAACTATAACACCTAGAAAAATAAAACCGATGCCAAAATTTAGGTAATACTTGGGACTAAATTATATATTTTTTTGACATTTTTCCCTAAATTTGAAAATTTCAAAATGATTACATAAAAAATATATTTTATTTTTTAGTATGGTGTTACTATACTTACATCCTTAAAAAAGATACAGAATATTGTTTACCTTATGTACTTACAGCACATCAAATTTCATCAAAATTGAAGATGCGCTTTTTGAGTAATAAATAATTTATTGGGTATATGGTATGTATTAACAGTAGAAAAGGGTGCTTAAAAATAACTGTATAAAAAAAAATTTTAATTTTTTGGTAAATTTCTAGTATATACTTACACCGTTCAAAAAAATGCAATATATTGTTTAGCCTATCTACTTATCCTACATACATCAAAGCCCATTAAAATCAAAAGGGTGCTTTTTGAGTAATAATAATTAATTTATTAGTAACTTTTATAAATATTTATGCGCAATGATCACTTAGTTACATGTATTTGGAGTTTGCTTTGTGTAACATATGAAGAGACTATTTTTTTATCCTACTCATTCTGTGATGGTTGCAAACAAAACTTAAAGTTTGACACATATTATGAGTGATTTGGTTTTCTGTATTGATTGTTGTAATATTAGCTTGTAATAGGTTTTAACATTTACTCAAATAGTTCCAGTAGTTGCATTAAGTATTAAATGAGTAGATAATTACTGTAAAATACAAATTTCAGATTGTATTGGCTTAGTACAGAATTACATTAGTCTTCTCTGGGTTTTATTTTACGTCTAAAAGAAAACTTAAAGATTTTGATTTAAGATTATGCTACAAGCAATATTGTTGCAACTAACTGCTCGAATGGTCAAATCGAACGGTAGGATACTCTACTCATGTTTCAAGTGCGAAATATTATTTACAACCAGATATAAATATAATATTAAACAGAATATTACCAAAAATATTTTTAAATGATTCGATTAATGTGCTTATAAATGAAAATAGTAATGACAGTGACTGAAATTATTAAAAAAAATTTTAATTTGTTTTTATAAACTGGTGGAAAATACTCCTATCCCCACAAATAAATTATCATAATCCATCTAGACTCCCTATTACTATTTTTATTAATGTAACATGGATTTAAGGATTCTTGTTTCTAGTGTAAAAACAAAAATGTATAATTAACTGGGTCAGAATTTTTCTAAAGTAAACCCTCATTTAGTCTAATATTACTGGTCTACAGCTAATAAAATAACTTTTACATTATTTATGAGGATGTTTCTATATTGCCGTCTTTTAGTGTATTGCCTGCCCTTTGAAATAATAAAAACTATAAATAATGAATTTTCTCGCTGTAGATATATTAAAAGTCATTTATTCCAATTTTAATATAAAAAGGAACAGTATCAAGAAGATGTTGGGAAAAAGAAGTTAACGTTAAACATTTTATTATGGTTGAACAAAAAACGCCGGGAATAAAATTCTTGGAGACTATTTTCAATTGTTCACTTCTTCTCAGACTAGTTTCAATAAAAAAAAAGACGAATTTTATTTTTGATAAAAAGCAATCCATATTTTATTGTCAATGCATTGATTTTAATGAGACGTAAAGAATGGAATCAACTGACAGAGATCTCAATGTAATTAACTTATTCATATTCGTGTGCCCGATCACACAGTTTCGATTCAATTATAACAATCCCATTCACCTTTCAAGTGTTCTGATTTAAGAATGTGTAAACCTTAACAATGTATAAATCAAATAAATTAAAAAGTGCAATAACTAAAACAATCATCAACGAAAACTGAATATTTCTTAACTAGTGACACACTGATAATTTCAAGTGATCCATTCAAGTTCCATATAGTTAATGTATAAAATATGTATTCCAGTAAATGTCTTTGTTAACTTAAGAGGAAATTTTTTCCATTTGAATAGTACATACGTATGTAATAGGTAGTACAATATTATTAACTGATATAAATTGTTTATTCATTTCGACAGAAACTATACCATACATGTATTGAAAGATGGTGGCATTAGCCCACGAGTAGAACAAACGCTGTTTCGACCAACCAAGTTATCGATACTACTACAAACAATTAAGGGAGCAAGAAAAAATTGTTTATTTTTTAGCGATGTTTGAAAGGTTGTATTTACGTGAAAAATGGTCGTATCGAGATGTTAAAAAAAGCATTTTGAAGCTCCAAGATTCTAGTTTTCAGATCTTTTGTCCAAAGATTTTTAGGAATGACAGTTATCGAGCAATTATAAGGAATAACACAAAATAAGTTTTTGCAAATTTTTTGCTCTTTTTTTGGCCTGTGGTCTTGAAAGATTTTTTTACAGTAAAACCATCTTATTGACATGATTGAAGCTAGCCTGTTTATTCAGCTTCAAATTCCCTTTTAAAATTTTTCTATACGTTGACTTGTCCCGGAGGTATACAACTTTGAATGCAAAAGGCTCCATTTTGCTTTAACCAATCTCAGTAACCAGTGATCGGACAGATTTAAATTTTAATGGATAAAAGATGCGTAGCTGTGAAAAAAGTTGAAAAAAGTTGATTTTCCATTCAATTTTTTTCATTCAATTTTGCTCCTTTAATTTTTTTCTAAAATTTTGAATAAACGGCTTAGGAAAACCATTCGATAGATCAATCTGCCGATTTACAGGGTTATTGGAGGTACATTGAGGTATAAAATTCGTACAAACATTAGACTCCCCATCAATATTCGCAGGGATGCGGACGATTTTTTGCAACAAGGAAAAATGTCCCTTTTTTCACATTTTCAGATTAAAATTAAAGATTAAAAAAAATTTTTTTTCGTAAATTACGCGGCATAGCCTTGTAGGAAATTTATTCCGTATTCCAAAACTGTCCTTCAATTTTCTGTCCGATCACTGGTTACTGAGATATCGATCGTTAAAGCAAAATGGATCTTTTGCATTCAAAGTTGGATGCCTCCGGAACAAGTCAACGTATAGAAAAATTTTAAAAAGGAAACTGAAGCTGAATAAACAGGCTATCATGTCAATACCATGGTTTTACTGTAAAAAAATTTGTCAAGCCCGTAGACCAAAAAAAATAAAGCAAAAAATTTGCAAAAACTTTTCTTGTGTTATTCCTTACAATAGCTCGATAACTGTCCTTCTTAAAAAAATTTGGACGAAACATCTGAAAACTATAATCTTCAAGCTTCAAAATGCTTTTCTTAACATCTCGATACGACCATTTTTCACGTAAATACAGCCCTTCAAAAATCACTAAAAAATTAACAATTTTTTTTTGCTCCTTTAATTGTTTGTAGTAATATATATATATATATATATATATATATATATATATATATATATATATATATATATATATATATATATATATATATATATATATATATATATACAAGAAGGTGGTCCAGAATTATGTACCATAATTGCCAAAACTGAGAGTACGTTCAAAAGTAATGATACCTTTTCATCAACACTTTTGTCCAAAACTCAATAATCAGGGAGATAAAATGGAAGGATAAAATGTAGAGGGGTGGAACGAAACAGACTTCTTTGCTTAAAATTTTTTAGACGCTTTTGAATAATAGACATATATTTTTGGGATGCGAATGTACATCAGGATAATTAAATTTATGGTACTAATTATTCCATCACTGATGATTAGTAGATAATTTAGAAATAGACACTTTTACTTTACATTACTCGAAAACGGTATTATTGATCGTTCAAATTTCACCTGATGATAGTTTAGTCAATCGAAAATTAGTTAGTGATAAATATCTCTATATTTAAGTGAAAATTTGACAAAATAAAAAATTTTTTCAGTCACTATCGAAATGTAACAAGTATATCATTTTTGCTTGGATTGTCTGAGGAATCATATTGCTAAGAATTCTGTTTAAATAACTGCAAATTAAAAAAAAAAGAAGTGATAACTTACACCTACCATCCAAAACACCGCTTGATCATAAGTGGTAAAATAAGTGTTAACATAAATTTAATCCTCCTAACGTAAAATACGTACCTCTAGAATATCAACCTGTTATTCAAAAGCGTTTAGAAATTATTAAGGAAAATATGGTTTTCATTTCATCCCTTTACAGAGCTGTGTCTCTCTTATTATTGAGTTTTGGGAAAAGGTGTACATGAAAAGGTAGCATTAGTTTTGAACGTACTATCAGCTCTAGCAATTACGGTATATAATTCTGGACCAACCATATATATATATATATATATATATATATATATATATATATATATATATATATATATATATATATATATATCCACATCAACTGGGTCTTTTCTACGTCCAAAAATCGACCAAGAACTCATTTTAAAGATTAAGCCGTTTACCTTCAAATCCTGAGTGTGCAAAACTCAATATCATAGCTCCAATATGGCACCTGAAAGCGCTCAATTTGTGTATAAAAACATTTGAAAACGCACCTATAAAAAAAAATTGGTCTATACAGTTGAACCTTTTTTTATGCGGTGGATAGAGACCGCATAAAAAAAATCGCACAAAGAAATGTATTCAAAATATCATAAATAACTAGAAAATTTAACTCGCTCCAGATTATAAAAAAAGCTTTTTTTATGCGGTGGATCAGGACCGCATAAAAAAAGTTTCATCGAAAATACATAACTCAAAACGCTCAAAACCTCAAGATCCTTAGAAGTCACTTTTCTAAACAAGATAAAGCATTAATTTACACTTGGGAACATTTTATTTCATTTTATTATATTATGAAAATTGTGAAAAATACATCTGTTAAAAAACTAAATGATGCAATAACTTATATTTTTTTGCAATGTACTGTTTAAATGCTTAAAAGTCATTAAAAAGTATTTTTATCAAAGAAAGTTTTTATAGTTAATGTTTAAAATCTCTTACTTTCTCTTGATTTTGATTCACATTATACATTTTTATGGCAATTGTTTTAAAAGTTGCATAAAAAAATCGCACAAAGAAAACGCACTAAAAAAATCGCACAAAAAAGCACCGCATAAAAAAAGGTTTAGCTGTATTTGAAGTGCTATATATCCTATCCGATGTATTTTGACTTCTTCAACATGAATCCAATGCTAGAATTTAGCGATTATCCTACATTTTTTTAAATTTCAGAAAACAGTTTAAAAACACTAAAATAAGCGAAAATATACGAGAAAAAAAAGCAGAAGCCTACATTTTGCATATCCTTCTCTTCTTTTGTAAAGAGAGGGACTCACTGAATCCAAATCCACCTCTGGAATTAAGGAAACACGTCTCAGCTGTTTCTAACCATAAACAATAAGCATACCATAAAAAATAAGCATACTCTGATCCACAAAGATTTTTCCGCATATTAAAGTACACTAGTGCTCTGACTGAGAAAAAGAAAAATGCGTATGTATTGGTCACGCGGTTATAAAAAAAAAATAGTAAAAATTTCGTGTGTAAACAAATCATTATATATGTATACAGGGTGGGATTTTAATAACTCTTATACTTTCTGGTGAATTTCGTTCTAAATCATCGTCAGATTTCATCGAAATTCATCGAAAGGTATAAGAGTTATTAAAATTTCACCCTGTATACATATATATTGATTTGTTTACACACAAAATTTTTAATATTTTTTTTTATATCCGTGTGACCAATACATACGCATTTTTCTTTCGCTCAATCGAAGCACTAGTGTGTATTCTCACTTCTCTGAAACAGACTGTATAATATAGAATATAGATATAATACATATATTTTACAGAACCTTCGATGCGTAAGTCAGACTCACAGTTACCGACCGAACCTGTTATACTCTAACGTTAATTTTGATATATTTCGAGACAATATGTGCATGTATTCAGAAAATAAAATTGTTGTATGTTTAATAGTTTTTCTGGGATCCTCTGATGATCAACTCAATTATAAAATAAAACAAGTTCAATAAAAATAAAAATTTATAACATTATTTAATAATAGCTATTAGCCATTTGAATAGTCGACTCAGTTAAAACGAGGAAATCGTTAATCAAATCATCGTTTCATTTGAAAACTAAACGAAAGAAAGCAAACCGTTATTAAGTACCAAACATCAAAACAGGGGCACAACCATAACTATGAAAGGCAAGTGTGTTCCACTCAAGTGGAGGAGGCGGAAATACTAATTGACAATAGAGCGTACGATATTTTTTTGTCTTTAGCTGAAGCTTGTTTGCGGTTCGTCGTTTACAGTACAAACAATAAACACATAAGAAAAGAAATACAACCATGGCCACACGTTTTAAATATGCATTCGTATATGAATATAAATGGTAGGGACAAGCATTTGCAATATTGCGAATGTAATAATTTATTACATAATTTACTGTAAAATGTAGGAGAATTTATTATTGTCACAGAACAATAGACCGTTTGCAATGTTGGCTGTACTGGTTGGCAAACACGACAGCGCGAATTCCTCACATAGCACTTACAATCAGCCGGTACAGTTCAACACAATGTACGTACATAGCTGTAACGTAATCAGTAATGCGTGTAGATTTTGTATTATTGTGTCGGGTAATTTAAATTGTACCATCGCTAACAACAATAAGAACATTTAATAATATGACAATAATACCACAATATTAATTTATTAATGTCACTAAAAACAAACACTATACAAATCGAACGAAATAATTTTAGTTCCCGAAATATGCCCAGTTTTAATGTTAACTATTGTCACTCATATTTCTGCCTTTAGTGTAGTTTTTATTTAAAAAATATTTTTATTTATTTATTGCGTATGAAAGCAGTATTCTAATTTATTAGAGACACAAATTTCGACTATCTTTTAAGATCAAATAAGAAGAAAAAATCTGTATTTCAACTATTCATTTTTTAAAAGTTTGTTTATTAATATTTTAAAAATATATAAATATACAAAAAATGCAGTTTCTGGCACTAGGTATACAAACCTAGTTTTCAAACGCATACATAATTCCCAAGCAAAATAAATATGTATTTTAAATAATTCACTGTTGAGAGATTTACTTTGTGAAATTTCATTTTAAATATTCAAAATATTTAAAGTTTTAATTACTTTATCAATTTCCCGAAAATACTATTCTTTTTACTTAAAGCGTTTTCAGCCCTTTCGGCCATCATTAGAGTAAATTGACAAAGTAATTAAAACTTTAATTATTTTCAATATTTAAATATGTATTTTGTTAAAATAAAGAATATGAAATTATTTTATTTTGTAATGGTATGTAGGGGTTTTACCCTTTTGTAACCTGGAGCTTTTTCTTATTGTAACCTTAAGAATAACTTTCAACAGTAAATATATTAAATAATTATGTATGTACTATCAACTTGTAAACATTTTCATTTTCCCTCCAAAGCTAATAGTAAAATCAATTTCTGTCATCAGTCTAATTGGATTAACCGTCACAGTCCTGGTTCCTACGATGGTGGTTAATCGAATTTATACTGTATAACAAACAAGTATCACATATCTAACTACTGATTGTCTGAGCGATGAAGAACCCTGACGTTATCATTGCTTATAGCGGGATCTGTTTTTTTAATATAATACGTATCTTTTTCTATAAAAGTAACAAATAATAATATTTTATAATACAATTTTTTAATTAAAATATTGAAATTTATACGTATACCTATTTAATAAAATATTAATAACTAGCCGTCACATTTCACATTTGGGGTGCTAAAGTTTTTGAATGACCTTGAAAAACTTTAACCCTTAATAAAAAATTTTCTATTACTGACCAATTAATGAAACTAACTGACCTTTTATGACCATTTTCTGAGCTTTTAAATGATACAATTCGTTATTCAAAATTTCACATTTGGGGTGCTAAAGTTTTTTGAATGACCTTGAAAAAACTTCAAACCTTAGTAAAAAATTTTCTATTGCTGACCAATTAATTAATCAAACCAGTTGACCTTTTATGACCATTTTCTGACCTTTTGAATGATGTAATTAATTTTTCGAAATTTCATAATTGGGGTGCTAAGATTTCTGAATGACCTTGAAATATTTTAAGCTTTAATAAAAAATTTTCTATTGCTGACCAATTAATGAAACCAACTGACCTTTTATGACCATTTTCTGACCTTTTAAATCATGTAATTGGTCAATCGAAATTTCACATTTGGGGTGCTAGCATCGCGGAGCCGTATACCCGATGAGATTTCCCATCGACAACATCTTTTTATTAGGTACTCACTTTCTGCTCACTTTTAATGTTTTTCAAAAGCCTGAATCAATATCCACGTTTTTAACTTCAAAAATGACGAACTTTCCATACGAACTTTCATTTCTTGTTTTAACCCCTTAGGAAATAAATTTCCAGAAACGTTTACATAATTGACTTTTATTTATAAATAGAAGCCTCAACGAATTTTGATAACTCCTGTGCTTAATTTCGTCCTTCTAAACCCAACAGTTTAGGTTTTGCGTTATCTGTCAAAGTTAAAGATTCATTAAATAAGATATTATTTATTTTAATAGCCACAGTAACATATTTTTTATATATTTCTAACTTAAAAAATGATGAATTTCCATACAAATTTTCATTCCCTATTTAACCCACTTAGGGAATGAATTTTCAAAAATCCTTTCTTAGTGCTCACCTACGTTACATAGGGAACTCCTATACAAAATTTCATTCTTCTAAACCCAACAGTTTAAGCTGTGCGTTGTGTGCCAGTCAGTCAGTGTTAGAAATTTATTAAGTAAATTAATAGGCATTAATTAGCAAAATAAAGCATTTTTATATTTAAATATTAATTCTAATAGATAACAATAAAAATTTGACAGGTATATTAATTTTAAACAACATGGGTAATTAAAATCGATATTAATTTATAGTATAAGAAACAACTTTTTTTTTCAATTTTAAAATTTTCATACTTTTTTTTTTAGAAATTCATATGATTTTTATTATAATAAAGTACGCATTTAATGTTTTCGTTATTAACAAAATAAATTCTGTTGATAAAATATGTATTATTCGAGAGTATTTATAATAGATTTAAGTTTTAAATGCCCATCTCTGGCGTCAATTTTTCCCTTCTACCCTTCGTCCTGCTATTAAGGCTCTACATCCCTAAGAAAATCAGTACGTACTGGAAATGGATATAAATTATTTCACAACAGAAAATTATTAGCTACTTTCATAGAATATCTAAAAAATCTATTTCCACTCTATCGAAGAAGGGGTGTTATTCTTAGTAATTGCATTAAGAAAATATAAAACGAAAAATGTTCATCCTAGACAAGTAGACACTTTTAGTAAATGACTTTTAGTATAAGACAAATACAAAAATAATTGGGTCTTAATTAGGTTAATTAGTAAATATTTAACTTATTAATACGTATCAGAGTAATTAAAAACTTTTCGAATAAATTTACTTTTGCTTGGCCAGTCTAAAAAAGAAAGTAAAACAGTTTTAAGATGGATAATTAAGAAGATCCAAATAACGCTCTACATCATTTTGTTCAATGATTCTTTAATTTTTAACCAACGTTATTAATTACGCATACACAGCCTGCAAATAATGATTAGGTAGGTACTATCACAGTTAGAAAGAAAGTGTTTTTTTCTGCTGTAAATTTATACATAGTAATTAATAAATTTATAAAAAATCAAAAATATAAATACACCTACATGTAATAATTATATCAGAAAATGGTGAAACAAAATTACTGTACGGAATACCATATGTACAAATTATAAATTACCGATCGCACATGCCTAAAATATGGTTATTAGTTTTAATTCTATTTATTATTTTCTGGTTACAACGAAAAACCAAAAACGAATAGCAAGCACTCAAAAAAATTCCAGTAACTATCTTTGGGTTTTACATGATGTTAGGAAATTTAGACTAGTATTATACGACTGATTTAGTATATATTTAATATAGTGTATCTCAGCGGTTTCCAAACTGGCGGGCGCAGGTTAATTGCAAATATCATTGTCATTTTGATAAAATCATTGTTTTAAGAATAAGCGCTCAAACATAATTACCAAATAATTGACATTTTATATTAAGGAGTTAACATGGGTCTTTTTTACCAAAAAAAACTATTTTTTCGATTTTTTTTACAATATAAGAAAATATAATTTATTTCAACTTTTGGCATATTATTATATATTATTTTGAGACACTAAAAAAATTTTTATGAAAAAAAATAATAATAATATGTAGGCCATTGACAGCTAGTTTTCGAAAATCGCTGATTTTTCGCCGTAGGAACTCGTAGGAACTCGTGGAATTCTTACCTAAAATAAGAAACAAAATTTTTTCTATTAGTAGATGCTTATGGCTTGTATAGGCACTTGAACGAAAAATTACTGTTTCCGTTCATTACATCTCATTTTACAAGTAGAAAATCACCGAAAAACACGAACATTTTTGCCAAAAATCAAAATTTTGGTTTAAAAAACTAAAAATCAAAAGTTAAAATTTCATTTTTTTTAAATTCCTTTGTTCAAGTACAAGCCATAAGCATTTACTAATAGAAAAAAAATTGCCAAAAGTTGGAATCAATGAACTACTAGAAACCAACTAATATCAGAAAAGTGTAGCTTCTTTGGAGCTCTTTGTAGGCCTGTCACAGCTTAGGTGGTTCAGTCGTATGCACACCTTGGTTCGGTTCGGACAATGATTGTTGCAACAATGTAATATATGAATACGTAGCGCTTAGAGTACATACATATTACACCAGACCCATTGTCAAGATTGTATGTATGATGCACAGAATAATCAGAAGCCAAGTTGCTATCTCTGCGCTACTGATACCAATGTAGACAAAAAATCCCCTCTATTTCCCACCACTATGTTGTGTAAGTACACACTGTGTGCAGTGGTGTTAGTTTGATGTTTGCAACTGTGTCAGTTGAAACACACACAATTACAAAACACGTATTGTCGGACGGAGCAAGGTGGAGTCCAAGCTAACAATGGTCCAACAATACATAATAATGCGTTGTGCATTAAGTGACCGATGCCGACTAACTAAATGCCTTAAGCGGTATCAAGCACACACTGGCACACTGCTATCCACAGTTTTCTACAAACACGCTTAGGGCTTGGTATGATGTATGCGGATGTATGATGGATATACGTATCATCTCCCTCCAGCTACCGAGCTCACATACACGAACATGAACTATACCACACATACAGACACAAACTCTAAATATGTATGTATATAACCATAGAAGCTCCTCCCATTTTTGTGACGTAAAATTTTGGCGAAAAGCGGGATACTAGCTATTATACAGTAGTTTGGCTCCTTGGTTGGAATAAATTAGGCTTTTTTGCTAAAAAAAAGTCATGTAACCCCTTAACACTTACTTACCTGCTCGCTACTGTACGTAATATTTTAACACTAACAATTTTAAAGCGGCCAGAGTCATGTTAGCGCGTAAGTGTCGAATAACGTGTCTGATCAACGGTTTCCTCTCAAGTGTCGTATAGACCTGTCGTCTGCCAAGAATATGAGTTTTTTTCAGTAAAAAAGTAATTTACGAATTGTTTATAAATTTTTTCAAGAGGGGGGCGGCAGAGGTAAGATTTTTTAGAAAAATACTGTTGTATTTAAATTTTTTTTAAATATATCTAATTGTAAGTAGGGGAGACTGGGGCTAAATGGTAATTTGTCAAAACCATATTTCTGCATTATCTTTTGAAAGTCAACAGTTAGAAAGCTGAAATTTTGACCTTTGAGGGCTTTCTTAACTAGAAAGCAAACGACGTTAGTAATATGAAGTTCGTCTGAGCCTTGAATGTACATATCCTTAAATTTATTTCGATAATGTCGAAGTAATTTTCTTTGCTACCATACTTTTCATCTGAAACGGAGTTTTTTCAGACGTATCCTCATCAAAGGAAGTATATTAGTTCATTTATGTATTGTGAATACGAATCTTTAAAAAATTTTTGTATATTTATCGTCATCATTTGTCTGATCGTTGTCAAAGTTATTTTTAAAAAAGGAAAATTTCTTGGAAAATTTTAAAAAAAATTTTTTTCTAAAATTTTTCAAAAAAAATTTTGGTAATTTTGGTAAATCGAGGTATGTCCCGTGCATAACAAAAATTAAATTAATTTTAAATTTTACTGAGTAAGGTAATTAGCGAAATATTTAGCATAATTGGTTACAGTTACTACTTAGTTTACCTATTAAAAAGTTTACCTATTAAAAAATTGTGATCTCGACTTAAAAAAAAGGAAAAAAAATTGATAATTGCAATAATTTAAATAATATAATTTACCCAGTAATATTAGGCTGTAGAATATTTTTGTACCCGAAAACTGAGTTAATGTATATATTTATACAGAGACAATAATCAGGACAAAAAATAAATGAAGAAAAATTAAATAAGGGAGACAATTATTATTAATAAAATATTTGTTTAATTAAACAGTTACAGGAGTAATTTTTCTTTGAAATAAGCACTTATGCCTAAGTATATATAAAAATTACAAGATACGATTTAAAATTTCGGAAAAACGGCTAGCCGTGTATTTTCTGCTGACATGGTACCTATTTTCTTGCCTCTATTACTAGTCACAACCAGCAAAAATTTTCTGGAAATTAACAGCAAAATTTTTTTTGTTGAAATAAGCGCCTATGCCTATATGAACAATACAAGTTTCGATGTTAAATTTCGGGAAAATGACCAGTCGTGTATTTCCTGCTTGCATGGCGTTTTCTTGTTCGTATTATTAGTAATAACTAGCGATAATTTGAACCCGATTCTATGCGTAGTTTTCTGGAAATTAACTGCTAAAATATTCTTTTGTTGAAATAAGAGCCTATGTTTATATAGACGATTCATGATTTGACGTAAAATTTCGGGAAAACGGTCAGCCGTGTATCTTCTGCTGATATAGTGCTTTCATTTTCGTATTATTTCGCTCCAGTATCTTTAAAAAATGTTCTTTTATGTCTACTTAGGTAAAATTCAACGTATACATAAGAAAAAAAATTACCTAGTTAAAATTATATGCCAAGTATTAATTTTTTATAGTTTTCGTTAAAAATAATAAAAAAATTCCAAAGATAAAAAAATTTTTGGTAAACTTTATTACACTTTATACTATAGTAAAGAAAATCTCATCTCCACCATTTAAATTCATTCACTGTAACAAAAGTCCGAGGTCAAAACCTCCAGGCACTCCTACTATTAAAAATTTAAAAATTGACAAAATTTTGTTAATATATATTATACCATATAGAGTTCTAGTAGTAAATATAATAGGTATTATTTTTTCCATCTACACAATTTTAAAGGGTAAAAATACCCCCTTCTAGTGTCTACCTAAAAGCTTATTAACCTGTATTATACAAAAATATCATATCCTAAATTATAAAACATAACGGTTATAAATTAAAAATGCTTTCCATAACCAACATACAAATCTATCCTCGTATAAACTTATTTGTTTTAAATCCCATTAAACAGAAAGTCTCTGATATTTTGTAATAGGTAGAAATAAATTGGTCTTTCAAGCACATAGATTCAGAATCATATGAGGATAAGCCCAGATGCACTTACTGAATTAAAAAATAAGGTTAAAACAATCTACAGCTACAGATAGGCTGCACAGTGAACATATTATATAATATGTACAGTTATTCACAGTTAAAATCGAACAATACTAAAAAAAATACAGATGACATAATTCTATTTGATAAGATTTGTATTAAATGTCTTTAATACATAGCGACACGGTGCGGTGTAGCGCTGTACTGTAAGTAAGTCGGGTTTTACTTAATGCCGTACGGCGTCAATGACCGTCAATATGTTACAATTACTGTGGCACCTCTCAAAACAGTTTTCGATACGAACTTCCAATTTTCTAAAATAAAACCACGTATTCGGTTATTCAAAAAGAGTTCAATTAAGTCTACATAAATTTAGTTTTTCATATTAGTCAAGAACTTACTTTGAGACAATTTATTCGAATATTTGCATAGAATACTATCGTGACTCGTAAAGAAATTAACGCTTTAAATGATTAAGACGAGTTAACTCGTCCTGCAATATGGCAACTCAAAATACTTTGATATCTATCTATTCATTAATACCAAGTGCCAAGTGCCAATATTAAGTGCCAAGTGACAGATTTTTCGACATACATACTATATAATTGTAAGTAATGTTCAATTTTACCAATATGTGTAATTTAATATAATTTATATTTTGCAAATTCGCAGGGTATCATTTTTTTATGTTGGCATGTCCGATTTTCTTTTTTTTTTGTAACCTTATCTATTGTACTTGTCACTAGCAGTAAAAGGTCCAGCATTTTGAGAAAAAAAATTTCTCTATGGTTAGAATAAAAGGATGAGAACAGCAAGTTGGGAAAAATGTTACATAATGTATAAATTCATTGAAAATACTGATTGTGAATGCCTAAAAGCAATTCTTAACATATGAATTTAATTACATAATAACCAGTTTCGTATATTATGTTGTAGATAGATAGGTACAAAGCGTACATAGTTCATTAACTTTTTAGTATTCAAAGTAAACATTTTTTCTAAAATTAAAACAAACAATTACTGACACGGTGGGTCGGTAGCCAAACCATATCTCCTCGGGTTAAAATTTAAATAATATATACCGAAAGAAATGTTAAATTCGGTTTTACCATCCTAAACAGTGTATGGCCCACGCATTAATTAATATTAAAGATACTACATATTAACATTTTTAAGCAAACAATAATTGAATATACAAATTTTAGTTAAAACATCAACATTGCTAAATTAAATAGAACCCTTACTGTAAAACAAGATAATAATAATAATAATAATAATGTAGAAGATCCCTTTTATATAGTTATCAAGCTTATGAAAACATAATTTAATTAATTTTATATGTTATATAAATGTAAAACAAGTCGATCATTTAGTCCGTCTACTTTTTTTTACTTCCTATATTTTTTGATTAGACTTGATGTAGAACAATTTATTCTATATTTCAAATTCAGGCAACTCTTCAATCTCTATTCAATCTCTAAGTTTATAGGTAAATGTTTATATACCTACATCTTTAAAATCGCTGCTCTTCTGGCTGTACGAACTAATATTGAAAATGAGACGTTAAAATAAAACTAAGATTTACACTAGGGACTCTTGAACTTTTTTTATCCACGACCCCAAATTAAATATTTTGTGATGATTTATTGATTAGATAACAATACACAGTCCACTCCGGTTATAGAGAACTTGACGGAACTGTAAAAATCGGGTCGTTATAACAGAAGTTCGGTACACCTAATCAGATAAGGATATTTTTATTCGTATTGTATTTGTACCTTTCTATTTATCCAAAACAGCATTATTTTATTATAAAAATTTGTAGAAAATAATGTAATAATACAATATTATATATATATATATATATATATATATATATATATATATATATATATATATATATATATATATATATATATATATATGCAAACTGATTGAGAAGTTTCATTCTCATTTCCTCTGCATTCATTATGTGGGCCACTAATTCTAATGTTTACTGGTTTACTGACAAATGCAGAGTTTCATCAAGGCTATAATGCACTGATTTTTCTAATTTTCTTTAAAATTTTGTACTAAACGATTTAATTTGATTTCCCCAATTTGTTGAATTTCGGAAAATCATACGACATTTGATTTACCCAAATTTCTAAATTTTAAGAAAGCAAGCGATATTCGACTTTTCCATATTGCTAACAAAAGACATGACATAACCGTCACAGGTAATATATTTAAAAACAATTGTAGAGAACATAGGGTGGCATTTATTGGAAGCAATAAAATAATTTAACTTTTTAAAAGTTTATGATCAGTGATCACTAATAACACTCTCTCAAAAAGTCATTCCATTTAAAGGTGGTGAAAGTTTACCCTTGTTTATTATTTTGCTGAAATACCTATGCACAATAAATATAGTGTGACAGAGATAAAAGACATATTTCTAGATTTTGATTGGCCAAAATTATTATGTTTATTTATAATAATGTAAGATAGTTCAAACAATTCCAAAAAAGTATTTAGGTATGTATTACAGTTCGCAAATATTAGGTATATTTAGGATATAGTGTTGATATATATATATGAGCCGTTTATTTTGAAAGTGGGGCAAATCTATATTTTGTTATTGCGAGATATTTAAGGGTTTGAGTTTCAATAAATTGAAAAATATTGGTAAGTATTAATAGTCATATTTTTTGTATTTTGTGGTATTAGATAATGTAAGTTTATAATCCAATAGTGTTTATAGTGCTGGCTAAAAAAAATTGTGATTTTATTATAACTAAATGGACTTAGCTCACTTTAAAAATTAATGAATTATTGTAATCGTTAATTTAAATGGATAATATTTCAGATGTATAATTTAAAAATAAACATAATAAAAACCTTTCATACGACAGTTCAACTTCAGAAGCACGTACTGTGACATTATTATCCCCTACCAGTGCCTTCGTAGTAGAAATGAGTGTATGAAAATTAGTATGTACTAAAAGGGCGACTCACCCCCTCTGCAGTGTTGCTTAAAATGAATTCTGAAAATTTATTCTAATTATTTTAAACTATTTTTTTTTTAAGAAGTTTTTAATTACTCAAATAGTACGATTATGTCGACACAGTCACCCCCGTAGTTAACTACCCCGGGATTTAGTATTAGGAAATTGAGTAAAACAGGTCGATTAGATTTTTTACGTATATTTGAAATCTGTAAATAAAACTTTATTATATTTTATTTTTTACCTCTTTTCGCAAAATTAACCCCCAAATTTTTGCCCCCAACTATCCCTGTTGGTGTAATTTAAACAAATTACATATCAATAGATAGCTTTTTAAAAAAGAGCAATATCACCAATTTAAGCTTTTGCTCTATCTCTTACCGTTTTCGAGATATTTGAAAAATTAAATTTTCACCCCAATTTTTGAAGGAAGGTTTCACCCCTTCAAACCGCTGTTCCGCAGGTAAAAAAAATACGTGTTACTTATTTTTTAGTGTTCTACAATATATCTAAGTTTTATCAAAATCGGTAGCTCCGGTCTCGGGAACTTTACTTGTAAGATGGACTTGCACCACTATCAAAATAAACATATTTACAATACTGTTAAGAGCTAAAACTTCAACCTTCCATATATTAGGCTTCTGAATTTTTTTGACTATAAATTGTTGACAGATAAAAAGGTAATAGTAAGTATTATCTATAACTACCATTATCTTCATTTTTTTCCAAAATGGACTTGCCCCACTTTCAAAATAAACGGCTCATATATACATATATATATATATATATATATATATATATATATATATATATATATATATATATATATATATATATATATATATATATTAGTACGGTACAGTTATTCAAAAAAACCGCTTAACCTCAACACCCAAAGTAAGAGTTTCACTCCAACTCCAAATTGTTCTATACAGTCCACATATTGTTTGGCAAAAAGTTACATCATTCTGAGCGTCGGGAGGGGGATTAACGGATTTCATAAGTTTTTTTTTTTTCAAATATTTCGGAAACTATGGGCTTGGCGTAAAAAGTGTCATATATAAAAATAATCTACATTAAATTGTGAACAAAAATGGTCCTGTGCATAATCTTGCTAAAGTGAACAGTTCCAGAGTTACGGAGGGTGTAAAAGTAGCAATTTTTAGTATTTTTAGCCATTGCTGCACCTATCACCAGGTGCAGCAGTGCCTGAATAAGAAGAAGAATCCGCTCGAGTGGGGGTAGAAGAAGATTGACGAACACCTAAGACCAATTACAACAGGACGTCCTGCAGCTCCCGAGGAATTACTTTCCCTCATAGTGAGCGCTTGCAAAGACGAATGCGTCCGTAACTGCGAATGCAGAAAGAGTGGTCTAAACTGCTCAAGCATATGCGGTAATTGCTCAGGCCTAGGATGTGATAACAGGGATACGAAGACGAAGATTTAGAAGAGGCGGGGGCTATGTTTGAAGAGGACTAATCGCAATTTCCTTTTACAAAACATAATCCTGTATAAAAAAAAATTAGTTTCCTTAGTGATAATGTGTCATATTTTTTCCAAAAAATTTAAAAATACTAAAAATTGCTACTTTTACACTCTCCATAACTCTGGAACTCTTCACTTCAGCAAAATTATGCATAGGACTATTTTTGTTCGCAATTTAATGTAGATTATTTTTGTATGGGTACTTTTTGAGCTAAACTGCACAGTTTTCGAAATATTTTAAAAAAACTGACGAGAACCGTTAATTTGCCTACTTCTACCCTCCTCCCTCCCAAACTCGACGCTCAAAATGGTGTAACTTTTTACCAGACAATATGTAGACTGTATAGAACAATCTGGAGTTGGAGTGAAACTGTTACTTTGGATGTTGAGGTTTGGGTCTAATTGCACCGTACTCTATATATATATATATATATATATATATATATATATATATATATATATATATATATATATATATATAGGGTGTTTCATTAAGAATTACACGATAATTAAACATGACCTTTAAATGCAAATAACTCGAAAACTACTCACTCTATCGTATTGAGACAAGAGGATGATATTTACGTAGAAAGTGACGAAGAATCAAAAAAACAAGTAGAAACAATTATTACGACAGTGGCGTAAATTGTCGGGGGTAAAAGAAATTATCCATCTCTACCGCACGCCTCTGGTAATAGAGGAAAACTATCTTTTACCACTGTTTAAAGTAACCTAGTATGTGTAAACTCTTTGCCAAGTATGAACAAAAAATATTGGAAGGTGTCAAAAATATGGGCTAAAATCATTTAGAATATTTAAAATAAAACACCCTATATCTCGGCTAGGAGGAATATTTTATTAAGTGTTTTAGATTAAATCTTCATATTTCGTGCTAAGGTTTCTCCAGTTACTATATGGATAATTCTTAATGAAACACCCGTATATTCAGTATATACTTATATATATTCAGCTTACTATTTACACTAGTGTACTTTTTCATGATCACTTAATTATTTTATCGTGTTTAGTAGAAGTGTTTTAGCACTCTTGCAAATAAAAGAGTTTAAGAAAGGATAGCGACACAATCGCAGTGTCAAGCTCACCAGCGGTTAAGATACACAATTTCTACGTTTCTTGGTGCTTCAATTTCTTTAAAATTTGTAAAACAGAGGTCATTCATACTTATATAATACAATAAGAGTAATATTACGCGAAATACGCTTAAATAAGAATCTCACGAAATCACACAAAAAATTAAAATTAATCACAACTTCGAAATTAATCACAAATATTTTTCACCGTGGCAATATTCAGACAAATTAATTAAAAAAAAAAATTAAAATCCTACGTTTGCATATTTCAAAAAAATTAGTTATCTAGATCTATTTACACCTAAATTTATTTGGTTTAATTAATTAAGTTTAATTTAGTTAATTATTTTAAGTATGATTATCAGTTTATTGGTGTACAAAAATAACAAAATCGTTAATTATCGAAACGTAAAGTTCGTAGCGGAGGTAATCATACATCAAATGAAAGTATTTCGGTTATGAATACATGGTAGCATCTGTAAAAAAAATTAATTTTGAAAACAAATTTAAAATTGAATTTTTATCCCAGTAGACCAATGTTTTTCAACCTGTGGGCCGCAACCTCCTGGGGGGTCGCGAAGCCTCTTTAAGGGTGTCGCAGTTACTCTAACAAGAAAACCACTCTAGTTCAATATATAATACCTATTTAATAAAGAAAAGGTTAATTAAAGGTTACATTAATGTGATGGTTTCATACTTTCGCTTAATAAAATTTCAAAACAAATAACTGTAGCTTATTTTCAATAACAGTAAATTCGAATTTTAAATAATTGTCCTCATATAGACGTTTTTTCTTTGCTTTTGTTTCATTACTCTCATTGGAACTTGAAGTTGACGGTTGTGCATGTCTTTCCAAAAACTCATCCATTTTCAATAATTTCAATGAGCACAGAATTTTGAATATTAGACAATAAAAGACAGTGAGCAACTACTAAAAAAACAACAAGTCAATTCAATAAATTTCAACACAATTCAAAGTGAATTCACAATTCAAAGAATTCAAAAGTGTCATCCTTTACTCGCTTGATGCTCCACGCAGCGCTCGTCATGTTGCGCTATGTCTCGCTCACACAAGTCACGCACGCGTTCAGAAGCTACTCTAAGTCGTCAACTTCGATGTTGATATAAAAATATGCTTGTTTAAAGTCCTTTGTTACGTATTTACTTGACACAACTAAAAATAATTAATAATCATGAACAAATTCGATATTTATAACATAGAATAAAAGTTAGAAATAGCAGAGGGTAGGGTCGCTAAATATTTTTCCATACTAGGGGGGTCGATCAAAAGGTTGAAAAACACTGCAGTAGACTAACTAGAGTAGGGTTTCTGCTCGAGAATTCTCGAGGTCTTTTAGTCGAGACGGGAAAAGAAAACTCAACGCCTCGAGAACTCGAGAAATCATCAAATCAATTCCGTGCGCGGGATAACTAATGACTAGTGACTAGGCTGTAATAACTATAAAGCTAACATCGACGGAGAATGAGCGTGTTTTCTCATCATCGGGAAATATTGTCAGTAAAATAAGAAACTGCCTATCAGAAGATGCTCTTAATGCTCTTGTATTTCTGAAAGCCTATTTTATGAGGAAAAAGCGTTTAATTAAAATTTGATTTCTTTATTGATTATTTTGCGGGTTAGTAGTTTATAGTTTTAGTTGCCATATTATGCTCAAATTAAAAAAAAAAAAAAACAGTATTGAAAATTAATTATAATTGGTTTAATCGAAAGACTGTGATGTTAACATAGAAGTTTATAAATATAAAAGGCATTTTTAGTTTAAGTTGGTAGCAAAATGTTGGTTTTTTTAAACAAGTTATTATAGTTATCTAAAAGTTATTATAGTTATCTAGTAATTTTGTTGATTTAATTTTACTATTTTCTTTTTTTTTTATTTAATTAAAGACTACTTATTGTACATTTGGGATTTGATAGGAACCCAATAATTTTAAAAAAGTTAGGTACTATCCTACTCTTTAATTTGTATATAAACCAGCCAAATATTGTTTGTTGTTGATTTGTTAATTAATAAGTGCAATTTATGGTAACTAAAAATTTACCATTTGATTTAATTGATCTCATCTGTCAATCTAATTTGTAGTAAAGCAAAAATTTGAAAAAAGCATCGCGTTTTATTAAAAATTTCAAAATTTCTTGAGATACTCGAGAAACTCGAGAAGTCCTGGTTGAGAATTCTCGTGACTCCGAAATAAAACGAAATAAAAAGGCCGAGAAACCAGAAACCTTAACCTAGAGGTTAAATTAAATTTCAAATTCATGTGCAGCTAATAAATTTCTTTCAACTAAATTCAGTTAGATATTACTAGCAATGGTCTGTGATCTGTGTGATTATACACAATCGAAATAAAGTAGGGACCTACAATAAGTACTAAAATTAGTAACAAATGTTTGAACACCATATTTCGAAAATATTTTGAAAGTAAGTAAGTATTGATTCGCCTGTGTGTGCACGTAGATCATGTAAACTGTTTACGCCTGTACAGACAGTATGCTAGCAGAACAGACGCCATGGACGCAGCTTCACAGCCAGACACACACACACATACATGTTTTAATAGGGCGCAGCGCTATGTAGCAAGTAAGCATTATACACTTTCAATTGGAAGACGCTTGATGTATGTGATAATAGTAATTATAAAGTCATATAACGTCATAGATGTAATGTTAATGTAATTTGTTATGGAACACAGGTAACATGTGTTGGCAACTAATATACGTATAAATACAGTCGACTGCAACTTCACAAGTTCGTTATATAACAGTTAAGACATATATTTAAATTCAAATCAGATATAACATATTTCATTTGTTTATTACATTACACAGGTGTCTCTCGAGTTACACGGTTAATTAATTCCTTGTAAGCTGAGTCGGTCTAAGTCAACAACCTGAGATCTAATATCCTGCAAATACATATCTTGTAAGTGTCCACTTGTCGAGAGCATGAGGGAATACCGCAATTTTTATCCATGCAACTTGAAAACAGTTTTAAGTCAAGTACCGTACATACCTCCAGACAGATCTGTACCTGTACACTGATTAGTACTTATCGCACGATAATAACGTTGTACTAACTACTATACTGGCAAATATCGTGTTTCGTACACTCTTTTTACAATCATCATAAACTATATAAAAAGCTTAAAACGTAAATGTGTTCAGTGCTTGCAGATAATATACTTCTGCGAATTAAGAACTGAAACGAAACGCATCCAGTACCACCGTTCACAAATCTACAGTTTTATCATTGAAGGAGAGTTGTTATGCTTACTAATGGTTAAAAAAATAGAAGTGGTCGTATTGAAAGCAACTACCATCATATTTTTGAGGTTTCTGACGACTGTCTGAAATATAGTATATAAGTGGGAAATTATACTTTTCATTAAAACGTGTCGTCTCTTTAGCCGACAGTATTGAGAATTTTTGTATTTTACCTTCGAGACAAAAAATATAACATATAATACTGTAAGTATTATCAATAGATATAGTAGATAGATATCAAGAACATTTGAATTCAAATACACTACCATCAGTTGGGGTGAATCTGGACAGTACGGGCGAATCTAGACAGAGCTGCCTCTCAATATTTCTTCGTCACTGTTATGATCGTACAAAGTCATAGATCAATTTATGCTACTGAATTTTGTCAGTTATGAGTTAGTCATCAAAGAAAAGCGGTGAACGTGACATCTTTGTATTTTGTTATTTTACAAGGGCATTGTTTATAATTTTTAAAAATAACGCGCGTTCTGAAATCTTACAAAGAAACTGTTGTACAAAAAAAAAACAGATATATATATATATATATATATATATATATATATATATATATATATATATATATATATATATATATATATATATATATATATATATATAAAGTAGGGACTGGCAACAAAATGTTTGGCGTTTTTTTGACAATATATGTACCAAAAATGAAAGTTGTATTGTGCTTAATTTTATTTTTTTATAAATTGATGAACAAAAAATTGTCTAAAGGTGAGGCGAATTCATACACCATGGTGTGTCAATATAAAAAGAAAATGGGTATAAACTACATAAACTGTAGTTTAGATAACATAAAATGGGCTCTTTTCGACAGAGGCGCAACAACCGGGGAATTCCAAGGGATCCGGACCCCCTAAAATTACCTGAAAATTTTCCTTCAATTTATTTTATTTATATTAAAAAGTAAAATGTTTTTATTTGAAAATTAAATTTTCAAAGACGACATTTTATTACAATATTTTCCATTGTTATCGGAGAACTGCGTTATCAAAACAACCCCCTGTAGATCTATAATTGTTGCGTCCCTGCTTTCCGATATTAAAAATAAAAGAAAATCGCTCAGACAAGCTGCTGAATATTTCCATGTTCCCAAATCGACCTTGCATGATAGACTCAAAGGCAAATCGAAATAAAATTCATTTAAATCCAAAATGTTTTATTCCACCCATCAAAAGTCATTCGCTGATGCGGATATTTATCCTAGCGAATTTCCAGATTGGAAATTCAGCTATTTTCATCTTTTTATGTCCGATTTTACCCATATGCATGACTGAATGTGATTTATATTGCAAATAAAGCACTGTCCAGATTCGCCCCACACATAGGGCCGAATCTAGACAATATACAACCAAAAAAAAAAAATGTTGCAGTACCAATTTTGATATTTTTATTACTGCCCTATATGCTCGTGATATTAAAGCACTTAAATTATTTTTTTAGAATTTTTTAGATGAACTCGAAACAATTTATTGCCAAAAAACTGAAAAAATCGTACAGATTCATCCCAACTGACGGTACCTACTTAAAATAATTCGAAACCTTGATTATACACAAATACAAAAACTATACCTACATTTAATAGTTTTATAGCCATAGCGTGTAATGAGCCGGGCATCCGTTCTGGTTTAATCAAGACTAATCCAGTCAAAATACACTCTCTTATCCCTAATATCTATATCTAATATAGATTCTTATTAGTTCAATCACCCTGTAAGTTTTATAGTCATGTGATAGCTAACAAATTGATGAATAAACTGTTTTTTGTAAAGTTTTTATGTCGAAAGTTAGTATAAAAATTCACTTCCAAAAAAAGTTTCTGGTTTTTACCCTTTCTAACTGAGTAAACTTCTGAAAAATAATATATTACTTAATACTTACCAAGGTTTTCAAGTGTTGCTTTTGCGTCTTGGATATAGCTTGAGAATCTTAGATTAAAAATCGTGGATTCTTAAGCATTCATGGCCACAAAAATAAACTTAGGGGCCGAGTTAGAGTAAGTTATTTTTTTCTAATCCAAAAAATTTTGGATAAATTGGAACAAAGTGAATAAAAAATAATAAAATTCATCGAAAATGTAATTTTAGTAAAAATAAACAATTATTTCCATAAAGAAATCTATTTAATTCAATTGACGGTAAGCGACTATGTACTTACGTTGTTAAGAAAGTAACGAAACTTTTATGACCTGTTGCTTTTGGTAACTAGAGTGACCAGAACATAAATAGACTGATAAATGTTGCTTAACGTATTAAGTTACCTGCTATGTAAACATCAACTTAATTCAAGTGGTTGAAAGAAAATAATTTTAAAGATATCCATTTCTTCCTTACTGTCGGAATTAAAGGTCTGAGATTAAGTGTAAAGATATTCTAGATAAAGAACAACAAATATAAGGTAAAATCTCTTCTTCGGTAGCATCGTTGGGGCAATTTTTATACGCTTATTTTTTAGAATTATAAAATATTTTATAGTAGTACTCAAGGAGCCATAGTTCAACTGAAAGTTTCTTGGTGTCATAAACATTATATTCGTAATTAATAATAATTAATGGAACACACAAACAAATGGCTTAAAAATGGTGGCTTGCTATAAAACAATGAAAATGAGTGAATAAATTTCTTCAACCATTTATTGAATATATGACGTAATTTATTACGCATGAAACGATTTGGGGAGCATTATGCTCGAATAGGAGAAGGACTTCGATAATAATGACTTTCTTACATAATGTAGGGAGGAAAAATGTCGCATACACTGTCAAACTACGCATAACCACTTACTCACTGCCGCCTGTCGTCCATCTTATCGCTTCGTTTATTATCAGAAAAAAAAATTCCATAAGATTTTTTAAATACAAAAGTATAGGAAGAATTATCGCCGTAAGGAAATATGAAAAAAATCAATCATTCTCTCCAAATAATTAATGGAGGGTCCTTTCTTACAAGAACTTTAATATCGTATAGAATTCCATTTTTATTTTTATAAAATTAAATTCCATAGAAAAAGAATGTGATAGATCCTTTCTTAATAATTGTCTAATAAAGTGAAAGTAGATAGGGGAATGACAAAATGACAAGTACTCACAAACAAATTTAATTTTACACTTATTTATTCATAGGTGTAAATAAAAAAGTAAACTGTATCTTAGCTTTCGTAAAAACAGGTTGTTACACATTAAATTTACTAACGTTTTTTTTTAGCTTTCATAAAAATAGGTACATACTTATTTAATACTGATATTCATCGACGGTGCTTTTTTTTTAGCTAGGATCAACCACTAGTGAATGACATTACGGCAATTAATGACAATTTTGTTATGTATTTTGCATGAGAAAAGTGGTCAACTGATCTGAAATGAACTATAGTCGAGACCAAATTTACTGAACATTTCATTCTTCTATTACATATAAGTTTAATTTGTTTACAATCATTTTTGTTATATGATATTTTCAAAATTGTTGATACTCAAAATCAAATACTTATTAAAAACGATTGCAAAAATGTGAACAAATTAAAGTTATAAAAGAAGAATGGAACGGTCAGTACATTTGGTCTCGACTGTATAACATGTAGAGACAATATTTTAGGTTTCTTAGTAATGTATAAATATTAAATACATTATATTTGTAATCTTTATCAAATTCAAATGTTATAATTTCCATCCAACGTAGGCGCTGTCTTCCTAAGTCATTTCGCTGTCCCACACTGTCCTACCCCAATTTGGGTTGTTTGTAATGAAAAGCCTTCCAAATCTTCCAGTGCTTCTTAGTTCCTAATAAATTACATAGACCTTTTTTTCGAATTAATATTCATTATCATTTCTAATTAACATTAATTAACAGCCATTTTCTCTTTGGTAGTAAGAATACAAAAAAAAAAACTTCACACGAATCTTTAACTGTATTAGAAGAGGAATTCATAGAAAATCAAGAGAGAAGTTTTAAGGATAAATAAAAAAAACTTAACTATCTAAATTATTTTCTAAAATTTTTATGAATATATTTTTGAAATATAAAATAAAAATTAAATAATAAAGAAATTAAAAATTTCAGACCAAACGACATCCTCAAAAAGTCATTGTATATATAAGCATTTCACTAAAATTCATTAACATCAAAGGTAAATAAGTTAAAAACTGCAAAATCCCTATTTTAACATTGTTGATAAATATTCATATAACAAGGGCCAGTTGAATAACTACAATGAATACTCACTGACATTATAAATTCTTAATTTATCACAATACTAAGGCAAGAATTAATTAAAATTTACCTTATTACCGTATCACGTAACAAACTAAATGCAGAGCCGTGAAAAAAAATAACAGGCCACCTGGACAAAAAAATTTTCCCCAGAAATACTACTGACAAGCAAAAAAAGAACATTTTTACACTTTTGCTAGGCCCGTTACCAATGACTCCGGGCACCCTTACCGTATCCGGCTCCCGGAGCTACGGCTCCGGCTGCCCCCTTCTCGTCGGTCCTAACTGTATGATTTACGTATATACTGTGGATACAATATTGCAAAGAATTATACACCTGCCTATCTATGAACAGTAATTCAAAAGACATTATTTCTAAGGAATTTATTAAATGTTAAAGAACACTGCGCTTGATGACGCATATCAACTCAATGCATACATAATTAATAAAAAACAGGACTGATTGTAATAATTAAATTTAATAAAAATGTCGCCGCCATCCGAAATATCTAATCTCTTGTGATTAATAATTTTTAAATAAGTCTTCAAACATAAAAAAGGCATCTACATATTAGAATTCCACTGTCAATAAAAATTATATTTACAAAACAGAAATTAACCTCCTCGTTCCAACCGTCGACCATAGTCGACATAAAACAACATTTCGTAGGAAATTTTTATTACCCCTTTAGAGTGGGTTGACAGCACTGACAGGAGTACCACTGTCTTCCTCATGGATAGCAGCACATTACAGAATTTTTTTCAGTTGGATCCACGTTCATTGTTGATATTCCACAGCAGTTTGAAAATAGCGCATCGCTACAAAGGGTAGTCCTCAGCGTCTTCGTGCATGTAAGTATTTTTTTAGTATATCAAATAAATTATTTTCAAATATGTGGGGGTTAATATGTTATTATGAATGTCCAGAGAAGGAAATTAGATATTTGTTTAGAATATTTCATGAGTTTGGTTGTCATAGTAACGCCAGAAACTTTTATGTCTACTATAGTCGACATTTGGAAACCGGCTACGTAATAATTAAAAAATATGTTTATGTAAGTAAGTACATTCCTGAAGATATTTTCAATCTGGTTACAGAAAAAGCCAATCGTAGCTATATTGAAAAAAGGGCGTCCGCTAATTTCAAATAATGAGCAATCAAAAAGGTTTTTTGGTGCCTCCATCAATATGTCCGTAATGGGACTTCCAAGACAAGAATGTACTATCATTCCAAAACAAAGGTTTTTTCAATTGCAATCTTGCCCAGAGACCAATTTTTTGCTATCATGAGAAATTTGAAAGTTGTTTATGACAATGAAGTGGTTCCAGCGGAAAAGGCTGCTTCCAAATGTTGGAAAGTGAACCCTCTTATAAATGTATAAAGCCTCATATGTTCATTATCATTACAATAATTATTATTTTGTAGTTATTAAACATGTTTTCCATTCATCTATTGTGTTTTCTTAGCCAACTATTTCCATAAATTCTTAAGAAATTAACATTGTTTTAGATGTCAATTGAGTAAGCGTAATTTCAAATGTCTACTATAGTCGACATCAAGTATTTTCAGTAAAAAAAAAAAAAAAAAAAAAAACAAAAAAAACAATGTGGTTTTTTTATTTCTTTTAATAGTAATGAACATAAATTTTACAAAAAATCGAAAATTTGAAAAAAAAATTTTATTTGGAATGAGGAGGTTAAGTTATATTAGTAGTCCATACACGTACTCTCTTTTAGACAGGTTTGGAATGTTACACTCTAACCTGCGTGAAAGAATTGAAGTTTGAGTGCATGGAAACTATGCAATTGTATACAATCCTTCACACGTACGTACATTTCAATTAGACGTTCCTATCGTCTGTTAAGACATTTGAAAATTTTGAGTAGGTATAATTTTTGTGATACTTTACGTTATAACACTGAAATCGAGAAAATGGAATGATACTCGCTATTAGAACAGAAGTTTTTTGAATCTGAATTCATTGAATTTCATGTATATAAATCGAGTTCATAAAATTCTACATGGGCTGTTTTATTCAACGTTATTTCATTCCATCGTTTCGAGTGTTACGTTTGAACTCATAAAGCAATTTTTTGTACATATATGTACATATCGTCGCTTAAGTTCTAGCCACGTAGGTATATTAAAAATAGCAACTTTTCAGGGCAATGAAAAAACTACATAATTTTACATAGACACCAGTACAATATCATTTTAAAATTTATGTACACTTCATAATAGATTTATTAAATATAGAACTTGCTTGTTTCTGATTGACTAAAACAACGCGTCTTCCAAGCCTCTAGCAAATGGCATCAAAATGTCAAAAACCTCTAAAAAATGACTTTTACATGGTGTTAGAACTTAAGGATATATTCTCAAAAAATAAAACAGCAAATTGAGGATTTTAACATTTTGATGCTATCTCTACCGCACACAGAATTCACGAAAATTATTTTTAAATTCTGACATACACTTTAAAAAAGAACAGACTCATTAAAACTTCCGTAAATATAGTATTGCTTGTCTTATTTAAAATTTTATTTCCGCCAATAACAATATTCTAATGATACTGAAAATATTTAAGGAAAAAAGATGTAAATATAAAAGTTTAAGGTGACAGTATATCTTATTCTTTTTTACATGTGCATATACAATGAATCTTAGAAGGATGTGAAATTTAATACATATACATATTTATGTGGTATTCTCCTACACAATAGTCCCTCACAGCATGATATAAGTTTTAGTTCAAGGATTGGATATTTTTAATTTTTGTAATCTTAAGTATTAGCTCGACCGGTACGGTCTCTCGTATCATTGCTCGCAATACTTGTGGAATTATAAAATAATTATATTATGGTGTTTGACATAAAAAGAAAAGGTGATATTATCCTAAACTCATATGAAATTATTTTTGTAGAAACCCAATATCTACTTAACTATTACTGGTCAGAAATTATGAACCACTTAAGTTTGAATTTGAGTTAAGTAGTGCAATGAAATTTTACAGTCATTATGAGACATGATACGTTTGCTCGCAGGTCGGGCGAAGCTTTACTTGACTGAAAATACGAGTAAATCGTTTATAATCAATGTCAAAGATAGAAATGGCAAAAGATATAACAGAAAAAAAACCCACTTGTCCAGTAAAAAGAAGTTTAATATTGTGTATGCAATTTTTATTATTCTGTAACTTGAATATGCACCAAATAAAAGTTGAATTTAATTTTTTTTTAGCAAAAAAAGTAGTGATGAGCAAAATTAGTCTTGGTCTTGCAGTCTTGTCTTGGTGTTGCATTTTTTGCAAGACCAAGACCAAGACTGCATTTTGCAAGACCAAGACCAAGACTATAAGTATGGCTGCAAGACCAATACCAAGACTCAAGTGAGCAAGACCAAGACTATAGCAAGAAAATACCCCTGTCGCAGCATCCTGCATAACATAGCGAATTTCCGTTTATAAAAGTTAGTTTTTCTTGGAAGCTAGTTGACATAGCATAATAGTTTGAAGACCTTTTTTATGTGATTTTTTCTCCCCTTTCCAATAGTGTAACAAATTTTTACAAAAATTTTTGAATAAGAGGAAATTTTGGCAAAAAGTTAATTTTTTTCATGACAATTGCTAAAAAAGACATGTTCCAGGCATCGTCTAACGGTTTTGGACTTCCAATATTTTCACCAAATTTCATAAACGTAAGACATTTCGTTCGAGAATTATCGCGCGGACACACACACACACATATATATCTCTATATATATATATATATATATATATATATATATATATATATATATATATATATATATATATATATATATATATATATATATATAAATTTTAGTGACTATTTTTTTCGGTTTCTAGGGACCTCAAAACAAATTTCTGCCATAGTCCCGGGCTCAGTCGCGTCATGACAGTGGCTGTAATAGCTGAATTCCATTCGCTAAAACTGTCAACAGTTATGTACTTATTTGAAAAATATGTATATTAGAGGTACAAATACATTCACACACATAGATATACGTATATGTATATACATTTTGTACTATATAAGGCGTTAAATTGGTTCCATACCAATATACCTATCAATCTATCATCAATGACACAAATATGAAATAATGCATTTAAACAAAATATCTAGTAGTGTTTCTTAGCCTATGGGGTAGACGTACCTAAACTGGATCTATATTTTTTCTTTAAATAATAATAAATTTATAAACTTTATATTAAGTTTCTTAGGATAATACAATTACGTATATGTTTTTTAAACCGAAGTTCCCTATTTTTATGGACTAGTTTCCAAAGGATATTAGTCCATAAAAATTGAGAACTTCGGTTTAAAAGAACTTATAAATAAGAAATTTATTTTCTATAAATGTGTACATGTCTGAAAGCAGATGATTTTATTAAAAGAATCCTCAATTTGATACATTATAAGCATTAACTGGTTTATTTCGGCTTTTTCAGATTATTATGAATAATTTTTTAGATTTATATTATTAACATTAAATAAGTCTAGAAAGTATTTTTCGTCTCCAGATCAATATTTTATTTGAGGATTGTTCACTTTTTACGGCAAAAATTAAACCAATTCTTTCAAAGAAATTAAATTATTTTTTATTGATTGCCATCAATTAGTAGTACCTACTCATGTTAGTATTCATCTTATGCAACTAATAAACGTTAACTTTTTTAGCGTAGGTCAATCTTAAGGTCAAAAATATCCAAAACTAGCAACATGACACATGTGACCGATTTAGGGAAAAAGTAAACAGGTTTATTAATCAGTCTTATAATTTAATTACTTATTTTAAGATTTCACTTGAATTGAACTACCTGGAAACGATTCTACAATGAAATTGATAAGTAATCCGTAGATCCTCTATTAATTGAAATATATAGTTGTTTATATAATTGATTTTGTATTTTAAAAGTACCAAAAGGCTTTACTGACCAACTTTTGGTACATTCATCCTATAAAGATTTTGTTTCATCAATACATTCAGATGCAGAGGACATCTTTTAACCAATATGAGTAGGTATGTATATCCACATACGTATATCTCACTATTGCAGTTATATACATACATACATACACATTATATGATTATACACATACAACATATATGTAAACACACTAAAATTATAGAAAATAAATTGACTTTTTTTTTCTTATTTTCTCAAAAACTAGCAAACGTAGAATAAAAGTTTAAAAACCTTTTTTATGTGATTTTTTCCCGTCTTCGCAATGATGTAAAAAAATGTGGCAAAAACTTTTAAATTATAGCAAATTTTGGCCAAAAACTCATTTTCACGAAAAATGCTCAAAAAACCATGTTCCTGAGCTCCGACGTTTTTGGCTGAAGAACTCATCCAAGATTTTTGGACTTCCAACGTTGTCACCAAATTTCGTAAAACTAGCAGTTTTTCCTGAAGAGCTATCGTGCTGATACATAAATACATAAATACATATATACATATATATATATATATATATATATATATATATATATATATATATATATAAATTTTAGTGAATGTTATTTTTGGGCTCTAGGGACCTCAAAACAAATTTCTGCCATATTTTCGGGCTGAACTTCGACTATGGCTTACACCATAATAGCTGAATTTCCAGAATTCTTTCTGGAAATTCGCTAAAAGCAAGACTCTTGCTAAATTATTTAAATAGTTTAAAAGTATAATTAATACCGTAAAGAGAGAAAATTCTGATTTTAGAAGGAAAAAATTCGCTAATAAAAAAATGCAAGAAAGTGCAAGATTTTTAGCAATACCAAGACCAAGACCAATACCAAGACTGCATTTTGCAAGACCAAGATCAAGACCAAGACTCAAACTGCTCTAGCAAGACCAAGACCAAGACTCTTAATGCAAGAACAAGACCAAGACCAAGACTGTCAAGTCTTGGTCTTGGTCTTGCATTTGCTCATCACTAAAAAAAGCCAATGAAAAAAACCATTTCTAAGAAAGTTGTTGGAAACGAAATTGTTTCAAATTAAAATTTCTACAAATTATATTTAATAAAATTTTTCGAAATTTTGCCCCTGGTTCCTCCCAGGGCAAAAAGTTTCTATTTCAAGTCACCTCCAGCCACTGTGATGCCAATCTAAGAAAAATCGACTGCCGACTAGATGTATCCTACGATTCCCACCTTGCTAGAAAATTTCAAAAATTTTTCATTTCTAATAAGAAACTTAGGATTTTTTAATAGAAAAAAAATTAAAATTGTTCTAAATAACGTGACTTGCGAAAAAAATTTTACCCAGTGGCGGATTTACTCTAAGTGCCGCTCTAGGCTCAGTAAAAAATGCCGCCCCTGAAAAGCTAAAAAAAAATTTTTGCTGCCCTTTTTGCCAAATTTGCCGCCCCTAAAATCGGCCGCCCTTCTTAAAAACCGTAAGTGAGTAAAAAAAAAAAACTAGAAATTCGACATTTTGCCGCCCCGAAAATCTGCCGCCTTTCTTAAAAAACGTAAGTGACGAGCAAAAAGAAAAGCAAAAAACAAATTCTAAAATTTGCCGTCCTTTTTGGCCCAAATTTTCCGCCATTAAAATCTGCCGCCCTAGGCTCCAGCCTACTCAGCCTGCTGGTAAATCCGTCACTAATTTTACCCTTTAAATTTCCGAGCCTGTCTATTATACTTTTCTTCACAAATTTCATAAAAAGTTTCAATTTTTATAGACAAGGTACCGGAAAATCAAAAAATCCAGGGAAATTGTTGTGCTATGGTATAAATTTTTAAAATTAAAATATTACAATTTATGGGTCCCTACAATTATATAACATTGTCTACTTATTCATAAAACGTATTGCATGTATTTTTATAACGTTTTTCTCAACAAGGCCTTCAAGGTCCTTTATTATATTTTTACTATTGTCACATTTGTTTGAAGTTTAGACAGAAAATAAAATAAAAAGATGACTACCCCATTTAAAGAAAGTTTAAATATATCTGTTCCGATTTCAATTATATTTGGTATAACCAAAATAAAGAGAAAACATATTTTTAAATATAAATAGATCAGAAAATTGTCCACAAATGTTAAGTTTACTTTTCTATTTACGCGGTAATGGGTAGCTCGAGAGTAATTTTTATTTCAAAATTACATTCTTAAAACATATAAAATATGTTATTAGGAATCAGATTTTTTTTTAAATTTTCCAATCGTTGGTAAATTGCACTGAAACTAAGGCTATATTTGATGCTTTTCAAACTCGTTTTTCACCCACTTAAAAGTGGAAATTTGAAATTCTACTTCCTAATAACATTTTTTATTACCTTTATCTTTACTCACTGAAAATTTGAAGTTCATACGTTAATTCTACGCCGAGAAAATAGAAAAGTAAAATCGCCTATTTTTGATGTTTTTTTTCATTGGTAAATATCCCCTTAAGCGACGATATGTAACATGTTTTTAGTTCTATTTCTTTTTTATAAAATAATGAGGATTAACGCAGTATTTCCATGTGACGATTAAAAATCTTCCATTTCTTTTTAAATATTTTTTTAAAAGCAAAATACATTGAGAGTGTATTGTGAAAATTGTATACCGAAATTCAAATTACTTACGAAGTTATAGCATTTAGAAGAGCGTATAGCGTATAGCACACAACGTGAGTTTTTCGAGAGTTGCCATTTTGATTACAGTCAAATCGTCGATTTAATCGGAAAATTGTTCAAATAAGAGTTGTATGTAGATATCGACGGGGGCAACCGCTTGCTATAGTCAGGAGCTTTATAGCTCTTATGGTTTTCGAACTATGATACAAACTTATAGTTTTTTAAATGGAAACGTCTGTTTAAAAGTTTTTCAAAAATTTGTTTATGATTCAAAACTACCAGTAACACTCAAATTTTCGTTGTTTTATCTCATGTTTTTGACTAATTAGGTTTTAAAAATGACACTTTTAAATTTCGTACTCAAGTGCTTGCAAACGATTGGGATTTTACGTAATTTAAGAAGATATTAGCTCAATATGGCTGCCATTTTAATCAATGTAGTAACGAAAAATCAAACGATTATTACGTTTTCCATCGCAAATTAAAATTATTAAATAGATTAAATTATCATATAAAAAAGATAACTAAGTACAATAAGGAAATAAAATTTCAGTTTTAATTCATTGAAACATAAAGCAATAATTTTTCTAAAAAGTCACTGTTTGCAGTACATAGGCGTCTAAACATATTCTTGTAGTAAGTATTTTCAAAGGAAATGTAAATCGTATGTATACATCCAAATGAGACACCTGGTATATATATATATATATATATATATATATATATATATATATATATATATATATATATATATATAACATAGTGAATATTATTTTCGGTTTCTAGGGATCTCAAAACAAATTTCTGCCATAGTTCCGGCCTCAAGTCGCGTCATGACAGTGACTGTAATAGCTGAATTCCATTCTGAAAATTCGCTAAAACAATATTTGAACAGTCGAACAGTTAAAGTCAAATTTATTTATAAAGCAAATGACTCATTTTAAAAATATAGTTTTGTCGCATATAAAAGATATTATAATATCTACTATCCTTTTTCAATATATTAATTAGTATATCTTGTGAGAGATGGCTATATATTACAAGTTTGTGTAAAAGGTAAGTTTATGAGAATGAATCATTTGTATTTGTTGTTGGTTTCTCCACTAATCCACTAACTGAACTACCAACCTCCCGTTTCGTTTATACTATGTACGTACTCACAAAATATTGAATGATCCAAAATCATCTAATAATTTTGTTCCGAAATAAAACGGAAAAATTACAAAACTAACAAGACCTAGCGTTTTGAAATCCACATCGATACTTCATCCAACTAATAACTAATATACAAGACAAATTTAGCAACTGACGGCCAAAAATTTTTTTGTGCCGAAATAAGCGTCTGTGATATTGATGATTCGAAGTCAAATTTCGGGAAAACGGCTAGCCGTCTATTTTCTGCTGGCATGACGTATTCTAGCTTATTATATTCGTAATAACCAGCGAAAGATGTTCCGAACTGAATGAAATTTTCAGGACATGTAATTTTTCGTGATAAGGAAATCGCTGGAAAACCACGTTTGAAATACAGATAAAATTAGATAATTTTGAAAGTATAAGATTTTCCAAGTGGGACAAAAAATATATTCCTGATTCCATATTTAATTCGAATTTAATTTTAAACATTTATAAAATTACAATTATTGAGTATTGTCCTAAATGCATCTCTCAACACTAAACTTGAATCAAATCAGAACTTGAAACATCTCTGTTCAAGAATGAGCGGTTTTTACTAAGTATCAATTCACTTTATGGGATTCTAATCCAGAAATTTTTAAAATTTCAAAACAGAACAGAAGTAATATACTACCTACTCTATATACAATAAAATAAAAATCGAATATACAGATCGAAGATCCACTGGTCTCAGGAACACATACCCATTAATCTGGTGCAATTAAGGTTGCTTTTTGGTTGCGTGTCCGGTCAATATTATTTATCCCATTACGAGTCATAATGCAAATGTTGAAAGTGTTTTTTCTTTAGTAGATCAACATTGGTCAAAAGAACGCAACAAATTAAATGTCGATACTATATAGCCAAAATGTTGGTGGTACAATTTAATTTTAAAAATTTGACTTGTAAAGAGTTTTACATCTCAATTTTAAAAGAAAATGAGCTTTTGAAGTAGATGTCTGCTAGTGAAAAATATTAATTACTAGCCGTATACCCGATGGGATTTCCCATCGACAACATCTTTTTATTAGGTATTCACTTTCTGCTCACTTTTAATGTTTTTCAAAAGCCTATATCCACGTTTTTAACTTCAAAAATGACGAACTTTCCCTACAAACTTTCATTTATTGTTTTAACCCCTTAGGGAATAAATTTCCAGAAACGTTTACACAACTGTCTTTTATTTATAATAAAAGTCCAAACGCCAATTTTCATAACCCCGGTGCTTAATTTCGTCCTTCTAAACCCAACAGTTTAGGTTTTGCGTTATCTGTCAAAGTTAAAGATTCATTAAATAAGATATTATTTATTTTAATAGCCATAGTAACATATTTTTATATATTTCTAACTTAAAAAATGATGAATTTCCATACAAATTTTCATTCCCTATTTAACCCACTTAGGGAACGATTTTTCAAAAATTCTTTCTTAGTGCTCACTTACATTACATAAGGAACTCCTATGCAAAATTTCATTCTTCTAAACCCAACGGTTTAGGCTGTGCGTTGTCTGTCAGTCAGTCAGTCAGTGTTAGAAATTTATTAAGTAGATTTTATGTTACAAATAATTTAAAGTTTATTTAGTCCATTAGTGTTTTGTTTAATTTTGTTTTTCATTGCAAATTGCAATAGTAGTTACTGCTAACTATTATTGCCATGCAATTATTGAAATTAATATTGTAATGAATATTGAATGATTAATAATAAAGAAAACTTATTCAATCAATTTTATTGTTGTTTCATTAGAATTTAAGGAAATTTTATGGTAATTGATAAAAAAGCCTTGTTTTACTTTTAAAGAAATAGTCGTGTTATACTAACACTAAAAAATTAAGGGTGTCCGGCATTTTTACCCAAATGTCCGGCTAAACTGACTGCTGTGTCCGGCTTTTCGATTTTAAGATCTGGCAACCCTAGGTGCAATGGATCTAGCATACTGGACAACCAATCATGCATGAAAATATTTCTGTTTAAGAGTAATTTAAGCCCATCAGACAGTAGGAAATATTGTTTCATACTAACAATAAAATATTAAAATATAGCCATGGTTCATAATATGTAA
The DNA here is from genome assembly GCA_035578155.1 of Brachynemurus nebulosus. Taxonomy (NCBI): domain Eukaryota; kingdom Metazoa; phylum Arthropoda; class Insecta; order Neuroptera; family Myrmeleontidae; genus Brachynemurus; species Brachynemurus nebulosus. The sequence goes on from JAPWDM010000001.1 coordinate 97,192,056, forward strand.
AACGGCAGCTGAAGCACCCTAAGTGATATCAAGTTCCTGCACAAGCTATAGGAATTTAATGCAGATAGTAACACAGTATATATAGAAGCTCTTGCAATATTTATAGTATTTCAAGAAACTGCTGCTTTTCTTATATTTGATAATGTAATTTGATTATGAAAAGAAAATGGCAAGAACAATAAATAATAAGCGTAGGTAATATGAAAATAAACATTTTAAACAGGGAATGACTAGGTGAATTAACCGGTTAACCGCCATTTCTTCCTATAACTATTTTTTATTTTAAAATAAATGTAAAATCCCTGAAATAAATACAATATAAAATAATCTTGCCCAGAAAATGTTTTGAGTTACAATTCCTGTTTGTATATATACATATATATATATATATATATATATATATATATATATATATATATATATATATATATATATATATATATATATATATATATATATATATATATATATATATATATATATATAAACGAAAAAAGGAAATGGACTTAATTCCGGCCTTACATTTTTTTCATGCATAAGCATCGGCACGTGGGCAATTCCATATGTGACTGATTCTACATTTGACACAACTTGCGTTTTATTTTGCCTTATATTACGGATACCACTATGTTTACAGTTTCAATTTTAGCATGGTTTTATAGTTGATCCTCCAATTATCCCTCTGTAGTAAAAAGTGCGCACATACAAAGTTGTTAAATGTGATTTATTTAATAAAATGTAAATGTGACTGACACTACATGCAAAAGGCAGTCGCCTTCGAGAGTGTTTTTAAACTTCAAAAATCTTCCTCTGTACAGGCGTTATAATTTTAAATTAGATCTTTAACCGAAGTATATGAAACAAATTATTGGAAAATGATAAAATAAAAAGCTTTACTTTTTTAGGAAATTAGTTATTCGAAAAACAAAACGTGACTGACACTACAGGCCAAAACGTGACTGACACTACAGGCCAAAACGTGACTGACACTTTGCATTGCAAAATAGTTGTATTTTTAAATAAAATCTTAGATATTGACATTACAGGACATAAAATAGGAACTTGAAAATAATTTTAAAGGTACAAAAACGTACCAAAATGTTATTTTTTAACTCAATCACAACATACAGAAAGTCCCTAATAAAATGTTGGAAACCAGAACTTATAATTTAAATCAAAACATTCTTAGAAACATGAATAATAAAATTCTTTTCAAAAACTTAAACATTTTCTTTAACAGCGAATAAAATTTTTTTTACAGAAATACAAAATTTCTTAAGATTTTTTAAAGACCTCCAGACTTTTAGAAAACATAATAGATTCTGTCCCCCCTCATAATCATGTTAGGATTGGGTAGTATCTCCAATATGTCTTCAAAAGTCACAAAATGCTACAATTCACTAAGTATAATGCAGTCGTGACTGACTCTACATTGTGACTAACACTACAAAAATGTTTCAATCTGTTTAAGGATTATTTAAAAAAATAATAGATTTTTGATATTGGCATCATGTAAGTAATTTTGTCAAGTAGGAAAATTTAATTTTTCCTTGATGAAGGATAAGTTTTACTAAAGTGAGAGAGAAAATTCTGTTTATTCTGTGACTGACACTACAACTGAACACTACAGTCTTATCAATTTAATATCTCTTAAAAAAAAGTGTTTACATAAATTACGGACTATTTATCGGTAAATCGTTGCTTGACTTATCAGTATGTAGTAAATCATTACAATTACTCAAAGTACTTATCGAGAAAATGTAATTAAAATTCCATTACAAATTCACTGTTAGCTTATAGTCATAACATCACTTCGAAAACGACAGTATTGTCAGAAAATAAAAAACAAATCTATGCTGCAATTCAGAAAACTTAAAAGTACTATAGTGCTACTATCATACTAAAGTATTTTTACTACCAATATCAATTAATTATTTTTTTCATTTATGGAGACTTTTGCATGGAATTGCCCAGCAGTTTTATTTCAAGTTGATGACATTTTTCACACTATTTCAAAGTGGCCAGTCAAAAAATTATAAATTATAAATTTTATGGCCATTATAAAAAAAAGAGACATCCAGGAAAGTGAAAAAATGAGTAAAAAACTAAAATTAACACAAGAGAATTTTTTACATTCATTTTTATTATTAAGCACAATTTATTAAACAATTAAACAATTTATTAATTTTTATTATTAAATAATTTTTATTATTTTCATTATTAAATTTTTAATTATTAAACAATTTATTATTTATTTAATATATGTTATATATTATATTAGTAGTACATATATTAGTAGTTATACAGGAAACCTGAATGGTTTCCTGTATAAAACGATTTAAATGCTCAAAAAAAATTAAAATTTAAAAAAAACACATTTTTTGCGATTATGGGGTTTTCATGTTAGTCCATGGGGTAGCAAAAAATCTCAAAAATTTTATTTTCCGACCCTTTATAAGATTTTTGGGTCGATTGAAGCAAATTCGGTGGGGGCCGCCAGACCCCCCTTAACCCGCTACCCCCTTTATTTTTTATTAAAAAATATACGGAGACATTCATTACAGTATTCTAATGACATTTACCTAATTTATTTACATTATTTAAGTTTAATCCCGTTATTTGGAGCTGCCAGAAGACTGAGACCAGGAGACTGAGAATTCTTCAATATTCTTTAAAAATCGGCTAAATATCGTTTTATAAAAAAAACAAAAACAGGTCCGCTATTCCAATACAATATATTTACAACTCATACAACTGAAAAATTTCTTATATCGTTATATCCACAGTATTTTTCACGAAAATGCTGACCAGGATACTGAGAAACTGACTGGACCGAGTACGATCTCACTTACAATGTTAACTGAATTAATTGATACAACCTCAAATTAATTAAAACAGGTATTTTATTTTATTCATTATATTTCAGTTAATTACTATGACAAGCGATGATTTAATCGGAATATAAATTTTTTATATTTTTTAAGTGTTTTGGTTTGATAGGAGAATGATGCAAAGTTCGGGAGACAAAATTCAATAGAATATTTCTTAAAGAAAATATAAAAAATTCAAAAATTATTTATACAATAAAAAGGTACCAATATTATAGATTACTACTGCAGTGTAAATTTTTTTTTTATACATTCTGAAAAAATAATTATTTAGTCTGCTATGTTTTACTTTGGAGAGGAGACATGCCAAGAGACTGAGAATTTTACATTTTAAGTGTAATTTTTTATAAAAACTATATTTCGAAACCGGGTTATTTTGAGTGACCAGCTAGACGCAGTAATAGTTTACAGTTTCCATCTAGAAAAATATATATATATATATATATATATATATATATATATATATATATATATATATATATATATATATTATGGGTAGTTCTACAAACGAGGGAATTTTGGACGGCCCAGCTCATTTTGTATATTAATATTTTGAAAAATACTTTTTTTTTAGATGGAAACTGTAAACTATTACTGCGTCTAGCTGGTCACTCAAAACCTATATATATATATATATATATATATATATATATATATATATATATATATATATATATATATATATATATATATATATATATATATATAATTATATAATATATATTATATAATTTTTCAAGGCAACGTAGTTAATAAACAACTAATAAATACACTGAAAAAAAATTTTTTGAATCTTTTCGGTTTCTTTTTTTGATCCAAGGACTTGGGAAAAATTTTTCCGACTGAACCACCATATGGACCTGATAACTTGTTTGCTCAGTTTTAATTTGCTTTTTTTAGACCTTTATACGACCACTTCTCGCTAAGATATCGGACTTTGAATGGAAAAGGATCATTTTGTCTTTTGACCATCGATATCTCAGCAACCAATGATCACACAGAAAATTGGAGATGGGTTTTAACAACTCGCATAAATTCTCTACAAGGATTAGCCATTGTTCGTTCGGAAAAAATTGTTTTTTGCATACTCTACATGAATTTGAAAAATCAAAAAAAAGAGCTTTTGGTGGCTTTTTAGAAAATCAAGCGCTGAATTAAAAATATCGAGAAAGCCATTAATGTTAAGTGTGTCTTTTACAGTTCAATATACCCACAAAAACCTCACAGAGTTTCACTTTAATCCATCCAGCCGTTTTTTTGGTTCATTGAATTGAATTTTTGAAAAAATTAAAGGATCATTTATTTGCTCTTAAACTTTCATAATCTTTAACAAAATAAAAAAAAAAATTTTTCTTAGCTTTTTTCGCATTTTTATCAATAACAGTACTTAAAGGGTATAGCAACACAAGCATAGGGAAATGGCCCCCATGGCCGATGTGGGCCATGGGGTGATCCCAAGTGATTACCAAATACAGGGTCATTGACCCTTAACCTTGACTTGTCCTTGAGATATTAACCAAAATATGTTTTAGTGCTGTAATTTTTCAAACTCAATTTTCTCGAAAAGTATAACACCTAGGAAAACAAAACCGACGCCAAAATTTAGGTAATATTATATATTTTTTTGACATTTTTCCCTAAGTTTTGAAAGTCCAAAATAATTGCATAAAAAATATTTTTTATTTTTTAGTATGGTTCTGATTAACTTACACCTTTCAAAAAAATACAGAATATGGCTTATCTTATCTACTTACACCATACCAAAATTCATCAAAATCGAAGATGCGCTTTTTGAGTAATAAATAATTTATTGAATATATATTATGTATGTTAGAGAATTTATTCGAGTTTTTAAAACCCATCTCCAATTTTCAGTGTGATCATTGTTTGGTGAGATATCAATGGTCAAAGACGAAATAATCCTTTTCCATTCAAAGTCCGATATCTCAGCGAGAAGTGGTCGTATAAAGGTCTAAAAAAAGCAAATTAAAGCAGAATGAACAAGTTATCCGGTCCATATGGTGGTTAAGTCGGAAAAATTTTTTCCAAGTCCGTGCACCAAAAAAGAAACCGAAAGAAATTCGAAAAATTTTTTTTCAGTGTATTTATTAGGATTGAGCGATACACGTTGCTTTGAAAAAATTTTTATCGCAACATCTCAAAACTAGAAGCTTCCAGCTTTAAATTGCTTTGTTTACGACTACGATTCGACCATTTTTCACGAAGATACAGCCATTGGAAAAATCGCTAAAAATTTGGAATTTTTTTTAGGGAAAATTTGTTATGATCAAGGGGTGCTTTATTTTATTATTATTATTAAATATTTATCAAAACTTTAAATAATAATAGACTTACGGCTGGTTTTACATTCAAATTTAAAGTTGATTTTAACACTAAAGCCAACTTTAAAACTGATTTTATTGAGATAATTCGTACTTTAAAGTCGACTTTTACATTAAAGGAGCTTTAAAATTGATTGTAAAACAGTACCTAACTTACTTTAAAAAATAAATAATATAGGTACATAAATACTCTAGAAACAGAGAGTTTTCTATCAAAAATGGTATTTAAATAGATTTTCTATAAAAGACTTCTAATAAAAGGCAAATTTCTATGCTGCTATGATGAATACTATCCTATGTGAAATATCAAGTTTAGCAATCCGACATTTCTGACGGTCGGCTCTTAATCTAGTTTCTTATTATCAAGATAGGTACTTTGCAAAATTTAAATAATAAATTTGGGTAAAAAGGGAAAAACCATTTTTTTTTTAATGTTTTTTGATAAAACAATGCGATTTATATTAATTAACACGTTCATTGCCGATCACGCGATATCGCGTGATAGGTTTACTTTACTAGATGACCATTCACGCGATATCGCGTGACAAATATAAGAATCTACATATTTAACATAAGATATTTGGTCACCTCACAAAGTCTACATTTTTAGCTTGGCAATGAAAATGTTAAATTTTAAGTAAGTTAATAAAATATTACCATTTTATAAACACAAAATCAGAAAAAATGTTTGGCTATGTTCTGTTGGATATTTTTAATAAAAAAATAAGAATAAAAGAAACTCACCAGTAAAAATATAGGTATGTGACTTGCACAAGATATCCGTATAAAATATTAATAAAACGACTAAAATTTTAAAATGTCAAAAGTAATCAAACAAAAAAAAAATTAAATTAAAAAATATAGGTATACAATTTAGAATGATAAAAGAAAAGAGCAACTAAATAAAACACATTTTTGAAAAAATAAACAGATCAAAAATTAAGAAAACAGACAAAGGTAAACACAAAATCACATAAGAAGGAAAACTAAACACTTTCACAAACAAAAATTGCCAAAAATAATTGCACTAAAATAATAGATGTAATAAAAGTATTTTTAACACTTAACAGGTGTATCTTTTGAACACACTAACGTTTAATGGGATGCTGACACAACAGATTACATTACTAAGAAATTTTGGTTAATTAATTTATATTCGTATCAAAATGTACTGTAATATTGTACAATTTTATTAGTTTTTTTGGAAAAAAATGTTTTTTTTTCAGTGAAAACTGGAATTTTTATAACATTTCATTAATAAATTACAAATAAATCAGCTATACCATACGAGGCCGTTGCCACGACTCGACTATTGTCGGAACAGTCGGAACCGATGCAGAACAGTCAGTGTTCATTACACGGTCTCTCCGCACACCCGCTTACCCACCTAAACGCCAGCCGTATATAAATACACATGCATGCGTATAGGATATTTATATGTATCCACAATTCACATTACATTTTATATGATTGTATTATAGAAGACACATACTGGTCCATAGACACATTATAGAATACAGCTTCTTGTCATGGATACAACCACAGAACAAACAGAACGAATACATCTATCTCTTTTCTGCAATCACTTATGTGCTTTTATGTGCATCTTAGGCTGCTTAGTCCTCATTCATTCGCCAGCACTCAATGGGTATGTTTCAATTGTTGTTATATTGTTACCTCTCGTATTAACACGGTATATGTACGTGGTATACGTACATCATACGTACCACCACCACGTACATATTATTATATGTATGTATGCAAGACACTAATACACACAACATCCAACGGACTAACACACACAACTCCGCGTGCACCTATATAACATAGTGGGGGTTTATTTTCTATCCTTTGTGGTTACGCTCGTTTCCCTATTATAGACATAGTAATGTTCGTTCTTTTTGTTCTCTGGATACAACCAACATGGACATAATGTATGCATGTATGTATTTATTGTATAATGTGTATCAGTGATTCTCAAAGTGGGGTTCGCAACCCCTTGGGCGTCGCGAAAACCATTTGGGGGGTGGGGGTGGGGGCCCTCAGAAACAATTGATTACAGACAAGGAAAGTTCTAGGAAAATAGTTCAAGGAGGGATACTGTTAGAGGAATTTTTGGTGGGATAATTTGTTTGAAGGGATTTTTGGATAAATCTGAGAGGAAACGCTTGGAAGCCTTTCTTAATTAAATTTAAAAAATATAATTGTTATATTAATCAAACTCAGACAACAATCAGTATTTAATTAGTTAACAAGAAAGAGATGCTCCCGTTGGTTACTAACAGATAAATATACGTACTTATTTATTAAATTCGTTTATTATACGTTATTTAAGGGCGACAATCACTACAATCAGTTTTGCGTACTTTAATGTTAAAAATTAAAACATTCAGTTTTTTTTTCCTAAATTTTCCTTTCTAGTCAATTTTCCAGTCAACTGTATTATTTTTGGAAAACGATATTTTTTTTAAACCTCCGGGTCAGCCATCAGCTCACAGGCCTATTTATTCATAAATACTATGGGTAAATTATGCGAATCTCTGGTCAAGGCTAGGATCGAAACGGATATAGAAACTAATGGCGAGTTGTTCGATAGACAATACGGGTTTAGACGAAGTCGATCGACCACGGATGCGATGCAAGCAGTCACGTTGACAGAAATTAGCACGCAAAAAAATGGTGCGCACTGGTTACGTTGGACGTGCGAAACGCTTTTAATAGTGTGTCACACGATCTAATATTGAAAAGTTTAAGGGGCAAGGGGGTATCGCAGTACCTCTTAAATATAGTAACAAACTACCTGGAGAGAAAGGTACTTAGGATGAGAAAAGGGATGGAAATGGAAATCGCAGCGGGAGTATTGCAGAGGTCGGTTCTTGGGCCCCTTCTTTGGAACGTGAGTTACGATGGAGTCCTAGAACTATAGTTAACCAAAGACGTGACAAGCATTGGCTCTGCTGATGATTTGGCTATTGTTGTAACAGCAAATGATATCGACGACCTCGTTCATAAGACCAACAAGGGCATCAGGAGAATCGATGCCTGGATGAGGGCGAATAAATAAGACGTGACACCAGAGAAGACGGAGATCGTCATTTTAAAGGGACCGTGCGGTAGAGGGACAAGCCGTTAACGAAAACAGGGACAAACCAATCGTACCGGTAAGATCAACTAAGTACTTAGGTATCGTTTTGGATGAAAGGTTATCTTTTGGTCCGCACATTACGGCAGTAGTAAACAAGGCAGAGAAGTATTATCATGCCCAATATAAGTTGTACAACGGAAGTCGCTTCTGAGAGTCGTCAGCACGTACAGAAGTTTTTCTACGGCAGTTCTCAAGTGCTGACCGGGGTCGTATTCATCGACCTTCTGGCTGCAGAAATGGGAGACTTATATTAGAACAGGGGACTACTTTCAAAAAAAGAAGCAGGGGCTCAAACGCTAAATAATTTCAAAGGCGATGGAATGATTGGACCCGCACCGGAGCTAGAATAAAAATATTAATATCGGACGTCACTAAATGGGTTAAACGTAAACATAAGACTAAATTATTTTACGAGCCAATTGTTTACGGGGCAGGGGTGTTTCAAAACTGACACAAAAAGAATTGGGAAAACTCAGAATGACCTATGCGTGTTTTGCGGGAAGGTAGACACACCACTCCACACTTTTTTCCTGTGTGAGAGATGGGCGTTTTATAGGCAGGGGTTGATATTCACACTAGGGATAAAAGTTAATCCTGACAATATTGCTAATACCATGACAGAGTCGGCCCACAATTGGAGAGAAGTAAACAAGATAATAACTCGGGTAATTGGCATTAAGGAACAAGAATAAATACCCGTACAAAGAGAAAGATAATACCATGATTTTTACACCCGCATTGCGAGTATGTCTTTTTGATGGTTCCACTATGTAGGGGACGAACATTTAGGGTTTTTTTAGCTGGTAAAAATCCAGCACTACCTGTGAAACGGACTTTACAGGCGTCTTGCTGAACTTTTTTCCCTACTTAAAAAAAAGTTGCCGCTTATGTAATGCCGTTAGATAATTTCTTCCATTTTAAAAAATTTTTACTAATCTTGATAAGTCGATTTGGCAACACTGTCCACCATCGCAGAACACAGTTACTGATATTGAAATTTTTAAGTGCAAAGGGCGTCGCGGCCCGGAAAGTTTGAGAACCATTGATGTATATAATATACGTACAATGCGTATTCATTTTTTGCAACATTAGAAAAATATATACATACGTATATAAAGTAAATGAGATAGATAATTTCAAACAAAAAAATGACCAATTGCCATTAAGACTAAAACCCGTACCTACTCAGTTGGATTGACGGATGGGGCAGAGAGAGACTGAGGCTTTAGCACGCAAGACTCCGATCTATGCATGCAAATTTATGAAACGGTACTACACCGGTACATCAGCGAAAGTAAGAATTATTTATTTATTTTTTTTTTTTTTTAAATAATTTTCAAGTAATTTTTTAAATTTAAAATTTTAAACAAAAAGAATCAAAATAGCCCGATCATTTAAGGGTTTGACCTCGGAATGATGCGGAATAAGCTGGATTTTCGTATACACCTTTATTTTAGCATCCTAAATGTTCCCTCAAAAGTCTCATAAGATCACGTGTGAGCGTCCTTAGATATTGAAGGTCAAAGGTCGCCAAAATCAGTTTTCTGGAAATATCTCGCTTCCTTTGCCTAAAATCGTTTTTGAATTTATTATAAAAGTTATAGAACATAAAATTCCCTACAAATTTTGTTTCAAACACTTTTCGATACGTTTAGCTGTTTTGGAGATAGAGCGCGATGAATACGGAGTGCTCAGCCATACATTGTACGTCCGTCGTAGCCAAGATACACTTAAAACTATCAGATTAACTTGGAAGTAGAAATTAATCCCTCCAAGAAGAAACAGGTCTCATAGACACAATAGAACATCTACCCCAACTTGCTATAAATAGAAAAGGTCGTCTAGAGGGTCCATATTTCAGGGAAAATCTTAATAATGGCACCCAAGTCGATGAGCTTTCACACTTAGAACAGAAATGCTGAATTTCTTTCCAACTTGAAATCCAATTATTCTCATTAAGAATAAATATTTAAAATAATTATTCTATTATTCATATGAAAATGGTAAATAACATTAACTAACAATTTAATTCATAATTAATATATTTACATATAAGAATGTATTAAATACCGTAATTGCGGGTTACTTGAGCCCAAATTTGCAAATCATCTGATAATTTCAAAAATTGAGCGTAACTGTTATACTTATTTGGGATAGGAAATTCAGTATATTAATCTATATATGACTACGGTTAGTTTATTATATAATATGGATCTGTTTCTTATGGCTCAAAAATTTTATTGCTTTTTAGATTTTGGGTTCAAGTTAACCTCAAGATCGGGTTACTTGAGCTCAAACCTAAACTTCCAGGTGAATTTCATTTGAAAACAGTTTGAGACCATGTAGGATGTTGGTTACTAATTAAAACATTGTACAAACATATAAGAAACTTTACTATTCAATACTCTTATCGCAGCATCCTGCATAACGTAGCGAATTTCCGTTTACAAAAATTAGTGTTTCTCGGAAACTAGTTGACATAGAATAATAGTTTAAATACCTTTTTTGTGTGATTTTTTCTCTTCGTTCCAATAGTGTAAAAATTTTTGAATAAGGAGAAATTTTGGAAAAAAGTTAATTTTTTTCATGAAAATTTCCAAAAATAACTTGTTTTGGGCATCGGACCTGCCTGCTTAACGAACTTGTCCAACGGTTTAGGACTTTTGGGAATTTCTGCTATAGTCTTGCACCATTTTATACCAAAGTTATAATGGGCTCAAATTACCCTAATTTTAAGGTTATTCTACTGATTTATCAAAACCTTAATTTAAAAAGTTAACGAAATGGTTGGTATATGAACATATCTGAATTTGGTTTAGTAATGATCAAAGTATTAAAATTATACACTTACCTTCCTTTGTAGACTATCGCAATTATTTTTACAGTCAAAAGTTAGCAACGTAACAAAACATCAATTTCAAACAGAGAGTAAACAACACTCGCCTCACCTCTAGTGTCAATTTTCAGAACTACCTAAACTTAAACACCGTAAACCTACTGCTGTTACCTACTGGCTAAACATCTAAGTTACTTCTACTACTGACTAATATAAGCACAAAACAGAAAATAATACTTTTTCGGTTTTGGGCCACAGGGCTCAAGTAACCCGCAATTACGGTAATTAATTAGTCAACTAATATTTAGTAACTAATTTCGTCAAAAAACCATACTACAGATTTCGATTCGCGATTGACTTTGTGCTATAGCAGGTATAGCTGAGCGCTCCACACTCATCGCGCTCTATCTCCAAAACACCTAAATGCATCGAAAAGTGTTTGAAACAAATATTGTAGAGAATTTTATGCTCCATAACTTTTACAATAAATTTAAAAATGATTTGAGGTAAAGGAAGCGAGATATTTCCAGAAAACTGATTTTGGCGACCTTTGACCTTCAATATCTAAGGACGCTCATACGTGATCTTATGAGACTTTTGAGGGAACATTTAGGATGCCAAAATAATGATGTAGACGAAAATCCAGCTTATTCCGTTTCATTCCGAGATTGACCGCTTTTTTTAACTAAAATGATTGGGGTAAATATAATAAAGCGAGGAGAGTTTTTTTATTATAAGGGAGAAAATTCGATTTTCTTAATTTTTCTTTATTAATCTTTTTAATTTTTTGTAATCAACAAATCGTTGTTTAATTACTACGTTACATAGACGTAACTAGTTACGAGCCTAGAGGATAATTTGAATCCGATCTTCTTTATAGAATAATTTCTGGTAATTTTTCAGGAGTTAAAGATGGAAGTATATTTATTACAGCTCATCATAAGTAAGTGGATAACAGCGCCGGATAACGGGGGGGGGGGGGCAAGCCGGCCGACCGCCCCGGGGCGTCAAATTTTGAGGGGCGCCGATATAAAAATAAAATATTTTTTTTAAATTCATTATTTTTTTAGATTTTATAAATTAAAATTGATCATTTTTCATGGCACATCAATTTTTTTATTAAGCAATAAATTGTTTTTTCTTTAATAACACCAAATAAAAGTCACAACGCTGATTGTTTTATTATTGCCAACAGATTGAATAATTGTAATATTATTTATTAGAAAACTATTCGTATGGTCATAATTCACAATAACTCAAAAAAAAAAAGATTAATAGACAAAAACAAAAATTTACTAATAAAAATAGTGAAACCTAAGAATTTTTCAAATTACAAAATTTCAAAAACGAAAATTCAAAAAATATTGTATGTCACCAGCGCCCGCTCTAGGGCTTACGCCGCCTCGGGCAAAAGAGGATAATTCCGCCCCTGTGCAAAATCGGAGACCTTTTTTCTTTGGTCGTTGGGTATATAAAAAACCGGCCTTCTTTTTTTACACCGGCGACCTTTTCTTTTGCTCATCAGCTGTAAAATGCCGCCCCTTTTTTACAAGATTACCGCCCTGTGAATTTCTCGCTCTGGGCAAATCTTTTTTTTACTCCTCACTTGTCAAATTCTCACCCTCTTTTTACAAAAATTTACAAAATTCCGGCCCTTGAAATTTGCCGCCCCAGGCAAATGCCCGGGTTCCCCCCCTGGAGCGGGCCCTGATGTCACACATATGCAACAGGAATAGCATAACTTACATTTCAAAGTTCTCGCTTCTTCGTCGCTCGAACTTCAGATGCGTTCGTTTAATGCTATTCCATATGTTGCATCACTTGTAAGTAAAAAACGATTGTATTATTTTTTAAATAATTAAATTTTTTACACAGTTCTTTATTGTGTAATTTTGACTCTTACCTTTTTTTACTATTTTTTTTTAATTTGCAGTAAACGGCATAGCCGGGTAAGATAGGGAAAACGGCCCTTGACGCAAAATTGATCGTTTTTATAGGGAATAATACTTCTTAGCCCCAGATGCATTCCTGCCAAATTTCAACCCTCTGAGGCTAATAGTTTATGCATATACAAAAAGAAAATAATTTTCGAAAAAAATTTTTTTTGACGAAATTACTGAGCCGATTTATTTGAGTTTAATATATATTGTGTATCCACCTTAGGAAAAGTAATAAAAAAAAATTAACTTTATATCCCTTCATTATACTAATTTTTTTAAATTTTTAAATTTAAGTAAATTTTCATTTGGCACTTACGCGTTAGCGACAACCCCCATTTTTTGTTCAATAATATGTCTCTTAGTACTCTATAACATATATTTTATGGAAAACTTTTAGTTGGTAGACATTGTAATATTTCAATACAAATGCATGCCGTGTTCGGTACTACATATATTACTTATGTATAAAAAGGGTCATAAAGTAAAGCATCTGCTTTATTTCTAAAACACAGTAGAACTACGGAGTGCAATAAAATGTTCTCTTCCCCCCTGAGTTGCAGTTCTTGGAGTTCCTGTGACGGTCTAATATATATATATATATATATATATATATATATATATATATATATATATATATATATATATATATATATATATATATCTCGACTTGTTATAAAAAATATGTTTTAACTTGTTGAAAGATAATTTTCAAGGTTAATTTTACCATGAATCTGAATATTTGAATGAAATCAATAAAATTATCTCAGCATACTTACTAATTAAAATTACATTTATAACTCAAGTTTTAGAAACTTTATTTAAATAAAGATAATAATAATAATAATAATAATAATAATAATAATAATAATAATAATAATAATAAACGCCCTGTGGGTGGGGGCTTCACTTTGCAGAATTTGCCCACAGTAAGTCCTGCTTGTCGTAAAAGGCGACTAAAAGGACACCCCATTAGGATGGTGAAAAAACAAAAAAAGCCTCGGAAAAATGCCGCTGCCGGTGGAGCGACCGGGCGCATCAGGGTCACCACTGAATGTGACAGCTTAGATCGCGGTGACGACAGGCTGGGTTCTAGGCAGCCACCTGTCAGCTGTAACAACACCTTCAGCCAAAATGCTACTGCCCTACTTACGGAGCCCCCAACACCTTTGGCTCAGCCGACTTTAAGTGTTTCCTCAGAGCATCCTTTGGGGACCACTAAAGCTGGTAAGAAGCGTGTGCGTATGCAATGGACAGATGAACTGAATGAATTCATCGTACGCACATACTTCAAAGTTACTAGACTTGAAACGGACAAAACTGGTTACCGTACAAAATTACATCAAGAGTTCGCGCACAGCTACCCTCACCTAAGTCGCGTTACTGAACAGAGACTGGCAGACCAAAAACGTGTCATTTTTACCAATAACCTCATCCCTGCCTCCCTCATAAACACCATTAAAACACAAGTCGCACATCAATTTGCTCAAAATGAAGAAAGTCAGGACGACGGCCCACCAGAAATGGAGAGCCCCACACAAAACGACACTCAACAACTTGTCGAGAATGAGCCTGACCACCATGAGACAGCAGTAAATGACACCCTACTGCAAAAGATCGAACTGGAATTTAACACAGCGCTTACTGAATTTGAAGGGACGGACCCCACACATAGGTACTTGTTGCCTAAACAACACACCTCACGTAGATTGGCTGAGATCGTTGAGATATTGAACAATACAATACTGCCTAAACACTTAGAAACATGTGACAATTTTATCGAGTTACACACAGCTATCTATTGTGGAGCCGTTGCAGCTATACGTTGTAACGGGTCCGATGTAACACCACCTGTAGCGCACAACTCGAAGGAACACAAAACTCCTGCCTGGGAAACACGATTGAATAAACGCATCAGCAACATCCGATGCAACCTCGGCAGGATCACCCAATACCAACAGGGTACGAGGTCCAAACGGCTCAACAAATACATACACGACATATTACACAAACACACAGTACACACACAATACGAGGAACCCAATAAAACACTCACAGAGATCAGAGATACGCTTCACCAAAAATTAACAGCACTAGCGAAGCGCTTACGAAGATATAAGACCAGTACTGAACGCAGACGACAAAACCAAGCGTTCAGCAGAAACGAGAGACGGTTTTATCAGTCTCTAACGAACACGGTAACTGACAGTAATGGTCTACCGGAGAAGAACGCACTCCATAGTTTCTGGGCGAATATATGGTCCAACACCATTGACCATAACGACAAAGCCAGCTGGATCGATACAGAGTACAGGAATAACGAACATCTTCCGGAGATGCTCTATACGGACATTACTACAGAGGACGTCTCCAGAGCTTTACAGAGATCGCATAACTGGAAGGCACCTGGCATCGACAACATACAAAACTACTGGCTCAAACACTTTACATCAACACACAAGTATCTCGCTGAACACTTTACACTATTTATAAAAACACCAAACCTGACACCGAAGTTCCTAACGCAGGGTATCACATATATGAAATCTAAAAACAGTGATACAAAAAATCCTGCGAATTATAGGCCTATCACCTGCTTGCCTACAGTGTATAAGATTTTGACGTCCTGTCTGGCAGAAAAGATCAATGAGCATTGTCAGATTAACACCATACTGACAGAAGAACAAAAGGGATGTCGAAAGAGGTCACAAGGCTGCAAAGAGCAGCTTCTGATTGACTCCGTAGTACTGGAACAAGCGAAAGGGAGAAAACGTAACCTGTACACAGCGTTTATTGATTATAAAAAGGCATTTGATTCGGTCCCGCACTCCTGGTTGCGGAGAGTATTGGAGCTGTACAAAATACACCCAAGTATCGTGAACTTCCTTGGAACGATCATGTCCGACTGGCGAACGACCTTACATTTGAGTATTGGTAATGAAAAAACAACAAGCGACCTTATTCAAGTAAGACGCGGCATATTCCAAGGCGACTCATTGAGTCCATTATGGTTTTGTCTCGCAATGAATCCACTTTCTCGCCTGTTAAATGAAACCAAATACGGTTACAATGTAGGTACGCAAACGAATTCGCGCCATACCATTTCACATCTAATGTACATGGATGATATTAAGATCTATGCAGCTACTAAACATCAATTACAGCAGCTGCTGGGACTTTCCAACGAGGTTTCGCGAGACCTCTGTATGGAGTTCGGAATCGATAAATGTCGAACACAATGTCGTTCTGGAGGAAAACGAGATGCGGTCGCATTCGAACTCGAACCAGAGTCTGTTATGCAGCCCATGGACGAGGGAGAGTCGTACCGGTATCTCGGATTCAATCAGGACGAACGTATAGATCACAGCGCTGTAAAACAACACCTGATGCAGCAATACCTAACGCGTGTACGGAGATTACTGAGCACCCACCTTGATGGAAAAAAAACCATCAAAGCAATTAACACCTACGCAGTTCCGGTGCTAACATACTCATTTGGGGTAATCAAATGGACGCCTACGGACTTGACAAACATCGAGATCAAGACCCGCGTCCTTATGACCAAATACAGAATTCATCATCCCAAAGCAGCGATAGAACGATTGACGCTGCCAAGAGCCGAAGGGGGTCGAGGTCTTATAGACATAAGGAACACGCATAATAAACAGGTTCATAACTTGCGAGAATACTTTTACACCAAAACACACACTTCACACTTACACAATGTAATAATCCAAGCCGACAAGGCATACACACCATTAAACCTCTCACACACAGAAATGCCAGATAGTTTTTGCCGTTTGGTCACGAAGGAGGACAAAATTCAGCAATGGATTCGGAAGCCTTTACATGGGAGACATCCACATGATCTTAATCAGAGTAACGTCGACAAAGCAGCGTCGCACGCCTGGTTGAGTCAAGGAAGTCTTTTCCCGGAGACTGAAGGATTCATGCTAGCTATACAAGATCAAGTAATTCATACAAAGAATTACTCAAAATACATACTTCGTGACTCGTCAATAACATCTGACTCATGCCGGAGATGCCATTCCAAACCTGAAACGATCCAACACATCACAGCTGCCTGTACTCAGCTCGCTCAGTCCGAATACAAACACCGTCACGACCAGGTTGGCAAAATCATATACCAGAAACTAGCGGTCAAGCACCACCTTATAACCGATAAAACACCTTACTACAAGCTCACACCAAAAGTAGTAGCGGAGAATGACTCCTGTAGACTTTACTGGGATCGGTCGATTATTACAGATAAGACCATAAATCATAATCGACCAGATATCACCTTCGTAATGAAAAACACTAAGACAACCTATCTGATCGATATTGCGGTTCCAAATACACACAACTTACAAAAAACACACGCAGTTAAATTGGATAAATACACTGACCTCGCAGCCGAAATAAAACAACAATGGCGAATGGAACATGTCCACATCGTTCCAATAGTGCTCAGTGCCACCGGGGTCATTCCACACACACTACATAATAGTTTGAGCCTCTTGGGTCTCCCAAAATACACATATGTCACTATGCAAAAGGCAGTGATCATAAACACGTGTCGTATAGTACGGAAGTTCCTCAGTAATACGAATCCGACTGCGATATGTGAAAGCACAAGACCTGCTTCTACTCCATCTGAGCCATCTACAGTGAGCGAACAATACACTGACACTCATCCTACTGACACACAACACACATACATAAACACACAATACACTAACACTGAAAGACAAACACTTAACACACATACAGATCCAGATTCGTCTGATGGAGAGGGGGGATCGAACAACTGCCGCACTGTCACTGTTACCGCTCTGGTGCACAATCCTCCCCAATTCAATAACACACAAGGCCCGTCAACCTCTGTACCATCTAAACGCGCAGTTCCAGGAACACCCGATCTTAATGAGCAATTTGATGAACCAGAAAACATCTACACCAAGAAACGTAAAATAGAAAGACACATCCACACACATACACAAACACACACACAAACACAAACAGTCCTTTCCCTTCCCTCTGTCCCTACTCCTACCTACCATCTGAGGACACGAAAACGAACTAGGCTTTCACAGCCCTCTGTCATTGAGCCAACATCTACGCTCCCACAAAAGTCTCGTCGTACGAACCAGTATACACCAAAATAGACGCATAACACCTCGTTTCAAGCAACAACAACAACAATATAAGGAGTGATGTGACAAACCCGTCCGTGAATGTACTACGGTACTTTTACGGATTGGTTTGGCACATTACCCTTCCACAGAGCCTAATACCTTGCATAATGCCGGTATAGGTGAATGTTACCCAGTACTGTCCTACTGAGTAGTGAGCGCCAGGTTGGCGTAAAAGTCTATAATAATAATAATAATGGTGGTGAGGGCACTTATAGCAGCTACCCTTGGCACCCGAGAGGGATATTTATCCCCCATTGGCGTCAAGGCGGCTAAGGGTCCCAGGGGTAGTTTATGCGCAATGCAGTAATCTTCGGATTCCATTAGCCTCTGACTACCCAAGATCGGCACCATTCCTTCTCGAGGTACCACCGTTTTCACGAAAGGTGCCGGATCTAGAGGTGTAAACCTGGATAGTTCTTTTTTTTTCGACGAGGACGAACTTCGTAGGATCGATAGAGGTTTCCACCGTATGTGAGAAATACCATCGTCTGCTTAATGCTTGTTAATCTCGCCCTGAGGTCTGGCTGTAGCGTCGAATGTGTTTAGTATCCATATGTGTGTGAATACCGAAATCTTGACTCGAATTCGGATTAGTCGAATTGGTGGTATTTAACTGTGATTTTTTTTTTGTCTCTTGTCTTTCCTAACTGTGATAGTTGTACTTTTGTTTTCAATTTTTTTGTCCTCTTGTTTTTATCTCTGTGTTCACTGGACGGTGCACCCCAGTGAGCACAACCGTGATATACCATCTGTGATATTTCGTTGATTTTTGTCCCTGTGACTTCGACGGGTAGGAATGCGGCTCTCGACGCACTCGTTCTCATCGGCCACGCGTGCGAGTCGACGTCTGCCCGAACAGCTTGAGCGAGCTCGCCCAGTAAGGAGGCGTTGATATGGCGGCTTCCGCCCCGTCGAAGTGGT
The DNA here is from genome assembly GCA_035578155.1 of Brachynemurus nebulosus. Classification (NCBI taxonomy): domain Eukaryota; kingdom Metazoa; phylum Arthropoda; class Insecta; order Neuroptera; family Myrmeleontidae; genus Brachynemurus; species Brachynemurus nebulosus. Next base: position 97,211,323 of record JAPWDM010000001.1, read on the forward strand.
ACGAACACAGGTCAGATGTTGGCTCTGTGATACTCTGTGGCATTGTCCCGTTCTCTGTAGCCTCGACTCGGACGAACGTGGCCTAGTCATCGTACCGGTCTCCCGTGTAGGTTGACCCCGACATCTGACAGAACGGCACATGTACCCAGTAATCAGTTATCTGACAGAACAGTACATGTTGCTCAGTAATCAGATGTCACTGTCCCTACACATGTGAGTTCCTAGGTGTTGACGAAGCCATTTCGGAACTGTCGAGACTACGGGGAGCGGAATCGTGTCACAGAGCAAGAAATTTTTGAAATCTGTGATATTGTTGTTTTTATTTTTTAATAAGATTGTGTTTAATCCGTTTTGTTTTAACGATGTACCACTGAGGGCCTTTTCTACCGGAGGTGGTACATCATTTTTTTTATTCTTATCTGTGAGATTTTATTGTGCCGCTGGGGGCTTGCTGTTGTAGCCCTTCAGCGGTTTTGTTTTTAACTACTTATTGCGGCACTGGTCGGCCTTTGGCTCCCCAGTGACGTAATAAGATTTCCTTCTTACTCTTTCTTTGTGATGTTATTGCGATGTTCTTATCTGATCTGATTATGATATTTTACCCAGTATTCTCCACTCCGAGGCTCTTTACACCTCGGAGTTTCATCGTTGGTTTTCAGTCCTTGGTGACCGGACGTTCTGGCTAGTACTTAGCGTACCGCCACCAAGGACTGTCCGCTCGTTATGAAGCCCTGGGATGGCAGGGTCCATCGTTGAATTTTATTATGTGTATGTTTGTCCTTTGTCTATTGCATTTATGTGTTCCTGTCTTTATGTGTTGTTTTTATCGTTTTTTCTCGTTTTGGCGGCGCATGCCCATAGATGGCGATGCCGTCGGGTGCTGCTGACCGCGCCATTCACCGGCAGCAGTACCCCAATTTTAAGTAAAAAAAAAAATAATAATAATAATAATAATGTCTGGCAGAAAAGATCAATGAACATTGTCAGATTAACACCATACTGACAGAAGAACAAAAGGGATGTCGAAGAGGTCACAAGGTGGCAAAGAGCAGCTTCTGATTCACTCTGTAGTACTAGAACAAGCGAAAGGGAGACAACGTAACCTGTACACAGCGTTTATTGATTACAAAAAGGCATTTGATTCGGTACCGCACTCCTGGTTACGGAGAGTATTGGAGCTGTATAAAATACACCCAAGTATCGTGAACTTCCTTGGAGCGATCATGTCCGATTGGCGAACGACCTTACATTTGAGTATTGGTAACGAAAAAACAACAAGCGATCTTATTCAAGTAAGACGCGGCATATTCCAAGGCGACTCATTGAGTCCATTATGGTTTTGTCTCGCAATGAATCCACTTTCAAGCCTGTTGAATGAAACCAAATACGGTTATAATGTGGGGACAAAAATGAATTCGCACCATACTATTTCACATCTAATGTACATGGATGATATAAAGATCTACGCAGCAACTAAACATCAATTACAGAAGCTGCTGGGACTTTCCAGGGAAGTTTCGCGATACCTCTGCATGGAGTTGGGGATCGACAAATGTCGGACACAATGTCGTTCTGGGGGAAAACGAGATGCAGTCGCATTTGAACTCGGACCGGAGTCTGTTATGCAGCCAATGGACGAGGGAGAGTCGTACCGGTATCTCGGATTCAACCAGGAAGAACGTATAGATCACCGCGCTGTAAAACAACACCTAATGCAGCAATACCTAGCGCGTGTACAGAGATTGCTGAACACTCACCTTGATGGAAAAAAAATCATCAAAGCAATTAACACCTACGCAGTTCCGGTGCTAACGTACTCATTCGGGGTAATCAAATGGACGCCTACGGACTTGACAAACATCGAGATCAAGACCCGCGTCCTTATGACCAAATACAGAATTCATCATCCCAAAGCAGCGATAGAACGACTGACGCTGCCAAGAGCCGAAGGAGGTCGGGGTCTTATAGACATAAGGAACATGCATAATAAACAGGTTCATAACTTGCGAGAATACTTTTACACCAAAACACACACATCACATCTACACAATTCAATAATCCAAGCCGACAAGGCATACACACCATTAAACCTCTCACACACAGAAATGCCAGATAGTTTTTGCCCCTTGGTCACGAAGGAGGACAAAATCCAGCAATGGATCCGCAAGCCTCTACATGGAAGACATCCACATGATCTTAACCAGAGTAACGTCGACAAAGCAGCGTCGCACGCCTGGTTGAGTCAAGGAAGTCTTTTCCCGGAGACTGAAGGATTTATGCTGGCTATACAACGTCGGTCATCTCACGAATGGTCGTATCTCATTTTTCCTGATTTTTCCATTTTTAACGATTTGTGAGCCAGTAATCGAAGTCCAAGTGGCAAACGCGTAAACCGTTCATGAATACAGTTTCTAAACGGCCAAAACTAGGGATACAACGGTTCGCGAGACTTATTTAAAATGATGAGTAAATATTGTCGGCGTCGCAACTCAAAATTTGAATAGAGATACGAAAATGAGATACGACCATTCGTGAGATGGCCGACGACAAGATCAAGTAATTCATACAAAGAATTACTCAAAATACATACTTCGTGACTCGTCAATAACATCTGACTCATGCCGGAGATGCCATTCCAAACCCGAAACGATCCAACACATCACAGCTGCCTGTACTCAGCTGGCTCAGTCCGAATATAAACACCGTCACGACCAGGTTGGCAAAATTATATACCAGAAACTAGCGGTTAAGCACCACCTTATAACCGATAAAACCCCTTACTACAAGCTCACACCAAAAGTAGTAGCGGAGAATGACTCCTGTAGACTTTACTGGGATCGGTCGATTATTACAGATAAGACCATAAATCATAATCGACCAGATATCACCTTCGTAATGAAACAAACTAAGACCACCTATCTGATCGACATTGCGGTTCCGAATACACATAACTTACAAAAAACACACGCAGTTAAATTGGAGAAATACACTGACCTCGCAGCCGAAATAAAACAACAATGGCGAATGGAACATGTCCACATTGTTCCAATAGTACTCAGTGCCACCGGGGTTATTCCACACACACTACACAATAGCTTGAGCCTCTTGGGTCTCCCAAAGTACACATATGTCACTATGCAAAAGGCAGTGATCATAAACACATGTCGTATAGTACGGAAGTTCCTCAGTAATACGAATCCGACTGCGATATGTGGAAGCACAAGATCTGCTTGTACTCCATCTGAGCCATCTACAGTGAGTGAACAACACACTGACACTCATCTTACAGACACACAACACACATACATAAACACACAATACGCTAACACTGAAACACAAACACCTAACACACATACAGATCCAGATTCGTCTGATGGAGAGGGATGATCGACCAACTGCCGCACTGTCACTGTTACCGCTCTGGTGCACAATCCTCCCCAACTCAATAACACACAAGGTCCGTCTAGGCATAGTCAAGGTCCGAAAACGAACTAGGCATTCACAGCCATCTGTCATTGAGCCAACATCTACGCTCCCACAAAAGTCTCGTCGTACGAACCAGTGTACACCAAAATAGACGCATAACACCTCGTTTCAAGCAACAACAACAACAATATAAGGAGTGATGTGACAAACCCGTCCGTGAATGTACTACGGTACTTTTACGGATTGGTTTGGCACATTACCCTTCCACAGAGCCTAATACCTTGCATAATGCCGGTATAGGTGATTGTTACCTAGTACTGTCCTACTGAGTAGTGAGCGCCAGGTTGGCGTAAAAGTCTATAATAATAATAATAATAAACACATTTACACCAAGAAACGAAAAATAGAACGACCCATCCACACACATACACGAACACACACACAAACACAAACAGTCCTTTCCCTTCCCTCTGTCCCTAATCCTACCTATTCAATGAGGACACGAAAACGAACTAGGCATTCACAGCCGTCTGTCATTGAGCCAACATCTACGCTCCCACAAATGTCTCGTCGCACGAACCAGTGTACACCAAAATAGACGCATAACACCTCGTTTCAAGCAACAACAACAACAATATAAGGAGTGATGTGACAGACCCGTCCGTGAATGTACTACGGTACTTTTACGGATTGGTTTGGCACATTACCCTTCCACAGAGCCTAATACCTTGCATAATGCCGGTATAGGTGAGTGTTACCCAGTACTGTCCTACTGAGTAGTGAGCGCCAGGTTAGCGTAAAAGTCTATAATAATAATAATATAATAATAATAATAATACGTCTTAAGTGTTATATTGTTTTAATAATAATCAACATTAACTTAATAAATTTGAACAAAAACTTCAATAATGTATAGTAATAACAACAGTCCGGCTAAAACCTGTTGTAGTTATAAAGATATGTAGGTACATATAACTAACTTGAAGAAACTCGCTCCTCTCACTTGATCTTTTTGTTGCACTTTTAAGGGAGTGGAGAAAGATAATTTTTTCTGTAATAAAATTACATACGTTCATAACTACGACAAACAAGCTTACACAAACGTCTAGCTTTATCTGCTGTTTGTCTTCTTTTATTAACACGATGACGGGTCATGGGGAATTATAACGAAATGACTAACTGGTATACTATTTTGACAGCTAATAAACTTTGTATGAAATTGTTGACGTCGTAAGACGTGGTGTATGAGCTAACAAAGTTTCACTTGACGTCTTACAAAGGAAAAAACTCTAACAAAAGGGAAATCAATATCTATTTTGTTTTATTAATAAAAAAAGACAAACGGCAGATAATGGTGGACTTTTGTAAATTTAAACTAGTTTATCGTAGTTACGAACGTATGTAATTTTATTATTTTAGAAATAGAGTACATTTTTACTTTATAGTCCTTTTTATACATTAGTAATATATGTAGTACCGAACATGGCATGCATTTGTATTGAAATATTACTATGTTCTACCAACTAAAATTTTTCCATAAAAATATATGTTATAGAGTACTAAGAGACATATTATTGAACAAAAAATGGTGGGTGCCGCTAACGCGTAAGTGCCAAAAAAAATTTACTTAAAATTAAAAATTTAAAAAAGTTAGTATAATAAAGGGATATAACGTTAATTTTTTTTTATTACTTTGCCTAAGGTGGGTACACAATATATATTAAACTCAAATAAGTCGGCTCAGTAATTTCGCCAAAAAAAATTTTTTTCGAAAATTTTTATCTCTTTGTGTATTTATAAACTATTAGTCTCAGAGGGTTGAAATTTGGCAGGAATGCATCTGGGGCTAAGAAGTATAATTTCTTATAAAAACAATCAATTTTGCGTCAAAGGCCGTTTTCCGTATCTTACCCGGCTATGCCCTTTGTATATTCTTGTATGAAAGGGCGCCAAATTTTGTTTTGCCCGGGGCCCGCTCAAAACCCTAGAACCGGCCCTGGTAGATAATAAAGTTGTTGCCCAAAATTAACCCAAGCAGTTATTTTTTTGAATTGTTGAATCCATGATTGAAAAGCTACCGAGAAAGATACACCAATTTGAAGTTCAATACACGAGGTTTGAAAAAAGATGTAACAAAAATGGAATCTCAATTTCATTTTCAAAGATTTTTTTATTGTATGGACATTCTTTTGTTTATTTTAATTGATTCTTTTGTTCATTGTTATTTACCTATAATATGTGCATGCAGTGGCGTACCGACAGGGGGCGAAGGAGGCCCCGCTTTGGTATTGGCCCCCAAATTATTCTATATTTTTTATTTTACTCTATATATATTTTATTATACTGTATATATATATATATATATATATATATATATATAATATATATACATATATATATATATAATATATATATATATATACATATATATATATATATATATATATATATATATATATATATATATATATATATATATATACAGGGTGGTCCAGAATTATGTACCGTAATTGCTGGAGCTGATAGTATGTTCAAAAATAATGGTACCTTTTCATCTACACTTTTTTCCAAAACTCAATAATAAGGGAGATAAAGCAGAGGGGTAAAATGTAGAGGGGTGGAACGAAACTGACTTCTTTTTTTTTAAATTTTTTTGGGCGCTTTTGATTACTGGATTCATATTCTAGGGGCGCGTATGAACATTAAGATAATTAAATTTATGGTATTAATTATTCCATCACTTATGATTAGGGAATAATTTGGAAATAGATACTTCTATTTTAAATTACTCGAAAACGGTAATATTTATCGAAAAATAACAAGTATACCTTTTTTGCTTGAAATTCTCTGAGGAATTATATTATCAGGGACTTTGTTTAAATAATTGCAAACTAAAAAAGAAAAGACGTGATAACTCAGACCTACCACCCAAAACCACCACTTAGTCATGAGTGGTGGAATAAGTGTTGACATAAATTTAATCCTTCTAACGCAAAATTGGTACCCCTAAAATATTAATCCGTTATTCAAAAGCGTTTGGAAAATATTTAAGAAATAATGGTTTTCGTTTCACCCCTTTACAGAGTTGTATCTCCCTTATTATTGAGTTTTGAAAAAAAGTGTACATGAAAAGGTACCATTGTTTTTGAACGTACTACGAGCTCTACCAATTACGGTACATAATTCTGGACCACCTTGTATATATATATATATATATATATATATATATATATATATATATATATATATATATATATATATATATACAGGGTGTAAAATATATAAATTTCGTAATTTGCAGGAGAGAAAGGTCTCAGTCTACTAATTAAGTATTGCTAGTTAAATTTTACCGATTAAGTTTCATTTCAGAAATTTTCGATTGTCACAAACGTGTTAAAAAATTGCCTCTAGAAAAAAAAAAACTTAATCAGGCTCTGATTACCTGTTTATTTTTTTCCTTGTTTTCTTGAATGTAAATTTTTTTGTCAACAAAAGATTTTTACCTGCTTGTTTACGGAATCTTTTGAAAATAGTTATACAGTAGTGTCCATAAAAATTTGAACATAATTTTTAATGAGACAATTTACGTCATATATCAAATAGATCGATTTCATCAAATCTCATTAAATTATTTGGAAATTTAACAGACACCTGCAATCGATTTTAGTAACTGAAACATCAATGACTTACATCAACTTTAATGCAATTGTTTAACACATTTAACACATTCAGGGCTGCCTCTAACATTGGCGAAATTCAGAACAAAATTAAAACTAAACACCCCTCAAAATGAAGATGGTGTTTAATAGTTAACTAAGTTTTTCTAATGATGAGACTGGTGACATGAAAGTATTTTTTACACTATAAAATTTAGTTTAAGTTAAAAAAAAAATATACTTTATTCTAGAATCTTGTAAAAATTGAATAAAATCTTAAGTTGAAGTATTTATGAATTATGACACAACAATTAAATTTTAAAACATTTCTAAAATATACAATCGGTTTATTAGTCACGCACATACACATACTTTTAATTTTAATACTTTGATTTAAAGAAATTATAAATCGCTAAGTTCTTTTGGACGCAGTTGTTTTACACATTTAATTCATGCAACAGCTTAAACCAGTCCGAGCTTAGACCAGTACCTGTATTGTTAAAAATATCCTTTTCGAAACGAAAAATGTACTGTTTTATTATTGATAATATAATACCAATCATACGCATGTCCCCATGTGACAATATATACAACTACAAATATAAAATAAATAGGTTACTGGAGTTTTAATAAGTTTTCAGAACACATAAATATTCAGTTGACACTTTGACAAGTACATACTGGAAAATATGTTTCTTAAAAAATAAGGAATGGTCCAAGAGCCCGTCGTATGCAAAACCTACGTATAAGATACATGAAGGATTTTTTGTAAGTAAGTAATACTACCCCAGACCTAAAGGAAGCCTTCTTTAGAATTGCAAAATCTTGCCCGCATGACATCACTTTCAGTTATGGCTTTGTTACGCCGTCAAATTTATTGATGATATTTACACCAAAATGAAGGTTTCGAAGTGTAAAACAAAAATACCCTGGGGTTCCAAATCTTAATAATTCGTAACACTGTGGCTGCTTTCATTTAAAGTTTTTTTTTTCAGTGAAGGCAGCCTCAGTGTTGCGAAATACAAAGACCTGGCAGCCCTCAGTATTTTGATTTTGCACCTCGAAACCTTCATTTTGGTGTAAATATTATCAATGTATTAAATGACATAATAAAACCATAACCGGAAGTGACGTTATATTTTTATCATGCGGGAAAAATTTTGCAAGTCTAAAGCAGGCTCCCTTTAGGTCTGGGGTAATACTACCTATTTAAAAAAAAAAAACTTTCATGTATCTTATACATAGGTTTTGCATACGGCTGGCTCTCGGCCTATAAGTTTTGTTTATTTATCTACTAACCGACAATATGATATTTTAAAATTGCTTGGAAATACATACACACAGTTACACGCACACACATATGTATTATTTTTATTTTTTATTACAATCAAAAATTAGTGTTCCGAAGAACTCTGGAAGCTCTTATAATTTTTTGATTGTAACATTTTCAGAAATTTCACGCCTTTGGATGTATGAATAAGAAATTTTGCAAATATAATACATGCTACAGATAGATATCCCAATTAACCGTCAGTAAAACAATTTTTTTCTTAATTTCTTATGGTACCTATCTTCCGTATTTTGAAGCTGGGCATGAACACTTTTAAGTACATAATTTAAAATAGGAAAAATCGTTCTCAGTAAGTGAAATTTTACGTCAAAGTATATTCTGATATTAGGTAACATTTCCAAAAATTCAAATCAAAATTATTAAGAGAAATGCTGAAAAGTTCCTTCAAAAATAATTATATGTATACTGTTTGCAGTATATCATTAGAAAAATCCTTTAAAATCAAGTTAAGGTTCTTTTAACAACTTTTAATCTTTATACTTCGTTTCAGAAATATTGTATTTCAAAGTCCATGTGGTTTGTAAGGAATCCAATTACCATTTAATTGACCCTTACATAACACAAGTACAAATAACATTTTCGAATATATTTATTTATTTTCACAGTAAACCGTAAAAAAATACGCCATGCGATGTACTTTATCCCCAAAAATACAAAAACGCAAATAACTTAGGAACTCAGCTTAATGTGTGTTAAATACGCACTTGGCCAACTCTTTGATTATCCATCGTTGATGAAATGATGATTGTGTTTGTGAGTAAGAGTATGGATGTACTGTGCAGTGTACATGTATCCCAAAATGTCTGTGGTTTGTTTATTTAAAAAAAAAAATGTTTTGACGATTTTGACACCCTGGGAACGGAACACGAATGCTAAACTACGTACAGCTGAAACTTTTCTTATGTGGTCTTTTTTTGTGCGGTTTCTTCTTGTGCGATTTTTTTATGCGATTCTTTTATAGAGTTTGTAAAAAATGACCACTAAAATGCATAATATGAATCAAAATCAAGAGACAGTAAGAAACCTAAACATTTATTATAATAACTTTCTTTGATAAAAATACTTTTTAGCGGCTTCTAAACATTTAATCAATACATTGAATAAGAATATAAATTATTGCATCATTTAATTTTTCTACAGATGTATTTTTCAAACTTTTCACAATATTATAAAAATGAAATAAAATGTTCCTAAGTGTAAATTAAGGCTTTATCTTGTTTAAAAAAGCAACATCTATTAAAATTATGAGGTTTGAAGCGTTTTGAGTTATGTATTTTCGATGAAACTTTTTTTATGCGGTGGATCGGGATAGTATAAAAAACGTTTCATCGAAAATACATAACTCAAAACGCTCAAAAGCTCACAATTTTTTATATTAATGCCAAAGTTTCCAAGTAACATCTATTAAAATTGTGAGTTTTTGAGCGTTTTGAGTTATGTATTTTTGATGAAACTTTTTTTATACGGTCCCGACCACCGCATAAAAAAAGTTTCATCGAAAATACATAACTCAAAACGCTCAAAAACTCACAATTTTAATAGATGTTACTTTGAAACTTTTTTTATGCGGTCCCAATCCACGGCATAAAAAAGTGTTTTTTAAAACCTGAACCGAACTAATCTTTTTATTGACATTTTTGAATATATTTTTTTGTGCGATTTTTATGCGGTCCTTATCCACCGTACAAAAAAAGGGTCAGCTGTATTCTGTACACAAGACATTTATTAGTATTACATCGTTTAAAAAAAAAAACTTGGGTTAGTTTTGTATTATATGTATTTATGTATTTATCAATTTGAATGAATCAATACATAAGGTGAATGATCCAAAATCAGACAGTGTCCTAAAATCAGACGTTTATATTATTTTAAAGAATTTAAAAAAATTCTGCTTTTAAAACGTTCGTTTTGCATATCAGAGATATTTATGAACATTAAGTAATACTACCTTTTGTATATTTCGATTTATTTTTAACAAATATTGTACTAAAATTAATGATCAATTAGTTATTTTGCGAAATATACAAAATAGTATTGATTTTTATATTAGCAGAACTTGGAAAAGTACATTATTAACTAACATGTACGTGTAATAAATAAAGCAATTTTTCAATAAATTATACTTAAATGCATCTTTATCAATTTTTTTCTTTTTTATTTGAGCTAAAACGTTTATAGTCAAAATTATGGACAACTGTTGAATTTAAAAACACGAAAATAAGTTCAAAAAGGTATTGAATTTAGAGCTAAGTTCTTATGGTAGATGTCGAAATTATGTGCCATTGCAGTAGTACAAAAATTCTTATTTTTTGTATTTTATCTTTCCATTTTTCTTAAGTGATAATTTATCAAAAGTAAAAATTTTGGTCTGGCTGTTGACAAAAGACTTTGAGCCTTTCCAACGAAATTTAAATTATTCTGGGAAAATATGTTTTGTTACTTCCTTAAAGTGTCGGAATTTGGGAGATTTACGTTACTGTATATTTGCTTACACACACACATACATACAATTTTTATTTATAATGGATATACATACAAATAATAGACATACATACATATGCATACACATAATAGACGGACTATATATGTTTATATGGTATCTCTTATTAAATGTATTTATGTAGTATTTTATTATTATTAGTACTCTTATTTTGTTGTGTATCGCAGGTACCTAAATTATTATTTAAATGTGTTTTGTTTCAGCTTGTTGGTATAATAGAACAAATTTGGTAAAATAATTTTACAATAATGATAATTAATGCCAAAGTTTGGAATTCTCTGTTACAGTTTTCCGCTAAAGTTACTCAGTTATGAATAAAAATTCACTTTTTAATCTGTGTTGTGTACCAACAATTAACAACAATATTTTATGACAGTTAAAGGAAAGTTTTTATTTTGGTTTGTTTGAAAATTCAAGTGTAATTTTTAATGTAATTTGTAATTAAATTAATATTTGTAATTAAAGTAATGCAACTAAATATTTTTAATTAAAGAAATCCAACAATGTTTTATACTAATACCAGAGTTATGGTTCTTCCAATATTCATAACGCCCTGTGAAATAAAAAACTACAAAAATATTTCAAACATATTTTAACCAAAATTTATGAAAAATTGTGTTCGCTTTTTTTGTACGATACAGTACATATCAATTCAAAAGTCAGCAGATGTTTACATATTGTGGTAAAATAAAAAAAATTTTATTTTTATTTTTAAAAAAATTTTTATTATACAGGGTGCGAATAATTTTAGTTTGGTCAGAAGCGTATTCCGAGAAATTTATATTAAACGATGAGCTGGCTGGGATGCGATTTTCTCAGATAGCGAATTCCGAAAAAATTTTTATGTCTTCGGCAATTTTACACCGAGATAAACCATCTCTCAAAAGGATGAAACTCATTTATTTTACAATTTTACACCCTATATATATACAGTGAAACCTGCCAAGTTGGACACCTCTGTATACTGGACACCTGCTCAAGTTGGACACTTTTCAATTGACCTGGCGAAATTACATTGTTTTAAATGCATATTAATACTTATAAGTTGGACACCTCTATATGTTGGAAACCTGTCTAATTTGGACAGTTTTTTAAAATGATTTTTGATATTTTGACCTGTTTACGTTGGACATTCATGTATTTTACACGTGACCGAAACACGTGTTAGTTATGTTATGTGTTTAGTTGCTAAATCTGAATTTTCTAACAACCACAAGGAATTTGTCAACTCAGTCACGGTTTTGGATGCAATTCGATGGATCAGCGAAGCATGGCAAGCTGTATCTACGGAAACAATTGTTAAGTGTTTTAGACGAGCTGGTTTTAGTATTCCAAAAGCAAATGAAGGGGATCATAATGAAGACCCTGATTCAGAACTTCGCGATGCAATTAAATTATTACCTCCAGAGTTTCAAAATCAGTTACAGACTGCTGAAGAAATGATCACCGCCGATGCCTACTTGGAGGTACACGATCATGTCTTCAATACACATCAAGACGTTCTTCAACATGTTTTACAACTAGACGAGGAACAAGAAATCGAAGAATCTAGTGACGAGTGCGAGAAAGTAGCGGAGAAACCAACAACCCCTGAAGAAGCTTTGAACGGTATAAATACCGCCATTAAGTATTTAACTGAAAACCCATGCGAACTGTTAGAAGATTTATTCAAAATTCAAAGCAAATTAGAAAGCAAAATTTTCCTAAAAATTGTATCCAAACAAACTAAGATAAGTGATTTTTTTACGAAAGATAATGTTTAAATATCTATAATATGTATGTATTACGATTGTTATTCGATAGTTTATTTCAATAAATATTGATACGTAGATGTGTGTATATGAATTACTTTAAAAATAATTAATTTTGCATTATATTCTAAATTAGTGTTAACCTTAAAATTACTAAGCATAGATGATTTTGGTATTTTGCATATGTTGGACACCTGTTTATGTTGGACAGTTTTTGATTGCACCGCGGGTGTCCAACTTAAACAGGTTCTACTGTATATATATATATATATATATATATATATATATATATATATATATATATATATATATATATATATAAACTGAGAAGATATTGAAGGCTACTGACAACAATTTATTGATCATGTAACCTCATGGACATCGCTGCAAATGCTTAAGTTTATTACTGAGATGGACTTTCGTGAATCGTTGCCAAAAATAAATGAGGCCCTTATCCAGAGCCGAATTTACATAAGGTCACTTGGAACACGTGCTTCGGGGCCTAAATGGGTACACAATAAATTTTAAACTCAAATAAATCGGCTCAGAAATTTCGTCAACAAAATTTTTTTTGAAAATTTCTGCCTTTTGTGTATTCATAAACTATTAGCCTTGGAGGGTTGAAATCTGGCAGGAATGTATCTGGAGCTAAGAAGTATTATTTCCTGTAAAAACAATCAATTTTGTGTCGAGGGCCGTTTTTCCGATCTTACCCGGCTATGTCCTTGGTTTAATTTTGACTTAAAAATTTTTTAACAATTTGATAAATTATTATGTTCTTATAAAATTAAAAAGATGCGGTAACATTGCTACTGTGTTAATCAATACGCATAAATCTACATAATATTATCAAAGATCATAAATAAACCAGATAAAAAGAACAATGTTATTTTGTGTAACTTTCTTGTTTGAGATCACATCCCAAGCAGCATATAGACTGTTATAAGATGACATCCCATTTTATATACATATCTTCGTACACGTACACAATTACTTAAATACCGTTTATACACTAACACATTCATGCATAAAAATATTAGCCATCTATGTATCAATGTATGTGTAGTTAATCCTACCCGGTAAATAATTTGAATATAAAACATCATGCTAAAAAAGATAAATCTATAGAGCCTATAGTTATTTTTATTTTCTGACTCATACTTGGATAATAATTTTAAACTTGAAAAAATATTTTAGTATACATAACACATATAATATTTAAGTACCTATAACCTAAAGGCTCACATTATGGAACTGTATCTAATACTGGAACAGTTTTGACATTTACATATTAATGAAGTTATTTCTGAAAGAAACGTCTGATAACAAAAATTATTATTAATAGAATGATTGTTTTTCAATTTAAATTCACCTCGCATTTAATGTTTCCTTACTTAATTAAAGAAATAAATATGTAAATGTCAAAACTGTTCCAGTATTAGATACCGTTCCATAATGGGGGCTTTTACGTTAGGTATATTATTTTTAAAAATTTTATTTCAGTTTAAAAAATATTTCGGTTATCTATACTGGATGTATTGTATTAGGTCTGTTCCCGTAGGTAACTTTTTTTACTTGCTTATTTCTTCAAGTTCCAACTTTATGTAGTGGGGATAAAATATGAAAGTAAGAAATGGCTTCCCTCAACTTGCCGAATTAAAATAAATTTGACAATTATTGAAACTACTTTAAATAAATTTTTACTATAAACTACGACAATTATGTAACTTCCATATCTGATTATTATTGCTCAACTTGCATTTGCACAAATTTGTTATTCTTTGATATTTTAAATTCAATACGCCAAAGACTAGCTTAAAATATTCAAAACCACTACATTTTTTTAAATTTATGTACAATAATTTTCGAGAGTTGGAAGGAAAAAGCAGGAACTCTGAAGTCACTGCTAATTTCTACATTATTTACCTATGGAGGAGAACTGAACAATTAACTAAAATTTTGGTGTACAGGATCGACTTCCTATATTTTTCTTCAAATGCATTCACATTCCTATTGGTACGGAAACAAACCTCATTTGGAAACAAATCATTTTTGAAGGACTGAAGAATTAGATGATAATAAAAAAAAAAAGTTGTGCTAGTTTTTGACGAAATCTCAATTCGGCGATGTTTACAGTTTAATTCTAAGACAGATGAAGTAGACGACGTAAAGCAGCGGTTTTCAACCTGGGGTACGCGTACCCCCAGGGGTACGCGACATACTTGTAAGGGGTACGCAAAGATATTGTTAGTAATGGCGGAGAAATTATTAAAATGTTAAAAAAATTACGCCCTTTAATTTTTATTCACATCAAATTAAACTATATCCTTTTTCTTTACACGTAAGAGAAATTAACAATATTCTAAAGTAAAATTGCACTTATTATGTACTAAGAGAAATGATATTAACTGAAGTGATAATACAATATAAATTCTCCTTATTTGTCTAACAATTATTTGAATCTTGTGGGTATTCATTGTTAATGAAAATGACCGTTGGATAACTCAAACAGAATTATCGGTTTTTTTAAACAATGAATTTATACACTCCAACATGTATAATTTTCCAGAAATATTCCAATGCAAAACTCATCAAGTATAACGTGCTATTTGTTTCATATGTGAATCTTTACTGTATTTTTATGTGTTTACTTGATTTCGTTGTGTTTTTAAGTGGCTTTTTGATAATACCGTTTTGTGAAAATGGAGAAGTGGTTGAAATCGGGGACTCAAAAGAGAACTGTAACCAGTATTGAAATTCAATGTGTTAATTCGGCGATTGCGAGTATTTCAAAGCAGTCTGATAATTTGCAAGAAGATAATGGTGCAACAACTGACATGCCTGTTGTGATAACAGATGTTAGTAATATTTCAGTTAAAAACATGAGTGCTACTCTGAAAAGGAGGAAGTATTTTGATGAATATTTAAAATATGGATTCTCGTTTACGGCAGATGACGATTGCCCAAAACCACTATGTGTCGTTTGTGGAGAAATATTGTCCAACGGTGCGATGAAACCATCATTGTTGTTGCGTCTTTTAAAAACAAAGCATCCAACATATCAACAAAAAAATATTAATTTTTTTCCGGCGACTATCACGCGATTCGAATTTAACTTATTTTATGGTGTCTGCAATAAAAAAAAAATGAAAATCAAGTTGAAGCATCATACAGAATAAGTTACCGTATTGCTAAAAGCGGTAAAAATCATACAATTGCTGAAAATTTGATATATCCATGCATCAAAGACGCTGTTCACTGTGTGTTTGGTGAGGACCATGCACGAAAAGTTAGCAATATTCCCCTCTCGGACAATACAGTATCCCGGAGAATTGCGGACATGTCTGACGACATCGAATCTACAGTAATTGAAAGAATAAAACAGAGTCCCTTCTTTTCAATACAGGTGGATGAAAGCACTGATGTTTCCAATTTGTCAATTTTACTTGTAATTGTAAGATATTTAAATAATAAGGTGCCTGAAGAAAATCTTTTACTGTGTCATCCCCTTACAGAAACATACAGCGGCGAGGACATATTTAATACCATTCAGGGCTATTTCTGTGAAAAAGAAATTGATTGGGCCAATTGTTGCGGTGTTTGTGCGGATGAGGGAAAGTCATTGTCTGGCTGTTACACAGGCTTACGCGGTCGTATCCAAGAAATCGCTCCTCGTGTAATTTGGAGCCATTGTTGCATACATAGACAAAACCTAGCAACCAAGCATTTGCCACATTCATTGAAGGAAGTGCTAAATCAGTCTGTACAAGTGGTTAATTTTATTAAGGCTCGTTCAACAAACTCCAGTCTATTCAAATCCTTGTGTGAAGAAATGGACAGCCTTCATTCAACACTACTTTTATATACTGAGGTGAGGTGGCTTTCACGTGGGAAAGTACTAACACGATTGTTTGAGCTGAGACATGAAGTTCAAGTTTTTTTCGAAGAACACTCTTTTGAGTTAAGCCTTAAATTTCATGAAAGTGAATGGCTCCAACAGCTTGCATAGCTATCTGATATTTTTACAGAAATAAATAAACTTAACTTAGGGTTACAGAACAGCTCCATCACTGTCTTTAAAGTATCTGACAAAATTGAGTCTATGATTAAAAAATTAGATTTTTGGGAATCTTGTATCGGTAAAACCAGAGCGAAGTTTTTGAAACACTTCACGGTTTCTTATCTGAAAATGAACTAAAATTGTCAGAAGATGTAAAAAGTAATGTAATGGCTCACTTAAAAGGACTAAAGCTGTCATTCAGGCAATATTTTCCAAAACAAAATAGTGAAGATAATTGGATTTCAAATCCATTCAACGAATTGTTTTTTCAACAAGCTAAAAAATTATCAATATCTGAAAAAGAAAAATTGATTGAACTTTCAACCGATTCTTCTTTACAACTTGGTTTCAGAAAAAGGAATGTTATTGATTTCTGGGCAGCAGTGAGAGAGGAGTACCAGGATCTCAGTGAAAAAGCAATCAAATATTTATTACCTTTTACAAATACACAGCTTGTGGAAACAGCATTTTCATCATACGCATATATTAAGTACAAATATCGTAATAAGCTTTATGCTGCTTCTGATCTAAGAATATATCTCTCTTCATTTGAACCAAATTTTAAAAAAACTCAGCTCCATGAAACAACATCAAGGATCGCATTAATATTTTTTCTTTCTTTTCACCATTTTTAAATAAAAAATTATATATGTTAAGTTAATTGTAATAATGAAACATAAAAAAAAACAAAAATTTATAAATACCATTAATACCACTTTCTTTAACCCCTTTAGTACCGCCATATATTCCAATTTTTTAGATAAAAAATTTAGTATTTCTATAAGTATAATTGCAAGTTTGGTACATTTTGCTTAATTTATTTACAATATGACCGCCCTTTACCATACAGTATCCAGTTGCCGATATTAGACAATGCACACTCGTCAGTTGAATTTTTTCTAAAAATTTGTATGACGAGCTCAGCTCGTCATTAGTCCTAAAGGGGTTAATTATACATAGTTTATGTAGCGGGCTGGGGGTACTCAAAAATAAAAAGTCTACTCAAGGGGTACGCGAGAGTAAAAAGGTTGAAAACCGCTGACGTAGAGGACACAGGTGTTGAAAGTAGGGATGATGGTTTTTCAAAAATAGCCAGTTTTCGGTTATTTCGGTTTATTTTATACTCGGTTTAACCGGACGGTTAAAACCGCTCAAAAGAACCGGTTTTTGAAATAACCGGTTTTCGGTATTTTCTAGGAAAAACAACACTTATGTAGGAACAAATTTTTATTTTTTATTTATTTTTAAACGAATTTAATACCGTTAATACAAACAAAAACTAAAAATTAAGCAATTTAACAAAAAGTATAACTATCAATTAAAAAAAATGCGAAAGCGAAGTATTGCCTTTAGGCAACAAAGGGCTATAGGAAACAAAAATTTATTAAAAAAAAAAAAAAATATAGAACTTATTGTCAGTGTACTACGGTAAGGCAAACTAACAGGTAAATTCACATAATTCATATACTTATTATTATGTAATTACTAAACATTCGATAGCGATAAACGAAAATTTTATTCATCTTCCTAAACTCATGATCTAGAAGTTTTCAAAATTTCTAGTAAATTACTAATTAATAAGGCAATTTGAAAGTTAACTGAAATTTTGATAACAATATCTGTTAAATTTGCTTGTTGGTTTCCTCTTTCTTTTATATTTATCTAAATTTTGGTATTGGTCTGTCAGGTTGGACCGAGGCAATAGATTTTATTATTAGGTACTGAAACCAATTAAAAATAAATACAGTAGAACCTGTTTAAGTTGGACACCCGCGGTGCAATCAAAAACTGTCCAACATAAACAGGTGTCCAACATATGCAAAATACCAAAATCATCTACGCTTAGTAATTTTAAGGTTAACACTAATTTAGAATATAATGCAAAATTAATTATTTTTAAAGTAATACATATACACACATCTACGTATCAATATTTATTGAAATAAACTATCGAATAACAATCGTAATACATACATATTATAGATATTTAAACATTATCTTTCGTAAAAAAATCACTTATCTTAGTTTGTTTGGATACAATTTTTAGGAAAATTTTGCTTTCTAATTTGCTTTGAATTTTAAATAAATCTTCTAACAGTTCGCATGGGTTTTCAGTTAAATACTTAATGGCGGTATTTATACCGTTCAAAGCTTCTTCAGGGGTTGTTGGTTTCTCCGCTACTTTCTCGCACTCGTCACTAGATTCTTCGATTTCTTGTTCCTCGTCTAGTTGTAAAACATGTTGAAGAACGTCTTGATGTGTATTGAAGACATGATCGTGTACCTCCAAGTAGGCATCGGCGGTGATCATTTCTTCAGCAGTCTGTAACTGATTTTGAAACTCTGGAGGTAATAATTTAATTGCATCGCGAAGTTCTGAATCAGGGTCTTCATTATGATCCCCTTCATTTGCTTTTGGAATACTAAAACCAGCTCGTCTAAAACACTTAACAATTGTTTCCGTAGATACAGCTTGCTATGCTTCGCTGATCCATCGAATTGCATCCAAAACCGTGACTGAGTTGATAAATTCCTTGTGGTTGTTAGAAAATTCAGATTTAGCAACTAAACACATAACATAACTAACACGTGTTTCGGTCACGTGTAAAATACATGAATGTCCAACGTAAACAGGTCAAAATATCAAAAATCATTTTAAAAAACTGTCCAAATTAGACAGGTTTCCAACATATAGAGGTGTCCAACTTATAAGTATTAATATGCATTTAAAACAATGTAATTTCGCCAGGCCAATTGAAAAGTGTCCAACTTGAGCAGGTGTCCAGTATACAGAGGTGTCCAACTTGGCAGGTTTCACTGTATTGAAAATGAAACATGATTTCGTTATTTTCCATACTTTAATAACCATAATTAAGTAAATGTATTATAATTTTAAAGAAATTAATTAACTAATTTATTTTTTTTCTAATAAAAACAAATCGCCGGCCATAGAAAAATGACTTAAATTTTTTAGAATAATTTGTCCGGTTTTTTCTGCGATTGTTGATTAAAAAAAACACTGGTAATAACCGAGCCAATAAAATAACCGAAATGAACCGGTTAGCCGAAACAGAAAAACCGATTTTCGGTTATAAGCGGTCGATTTTCCCATCCCTTGTTGAAAGGAAACTAGTTTTTGGAAAACCTATTATGTTGTTTATAATATTTAAATTACTTTGTTTCGGAAAAATCTTTCAAAGATATCAAAAAAATATTGCACAAAAATATAAGCGATTTAGGAAACAATACAGGTACAAGCTGTAATTTGCAATTAAGGTGCAAATAATAGAAAAATTTATAAACATCTCGGTGTTTCTACTGAAAGTACTTACTTTCAGTGTAATTCTAAACGTATTTATTTTGTGCTTTGTTTGATGTTTATCATCTCATTAAATCAGTAAGAAACTCTTTGTTGCAAACAGATTTTAAAACATCAGATGGTGTTGTATTTTGGGGCCCACTAAGAAAACCACAGTTAGACAAAAATAACAGTACAAAAATTTGTCCTAAAATAACTGCTAAACATGTGTCTTATAACAATTTCCGAAAAATGAACGTAAAATTAGCAATCCAAGTGTTTAGTACAAGTGACGTAACAGTAATTAGGACTATTTTAAAACTTAACAAATTTTCAGAATCTACATCAAAAAAAGCTAGTTCTACTATAATTTTCTTTGAAAAATTAGATCGTCTTTTCATTTCCTATAAATTCTAAAACTTTATACTACCCGAATTCATATAGTCTTAAAAATGCACTTACTAGAAATGAAATTTTATTTTCAAAATATTACATCTATAACGCAGCGCAATATTTATTGAATTAATGGGTTAATTCAAACAGTTAATGGTAATATTACATTAGCTGAAAAAAATATCTGCAGAAAATCCAAATATCGATTTCATATCATCAATTTCTTAACATCGAAATTAAATCAGGACATAATTGAAAATACATTTTCCCAAATTAAAGCAAAAGGAGAGGTTATAATAGAAACTCTTCAGTGTATGAATTTAATTATATTATGACCAAAATCATTTCAGTAAGATTTTTATTTTTCTCTGAATTATATATTATAAAATGTTTTTATAAGTAAAAATTAAATTACTTTTAGAAATAAGTTAAAATAAAAACAGATTTAAACTTTTTTCAGTATTAAAGTTGTATGAATTTTAATAATAGTATTTGTTATTATAGCCGGTCCAGACTACACAAACTTTTGTTTGCGCAAACATAAGTTTGTGCAAAATGGTACGTGTGGACGTGAAGTTTGCGCAAACATTTTATAGAATCACACAAACTTTTGTTTGAATAAATTGTTTGCACAAACATAAGTTTGGGCAAACGATACGTGTGAACGTGATGTTCAAAGTTTGTACCAGTGTTTGTGGATTTTTGTATCTCGCATCAAAAAGTTGGTATGGACGCGTAAGTTTGACAACTACCGTAAAAATGACAGTAGGCCCCAATTCAGGCTTTGCACCGTATTTTTTTATATTTCTTTTATGAGTACGTATTCTTTAATATTATATTAATTAATATATTAAAAATTTACGCGAGAATGGTCACTTTATTACAGTAATCAAAAATTTTGGAAAATGTCCCTGGTTTTTAAAAAAATTACAAAAATAATATAATTTCTTCTCTATGGTAAATTGGGGTACCTCCAACTTAATCTCAATGTCACATCCTCATTATTTCCTCTTAAAAAAATAAAAACAATTAAAAGTTTGTAGTCTTCCTTTTTCAGATATTCAAAATAACTAAAATTTCGATTAAACAAGAATTCTTTCATTAGAGCACCAAAATAAATAGTTTTTAGAAGAAGTTTTAAAAACAAAAAGTAACACTGTTTGAAGACGTCAATTTAAATTGATGTTCTAATATTTTTTATTCAACTTCAACCTTAGTTATTGTTGTTACCCGAAAAAATAATTATTCTACTATATTTTAAGAAAGATATCTATTCCGATTTATGTTTAGTATTTTTAAACCAAACTCATGAGTAACATTTTTCCTTGTGTCCCTATCCACCCGCCTTTCTCGATTCATTCCAATCTAGGGTAACGGTCTCTGAAAAATATTGATACTGAATACGTATGTACCATACAATAAATATTTATTATACCAATAAATTACAAAACATTTATTACCACCGACACTTTGTAGGTTGTAAAAGGCGTTAACAAATATGCCGATTTGCTTAAAAAAAAACATGTGTAGGTATCTACTTCATCTAGGTATGGTACATATATTATCTATAAAAAGTTTGTGCAAAAAATTCAGTCAAACAAAAGTTTGTGTAATGTGGACGTGCTATTTGTACAAACTTTTGTTTGTGCAAAAGTTTGTACAAACAAAAGTTTGTGTAGGGTGGACGAGTTATTAGTAATTTCAATAAAAGTCATCTATATTAAAAAAGGAAAAGAAATTCGGGGTTATTATATTTCATAGTTTACCACAATTATCTGGTCTCTGGTTATTTAGGATAGACTCCTGTGGTGATTGTATTGATTGTTGATTGTGTAAGTGTCAACACACACTCACAGTTAGCACACACATGCTTCTACAGAAATTGGTCACAAATACAATCAAAATAACTATATATTGTTTTTAAAAAAAGAAAAATCTATGTCCTAAGCTCTTTATCTCTCATAAATTTTTACTCAATGTTATTATATATTTTAAAATTTCATTGGTTTTTAAAATAAATAATTATTCTCTAAGATTAAACAATTATTGTTTTTCGATACTTGACGAATTAATTTGAGTGCAGTGTGTTGTGCAATTACGCTTAAATGGAACATTTACACGTCGACAATGCGTAGACAATGTCGACGATGTAGACAATGTCGACTATGAGTAGAGAATGTCGACAATATGGCGGATGACAGTAAGTTGACAGGTAATTTAGCAAAGTGAATTAAAGTGTGAAATACATAATACATATCATGGTTTGAAAGTTTCTGGTGGACCCGCATTTTAAAAGTGCTATAAACAAAAAAAAATTCACCTTTATAGAGACCGTAATAAATTTTATGACTTATTTTGGTAAAAATTCTTGTGTGCTCTTAAATTTTTCAGTATTTTAAAATTGTGTTTAAAAAAAGTTTAAGTTCAATATAGATTTATATGTAAACTAAAAGTTAATGTTATAAGAATGTGTTGAAATGGTTATGAAAATTTATAGTCAATGCAATAGCAATAATTTTAATAATAATACATAGGAAAGTCAACTGCTAAATAACATCCAATTAATTAAACCGAAATCGATGAAATTTAGTACACAGGAAGACACTATTCACCCCTTGGAGTAATGGAGACACAGCAACTATCTCTATCATGAAATCTGCAGTGTGCCTTTTTGTGTACCTTAGGCTCGTAGGTAGTCAGTGCTTCACTGGCATTCACCCAGTGTAGGTCAGTCAAACAACAATGGATTTGATTGTTGTTAGCACTGTAGAACCCCCACACGCAGCGTTTTGGTATCATACATATGTATGCGAAGTAGGGTCACGTGACTGCCACCTCTATTTCGATTACGCACACATACACAGTGTAGCGCGCCAATACAAAGTAAACACCGTGCACGTATATAACATATTTTCTATCTCTTACTGGTTACACTGATTCCATTAGTGGAGAGATACGTATTGTACCTCTGTCCTCTGTGATTCACCCTTAGTTAACGCATTGTGTAATCTAATCCCGATTAAATGTTCCTGCAGGATACAATACACCGTATTAATTAATCACAGCAAAATGACTGAATCGAATTCGAAGAAATTTGATATATAGACATTATTTACTGTGAATGCATATAGCAGTAATTTTAATAATACATATGATAGTTTTATTCTGATTGTAGGTTCCTGGTGGCAACAAAATCAACTGTTAAATCACATCCAACTAACTAAACCGAAGACAATGAAATTTAGTACACGGAGAGACATTTTTTACACTGAGTTAACACATGGGGTAATCTTTTTTTAACCACCTAGTTTTTATACCAATGTCGAAGTACATTGTCAAAACTAACTAAACTAACCTAACCTTAATTAACCTTATTTTATTAACCTTATATCACGAAATATTATTCATTTTTGGCTCAAATTGTACACCATTTTCAATCAAAATAACGTTTGACTTTTACTATATATGCTGGGAATTAGCAAACAGTTTATTTAACTATCCCTTTAGATATTTTACTGACCATTTAGTTATTTTGCTGACCATTTTGTTATTTTACTGACCATTTATTTATTTTACTGGCCATTTAATTATTTTACTAACCATTATAGAATAAAATAACTGACCAAATTCATTTATATTACTGACCACATTTTACTGCTAGAGTTGATTTAATACTGCTCAAAAAATATAATACTGACCGTTTGAATTTTTAACTGGCGGAGGTAATTGGCGAAATGTTTAAAAAACAGCTCAAATAATTATTTTCCAATAATTAATATTAATTAACATTTTTCTCTATACACACATCTGTGCACCTCTAAGGATGTTGATGCAGTATTCCCTAGTTTTTTGTCGGAATAGTTACGAACTACAGCGTACAATATTCTCAATTCAATTTAGATAAGAAAAGATCGAGCTTATCAAGTTTTTCGTCTTTTGGTCCCCAGGCATTTTTAAACTATCATTTGGACATTTCATTTACAAATTATCCGAATTTAAGGACTACCAAATTTATTTAAACAATGATATGGGCTTGTAGGTTTCTGGCGGACTCGTATTATAAAAGTACTATAAAAAAAATCACCCGTTCAGAGACCGTAATAAATTTTATGACTTATTTTGGTAAAAATTCTTGTGTTTTTAAATTTTTCAAAATTGTTAAATTGTGTTAAAAAAAAGTTTAAGTTCTGTATCAATTTATATGTAACTTAACTAAAAGTTAATATTATATTATAATATAAAAATGTGTTGAAATGGATATGAAAATTTACAGTCAATGCAATAGCAATAATTTTAACAATACATAGGATAGCTGCTAACAACAAATTAGATAATAAGTTTTTGGGGATTTTCAATTATTACTGTCTCATCTTTTTAAATTAAAATTACCTAGATTTTTTAAGAGTACCTACAATGGAAAGGAAATTTTTGTATGATGTGCTCCTTTAGAGAGAAAATATAATTTATATGTATTTGCATACCTAGAAAAAAATCGAAAATTATAGTTATGTAATGTAATAATATATTGTTAATTGGATATATGCTACACTATATGATATCTGTTAGGGATCTGAGGACCCAAAAGCGCCAAAAATTTACTACTAAACTGATTTTGAAAACCGTTTCACTGTTAGAAAGTTAAACTATTTTAAATGGATATAGGTCTTAGATGAGATCCGCCAGTGCCTAATATTTGGAAATTCGCTATGTTATGCAGATGCTGCGACAGGGGTATTTTTCTATTGGCTAGGGTGATGTATTAACATCTCTAGAATGACATTTAATAGGAATTATGATTACAAAAATATTTTAAAAGTAGTTTTGAATTCGATTTCTGAAATGATTTCGGGCGGTTGAAAACGTTTAAAAACGCTGCCCCACTGCACATAGCATTTTCTAAAACGGTGGACAAAATAACTCCAGCAATTTTTATCCGGTTGACTTGAAATTTTACCTATATGTAGTTTTTTTAGATAGATTAGCTAGGACGGTACATAAAATTTTTGCAATTGTTTAACAAATATATTTTTATAAACAAATTAAGGTTAATTTTTTCATCAATTTTCAAAACTTTGTGCAAACGATATTGCCATTCAACGATAAATCAATATTTCTTAATAATCTTGCATATCGCTTTAGTAAAACTAATCTAAATTATGAAAAAAATTTCTTTTCTGCAAAAATTGTCTGTGTTCGACTTGCTCCCGCGCCGCCATTTTGTTTTGTAAGCTGGGGGCAAAATTCTTTTATGTACCCCAGATTACATATACTACACCATAAAAGTTTTATATTAATTGTGTTATTCGTTATGGAGAAAAAAATTCCCGAATAAGACCTCCTTTTATAGTATATCAAAGTGATGTAACGCTTTAACGGTTTCACAATTTAAGTTTTACAAGAGTTTTCCACAGCTAATTTACATTTGGATTTTAGGGCGTTTACTACAAAATATTATTAACGGACTTCAGAATATTTTTTAAAATATAAATAACTAATATACCTGTACCTTAAAATATATATAACTGAACTGATATTAAATTCAGTTTTTCAGCTAATATGGACGGTGTTTTTGTCACCTTAAGATTTTTTTTGACATATATATATATATATATATATATATATATATATATATATATATATACATATATATATATACATATATATATATATATATATATATATATATATATATATATATATATATATATATATATATATAGGTGGGTCATTTTAATCTATGCATCTAAACATCTCGCCAGTGGCGCCAGCTATCAAAAAATATGACCTTTACAAAAGTTATTAGGTACGAAGGGGGACACTAAATGGTTATCTTAAATTTGACCTTGACCTTCATTCTCAAGGTCATTTTAAGGTCAAGTCGTGTTTTTCAAATGGAGAGCTCTATTTTTTATTCCGGATTCTGAAAGAGCGTGAAATTTCACGTCGAGAATGCTATAAACGAATTTTTTTATTATTGATCTTAAGAGGTGTAAAGACAACCAAAAACAATAAAAGATTAGATTTTAAAGGAAAACCTAATTTTAAAGTGTCGGCATCTTTTGGAGACGTAAAATAAGGTAAACGTAATGACCTTTGAAGGTCATTTTAAGGTCAAAATCTAGAAAAAAATGGCACTAAAAAGGAATGAAAAATTAATTTTTCATAACTAATAAATTCCATAACTAAAAAATAAAAAATTAAAGATCAATAAAAAAATTCGTTTATAGCATTTTCGACGTGAAATTTCACGCTATTTCAGAATCCGGAATCAAAAATAGAGTTCTCCATTTGAAAAATACGACTTGACCTCAAAATGACCTTGAGAATGAAGGTCAAGGTCAAATTTAAGGTAACCACCCCTTCGTACCTAACAATTTTTGTAAAGGTCATTTTTTGATAGCTGGCGTCTCTGGCGAGATATTTACAGTCCGTTCAAATATAAGAACGACCAACAAAAAACCATAAATCAAAAGAAATTTGAAAAGTATTTTAGTTGCATAAAAAAGGAGGTTTTGTTTAGGTAAAACGTAAAAATATACTTACATCCTTTATTATTAACTACAAAAGTAACTTATTTTGCATTGTTATTTCTTAAAGCTATGTTCAATCGTTTAAAATTTACCTATAAATTTGTATAACGATAAAAAATATCCAGGTGTACTAAAATATGCTGAGAGAGTGCAATGGTCGCAAGCTCAAAAGACCTCCAGAAACTGAGGTGAGGGGAACACAAATTGTATTATTTCCATAGTTACCAACCAAACCAAGTAATTATGTTTTTATAAGAATGAGTGAGTAAACTTCTATTTATTAATATGATAGACAAAGATAAATACAGATGTAGATAAAAATGGTCTTTTTAGCTTGCGCCCATAATACAAAGTATACATTGCAGTTATAGAAAATTAGAAAATTAATTTGACTGGATGTAAAAAATTGACGAATATTGTTGGAATATTGTGCTTCTACATTTTATTTTATAATCATAAATTTATAGGTACATATTATATAAGAAAATAAAGATATACCTATAATACCTAATAGGACAAATTATATATTTTGTTCTTTTTACTAATAAGAAAAAAAATTAAAAAAATCAGTATAAAATTTATGCTGAAAAATTTGAGTTGTAACTTATTTTCATTTCTGACAATAAAAACAGATATTTGGATATGAATTTCAAAACATTACTATATCGAACAATTTACTGTTTTTTGAAAATGCTGTACAAAAGTATTACTACTTAAATAAGTATTTAAAAATAATTCTTCAAAAGATATCACCGACCTTTGTTATATTAGTTTAAAAAGAACCTTTAAGTAAATAAATTTTATTCGGGTTTAATAGTATTTTTTTTTATTTCTGCTTTATATTGTATGACCAATATCAGTGATATCATGGTCACTATTGTCAAAAAAAAATTTTTTCCAAAATTTTTGCATATTTATTTACAAGTGGTTTTAATTACTCCCTATAATCATTTTAGCTGATCAGGTAAAATTGTGGGTTTTCGATAAAGAGTGTTGAACACATGAAAAATGCAATAATTTTTAATGTTCCTGCATAAAACTGTATAAAACAGAAACATTTTTGTTGTTTTCTCATTGTTAGTTTTCTATCTACTGTGATTGTTTCGTTAGTGTGAATCAAAACAGCTTATTGTGAATAAATTGTATTTATTTTGTTTTAAGCTCAGGAATTAAAATTTGTGTAGTCAGAATTAACTGTATATTGAACTATTGAAGTGTTATTAGATTTATAAGATCAATAAGTTTTAGTGTAGTGTCTAAGTTAATAACATTTAAGATAGTTTTTAATTAATAAATTACGTGATTTTAACGAAGTTAAAACGTTAAGTATAAATATGTCAGCAATTTTAGTGCCTAGTACATCCAAAAATGTAAATACAACAATTAAAATTAATAAACGTAAGAGTAAGAGAGAACGAATCAGACTAAAAAGTGTGTGTTATGACGTATCGGAAAATTTGAGTGAAAAAAAGTAATTACGTGACGAATTTTGTTTAGACAAATGTTTAATATTAAAAAAAGTTACGTTTTGTTAAAATTTCAGATACTATATCTTTAAATATTTATAAAAAAGTGCATTATAACTTCTTATTTTTGAAAATACAGTTGGTAAGTCTTTTATATTAATAATATTCAATGTATATATAGAAAATTATATAGTGTAGTATATGAATCGTCAACGATTGAACGTAGCTATTAGAAATAAATATGGCAAAACAAGCTATTTGTTAATTCATAATAAAGGATATAAGTATATTTTTAAATTTTAACTGAACATAATCTCTTTTTTTATCCAACTAAAATACTTTTCAAATTTATTTTGATTTATGGTTTATATATATATATATATATATATATATATATATATATATATATATATATATATATATATATATATATATATATATAAACTGTTAGAACTGAAAGAAAATATTGCTAGAGGGTTCTAACATCAAAGAAATATGTATAAACGATTTCTGATAATACAAGATATTATACGAATGATGGATAAAGCAACATATAGGGTGGCGACAATATGCTGATTTGTAGGTAGCAGAGGTACATTATAAATCCATTGTAGCGTGTTTGATTAAATATAAAACCCCTGAGGATACATCATACATCATCCGAGGCTCTATTTCAACTCTACGTTTATCAGATCATCACCACACACGAATATGATTTTTTCCTTTGCTTTGATATTTGTTATCATATCTTTACCTAAATATTTGCCACAAGAAAAATATGAAATCCTTCTTACAAATATGTTTACGCATTGAATATCTACATATTTGCCGAAGTCATCCCTCGTCCAAATAACTTTCCTGATTAATAGTACTAACGTTTTATGTATCACAGATTTACTCTAGTGTCAATCTGGACGCTGCGTGTAGGATCTTTAATTTAAATGAATTATCGAAAAAGAAATATTTTCCCTGTGAGCGTTAATCAGAAATGTATGAAGATAATGTAGTTTTTAGACGATCTCTGACGCGTTGTCAGTAAAAATGAAATTTTTAAAATTAAAGAATTTGACTAGAATCTTGTTTTATTTATTTATTTATTTTTTTATAAAAAAATATATCGTCGCAGTTACTTCAAAACGTCGTATGTCAAAAAAAAACATTTGTCAGAAATTAAAAAAAGCTTTTATTTTTTACGCTGCAATTCTTTTTGATTGCTTTGTTTACTGAATTATCAAGGATTTTTGGTGATGTGTTATTGGTGTTATTTATTGTTCATTAAAGTACCTGTATTTCTAAAGCACCGTACGACATATGACGCATTGCCAAATAAAAATGGCGATATACGAAATATTTTCAAGTGCGCATTCTCTGTTTCACTGTAGTCCTAGACATTGGAATTTTGGCTATTATATAGAAAAGATGATTTTGGTTCAGAAAGTGACATATTTTTAACATACGACATATTGAAGTAACGGCGACGATATAAGCTTTACTCGAAAAGTAAAATTTTTAAAGAAATATAATTGGCTTTTACGGTAAATTAGATGGCAAATTTCAATATTTTTTTTTTTTACACTGTGATATATAGTGCGACAAAGATTAAAAAAAAATTGAGGGTAATAAAACTTTGGGTACGCAGGATTTGAACGGCGTCCTTTATAGCTATCATAAAATTCATCCCTTTTCACATCAAGGGACAATTTTGAAATTTGAAAAAATGAAAAAAGGTCATTTATGACAGTTTTGTGTTTATTCTTTATACAGTCCGTCTCATAATATAGCCTCACCAAAAGTTTTTATATTTCACTTACAATATTTTAGAGAAACGGGTTAGCCAGTACTACGTTAGTCGTATATTTCGAAAATCTTTTATTGTGTGAATAAAAATATGCTTTGAAATTTTTGATAATTATTAAACTTTTCTTATACTGTTCCGTTGTCCAGCTCTTATACTGACGTGCAAAATTTTAACGGTCAACTTTATATTGATAAACAAAAACTTTTCGGAGTCGAAGAGAAAAGGATGTTGCATCAATAATGTTTTGGGAGCGATTAACTTCAATGAAGTTATCGATCCTGTTACTTTAAAAGGACGGCAGGATTCGAAAAAATACGCAGGCACCTTTTTTCAGCGAAAAGTAAAAATAAATGAGGTTTTACAGGGCGATATTTCAGCAGGATAATGTCTCAATTCACAATGCTAAGTGTGTACAGGATTGGTTTAAATAAATAAACTGATCTGTTTTACACGACCAGCAAGATCACCTGATTTCAACATCTTCGAAAACGTATCGAGTTATTCGTCCCGTAACGTATACGACGGCGGGAAACAATATAATTTAAAAAAAAAAATTGAAAAAAAATATTCGACGTAACTGGCGGCAAATTCCACTCGAATATGTGAGGAATTTGTATGAAAATATTCCAACAAAAATTTCACAAATAGTGGAAAGTAAAGTAGGTTCAAGCAATTATTAATTATTAAAATTATACGTAATTTTTGAAAGGTGAGGCTATATTATGGGACAAAAAATTGTTTTTGATATAACTTTTGAGATTGGTTTGTACGTTTATTTTATTAAAATAAATAGTTACTGCATATTTTTATTTACACAATAAAACATTTTCGAAATATGTATACGACTTACGTGTTATACGTATACGACTTACGTGTATACGACTGGCTAACCTGTTTCTCTAAAATATTGTAAGTGAAATATAAAAATTCTTGGTGACGCTATATTATGAGACGGACTGTATAAATGATAAACACAAAAGTATAAGTGTCATAAATGACCTTTTTTCATTTTTTTAAAAATGTCGTGCTGTTAAAAGGGACCAATTTTATGATAGCTATAAAGGACGCCGTTCAAATCCCGTGTACCCAAAACTTTTAACATTTAACACGTTAACGGTTATAAGAGATTATGACGAAACACCCACCAATACACTATTTTGATAATTAATGTACCAGTTACTGTTATACGGCATAAGGTACATATAGTGACTAGACACAGAATGAATTTGTTTATATACCGTAAACTGGGCTGAATCAGGGGAAGACGAGTAAATAGGGATAAAACGAAAAATGTTATTCATGAGCTTAGTTTAAAAACACTAGATCTAAAGCCGAACATATATCTTTGCTGGCGTTCGCCGGAAAATTTTCTTAGCCTAACTTTAGCTAACGAAGCTTGCATCGGTAGAAACCAGAGGGCTTTGATTCAAAAAATTAACATGCATTAGACAGTAAAAATCATAGAGATAATACAATAGAGCAGGCAAGCCATCAGAAATGCGTTGGTCTAAGGGATGAAATAAAAAATAACTGTACAGTTTCTATCTCTTTTTATTTTGAACTATATACGCAGTTGATGCAGTTGATTTAAATTATGCACCATATAAAGTCTACTAATGCGCATGCGTCATGAAACAAAAATAGAAACAGTACAGGTATTTTCCATCTTTTTTTCTCCGTCCATAACCACCACTTACAGTGCTGCATAGGAGTTGCCTACTCTACATGTATTATATTACAACTCTAAGAAAAAAGTAAACGTAATAAAATTTTACAAGTTGGATTTACACTATAGCAAAAAATGAAATAAATTATTTTCAGTACGAAACTGCCCTGTTGCAGCGCCATTCATAAAAATATTACTTTTCAATTCAAAATAGAATATGGTAATATAGAATACGATTTAGAAATGTTAAATTATAATCTAAATCAATAGTTTTAAGAATTATATACATTCATTTAACTTTTTGAATTATGAAGTTTTTTTTAGCTATGTAAATGCGACTTAGTTTGTCACATTTTTGTGTGAGAGAGATAAATAAATTAAACTGTCACTGTACAAGCTACTTTTTTATCCTTGTCATCTATTTTAACCAATCATATTTTTTTCAAAATTTTATTACCTTTACTTTTTTCTTAGAGTTGTAATATAATATTATCTCTATGGTAAAAATACGATTCCGAAATCAATGGATGATGTTTTTATTTCAGAATTTTTGAATGTGGCTGTACTTCAGAAATTAAGTATTTATACCGTGAAAAACCAGAGAAGCCATGAAAAAATATTTAAGGTGCATCAACTTTTTGAATCAGTCTTCTTTTTTGTAACGGTGCAAGCACTGTTAGCTAACAAAATTTTTTGACAAATGGCAGCTTTGTTAAACCGTAGTAGAACAATTA
Organism: Brachynemurus nebulosus; assembly: GCA_035578155.1. Lineage (NCBI taxonomy): Eukaryota > Metazoa > Arthropoda > Insecta > Neuroptera > Myrmeleontidae > Brachynemurus > Brachynemurus nebulosus. Next base: position 97,243,952 of record JAPWDM010000001.1, read on the forward strand.
TAATTATTCACTATTAACTCATATCCTGTCTCTATCTACTCCTAATCACACCACATTCCTTCTTTTATACTTTTAACATAGCATCTTTATTAACGCACCTCCTGTCTCCATTCACCCCTATCCCCCTTTCTCCTATAATATTAATAATTATTATTATTATTATGGCAATTATGCTGAGATTTTAATTGATGCTTTCAGATATGTTATTTTTTGTTTTTAAAAACTTTATCTATTTTCGTGTTCTTATGATTAAATTGCTGTTTAATCGAAATCTAAGTTGGAACACATATGAAAAAAGAAAACTGCAAACACTTAGTTATTTTAATTTTTGGATAAGCTGGAAGTTGAAAGTTAACAGGACACAAAAGGAGTGAAGAGAGACAGGAGATGGGTTAATAGAGATGCTAGGTTAAGTATAAAGGAACGAATGTGCTGTGGTTCGGGGTGAATAGAGACAGAATATGGGTTCCTTTATCAAGTATAAAGGAACGAATGTAGAGTGATTGGGGGTGCATGAGAGATGTATTGAAACATCGGACAGAGCACTTTCAAGGTTATCAAGCCATTCAAGATTTTTACAAACACATTTAACAAGACATTATTATAATTTATCTTTCCGATCCTAATTTACCACAGAGTAGAAATTACATGCCTTTTGTTATTTTTTCAAAAATGAGGGATATTTTTTATATATTTTGATTACTGTGATAGTTAAAGTGACCATCCTTACGTAAATTTTCAATATAGTAAAGAATATGTATTCGTAAAAGAAATACAAAAAATAGAATATGAAGTCTAAATTCGTACCTATTTGTACCTAAGGTTTACGGTACATTATAGTAAAAAAACTGAATCATATTTAGACACTGAACTTCAGAGACACGTACTGTGGCGGACACGATAAATATTGTTTAATGCTTTCCTTATGAGTGTATTCATACGTAATGTAACAATCCCAAATCATATGAAAATTTAAATCTAGGTTTAAGGTACAGAAAGCACTGTAAAAAACAACTGTTTTCATAAGTGTGATCTCCTGTCCCGTGCATTACACATAACATGATTTTTCAAGTTATCTTTAAAATTAACGAAAATGAATTTTCTTTGAACGTAGATTGCAAAAGTAGAATTAAAATGCAAATAAAAAAATATGTTTAAGTTTACATAATTTTAGAATTTTTCAATTTTTAATTTAAAAAATATCCCGTGCGCCACGTGACGCACGGGTAATGCTTTGACCAAAAAAATGAGTAAAAGGCATAACCGGGTAAGATAGGGAAAACGGCCCTTAACGCAAAATTGATTAGTTTTATAGGAAATGATACTTCTTAGCCCCAGATACATTCCTGCCAAATTTCAACCCTCCGAGGCTAATAGTTTATGAATATACAAACAAACAAAAATTTTTCAAAAAAATTTTTTTTGACGAAATTATTTGTCCTTGAGATATTAACCAATATATGTGTTGAGTGCTGCAATTTTCCAAACCCAATTTTCTCAAAAACTATAACTCCTAGGAAAATAAAACCGACGCCAAAATTTAGGTAAAACTTGGGACTAACGTAAAAGCCCCTATACCGGAACGTGATCATATGTCCGAACAGTTTTGACATTTATATATTAATGAAGTTATTTCTGAAAGAAACCTCTGATAACAAAAATTATTTTTAATAGAACGGTTATTTTTCAATTTAAATTCACCTCGCATTTAATGTTTCGTTACTTAATTAAAGAAATACATATATTATAAATTAAACAATGTTGGTTGAATTCGTCTATTTTTATTTCGATGAATTGTCGTTATTAAAAACACATGAGTTATAAATTTTAACATTTCCCAGTTAAATTTTCTAGTTAGCATAATAAAAAAATACAAATAATTTTTATTAATCCATTTAAGAGATTAGGACAGCTAAATTACCTTTTTATATTGTTTAAATATTATTTACAGAAATGTTTTAATATACGTTCCAAAGTTTAATGTATGAATTTGGTTATTACAATTATTATTAATATCTATTTTATAAACGGTTTTAATTTATTTTTGGGCCTAAAACACTAACGTACATTTCAAAATTATGTGATCCTTAATATTCTTTTACTCTGAAAAGTATAATCAATTGATACATAAAAATTTTGATTTAAATATTTCAAAATTCTTATTATGGATAAATAAGCGTAGCCATATTGAATATCGTCTAGATTCACACGGTAACGATTTTACGTATATTAATTTATAATGTGTTTACTCTGTGGTAATTTATTTGTTTACCGTAAAAACGACAACGCGTGAATAAGACGTGTTTACTAAGTTACCGTAGATGGGACTCAATCGGGAGAGACGGGTAAATAGGGATAAAACAAAAATATTATTCATGAGCTTGGTTAAGAAAACATTAGACGTAAATGCGAACATATATATCTTTCTTTTAAACTATAGTAGAATAATTATTCGTTTGGGAAAGTGACTAAGTTTGAAGATGGATAAAAAATATTAAAAAATCAATTTAAATTGAGGTCTTCAAACAGTGCAATTTTTTGTTATTCTTAAAACTTTATCTAAAAACTATTTTTTTTGGTGCTCTTATTAATAAATTCTTGTTTAATGGAAATTTTAGTTATTTTGAAACATATCTGAAGAAAGTTTTTAGTTGTTTTTATTTTTTATTCAGAGGAAATAATGAGTACCGTCAGTTGGGACGAATCTGGACGATTTTTTCAATTTTTTGCCAATAAGTTGTTTAGAGTTTATCTAAGAAATTTTAAAAATATAATTTAAATGCTTTAATATCATGAGCATATAGGGCAGTAAGAAAAATATCAAAATTGGTACTGCAACATTTTTTTTTTGTTTGGTTATATAGTGTCTAGATTCGCCCCTATGTGTGGGGCGAATCTGGACAATGCTTTATTTGCAATATAAATCACATTCAGTCATGCTTCTGGGTAAAATCGGACATAAAAAGATAAAAATAGCTGAATTTCCAATTTGGAAATTCGCTAAGATAAATAACTGCATCAGCGAATGACTTTTGATGGGTGGAATAAAACATTTTGGATTTCAGGATGTTTGGGAGGTACAATCGGAGATAAAAGTATATGAAATTAGAAATTCGTGAATAATTGCGTTGTATAACAAACTATGAGGTAAATAAATAGTTATCTTTGTTAAATAATAGCCATCACTACAACTGATTGTACAATACATCAAACTATAGCTCTCAGCTGACTACAAAAGCTGAGTACACTCTGAGGATTTTTCGGAGAATTTCAAAATGCTACGAGACGATTGCAAATTTAGTAGAATGTTTCTCATTAAATACTAAGGCAGTAGTAAGGATTGGAGAGAACGGGAGCCACCTTCCCACCTGCCGACTTTTTGAGTGACCTCGGCAGGTGGTAAAACTACCGAGGCGGTTCTAGAAGCCTCCGGCGGTGGGTGGAGCAAAACTTGGTCTCCAACCTAACGATATCTAGTGAAATTTTTTTCTAACCTAACAGAACCCAGTGGAACTTGACCTAACCTAACGAAACCTAAGCGAACTTAGCTTAACCTAACAAAATTTTTTTCTAGCCTAAGAACTGAAAAATTCCCTAACAGATGGCGCAGCCACCTTCAAGCCTGTGAATTCGCTACTAGATGGCGCAGCCACCTTCGAGCCTGTGAATTCGCTACTAGATGGCGTTGCTAGTCTGGATTTCTGTGTGTAAGTTTGAAAAATTGTCAATAGATGGCATCGAAAACCTTTTTTTTTTGATAGTTAAACTAGCCATTAAAAGATGGCCTTGCTTTCATAATTTTATAATATTTTTATCTGAAAACAGGCTTAAACTGTCAGCTGACGTCACTAAAGGTAAACTGATATCAAATAGCGAAGACTTCTGTCTAATATGCAAAAATGAATTTTATCATATGATTGTATATTTTTATCTGAAAACAGGTTTAAACTTGTATAAATTGCCAGCTGACGTCACTAAAGGTAAACTGATATCAAATAGCGAAGATTTCTGTCTAATATGCGAAAATGAAGCAGCAGGTTTTAACCTGTATGGCTACATAAAGTGTGACAGCTGACGTCACCATACTATTTTTTCTGCTATAAAAAGGACGCGACAGAATTTCATCAGTTACAATTTTGTTCGAAACTTTAGTGAAAAAAACATTAAACCTTATTGTTGTGAATTTTCAATTGTTGTGTGTTAAGAGTTAATTGTTGCCAACAATGGAATCCATTACTGCTGGTGCTTCATCTGGAAACAGAGACTTAATTCAAAAAATGGCTGGAAATTTTGTGGATGAATTGAATCATCTTGGCGCTGTTAAACGATGGATTAAACTTTCTGATATGGAAATTGGAAAAGTATATAAAATAATGGGAGCCAGTCAACTACCATCGAAATTCGATTCATCGAAAATGAAGACAATATTGGAATTGGAAATTGGATACATTTCGTTACCAGCGAGATTTGACAATTTGAGCGAGCAGATGCTGGCATGGTTGCAAAGCAATCCAAAACTTGGTATTATGAATAATGGACCCATTGGACTAACTCATAAATTGCAATTTAAAACGTTGGATCTTCTTGAAATCGTGGAGGATGCTGAATGGTGAATTTTGTAATTTATTCTCTTCAAAATGTATTATTTAATTGTACTATGTATTTTAAAAATTTCAATATTGTATCAATTTTTATATATATTTAATAAAAAAAATTATAAAAAAAACAAAAAAACAAAAAAAAAAAAAACAAAACAAAAAAACAAAAAAAAATTTCGATTTTTTTTTCAATACCCATCGCTAGACATTGATTTATATTCTAGTTTTGATTATGCCAGATTAATAAATAAACATTATTTGGTGTTTAATAAAAAATTTAAAAAATCGATTTTTCAATTCAGGTCTCGTCTCTAAATCACAATTTTTGAACTAAGTATAAATCAATAATACATATGAGTAATATTTGATATGCATCGTATTATTAGGTTTTATGGTGAATAATTATAAAACAAAAAAAGATTTAATATCCCCTGAAAACGAAAAATTTAATTTTTCACATGCTTAATAAAAATTATTTTTCAAGTTTAATAAAAATTATTCTTTATAAAATTGTCTATCAAATATTAGCCTTGCACATACATATAAGAAATGCTGATTTGCTAAAATATAAATCTTGGAATGTGGATACATAATGTTATAAAAGTCCAATACGTTCATACATATGTATATATGAATATTACATTGTAATACAGGTATTCGCTATATCTATATGAATCGTGTTTAAAAGCCAAATTTATTTTCCTGAATTTTTTAAAATATATATAGTAATATAATATTTCGCATATATACAGTACTCTGTTAAAAGTACGGGTTTCTACACCGTTAAAAACATATATTTTACAATATCAATATATTGTAAAAAATCATATTTCTTAATATTTTTAAAACTGAATATGTAATATCAAGAATTTAAAACAGTTTTGAAACATTAATTTCTCCTCATAATATTTTTTTAGTCTTAAATTAATAGCACAATGTTCCATATATTTTAAGAAAATTTTTCTTTTAATATTTTATAACTTATCTAAAAAATTTATAGCTATTTTTTATCCAAAAATTTATTACTTGCTATTGTTAAAAAATTAGTTAAATATATCTATAGGTATTAAGTGACCCCTAGTTTTGTGAAAGACGGTAGTAAGAGCAATTCATCTTAAATACGAAATTATTTTATCAATGCTAAATAAGCGTTTTTTTTCTCATATTATCATACTCCAATATATTGTATATTATTATAATTTATAAAAATGTGTTTTATTTATTAAAAAATTTAGCAAAATTTTAAATAATATCACGTCAAAATAATATTCAGAAGTCAATAAAAGACAATAGCAGTAAATTTATTAAGATAACTATAAATAAATATTAATCTAATGTTGAAATATTTATTAACAAATAGTACTGCTTAGTAGAAAATTAGGTACCTATTGTTTTGTTTTCAAATTTACCTTTTTGCAATTAAAGAAAATTTTAGTAACTATCGATACCTATATAAAACGATACCCATAAAAGACAAGCATGCTCTGATCTCAACAATTTTTTCCCATGTTAAATTTGTATGTTCTTACTTCGCTGAAACTTATTATGTTTATATATTCCCCCAATATTTTCTACCATAAACAATAGTTATAGCAAGCTAGGTAGGTATTGAATAAGTATTTTTTGTTTGTTAATTTATTGATGATAGAGAAAAAAAATTTATGATTTTATAGACAGTGAAATACATTTAAACTATTTTTTGCAGTTTAATTTTGTAAAAACACCTAAAAATTATCAGTCACAGACAAATATTTCTAAGCAAACGAATTGAAAATGTAGTTTTATATCATAAGAATAAATGCGTATATATAGGGTGGACAGTAAATAACTCTCATAATTTTTAAAGAGCGGATGAAAACTTTAATTTTGGATTACGAAATTTTATTTTTTTTCCGGAGTTAAGCTGCATTCAATTAATTAACCCTTTCCTGCACAGCAGTTTTAGATCATTACTGTGCAAACGATACTTCAAATTAGCAAATCATTAATAACATGGGTAAATACTTATTAGCAAGAATTACATAGTTTACACATATGTTCTATCGCACCAGAATGTTAATAGGACAATGCGATTTAATTGCCTATATTCAGGAGCAAGCAAAAACATTACCTATTTTAATAACTTAGAAAATACACATTACATAGTTCGTTGTAAGAACAATCATTTCGGTGATCTTTTTTTTTTTAACGAATTACTAAATTTGCTTAAGGACTATGGTATGTAAGAAATAACAACACTCACATAATTTTAAAATAATTAACATATAGCTATTGGAAAAGTTACAAAGATTTTTTTAACAACTTATTAAATGCTGATAGCTTATTTTAATATCTCCTATAGGGCCTTAAGTATAACCCTTCACCCGAAATTTTTTCATCACCATCGTTGGCGACTGTATTCTCGTCATCATCAGCTTCTCCTTCGCTCGCAGTATCTTCGCTATCGCTAGTAGATGTTTTTTCATCATCATTGAATACATATTTTAACACTGGTTCAATAATATCATGCTTTTCCAATTCCCTGGTTATTGAGATAATCCGCTTTCCAATGTCACTTTCCTTTAAATTATTAAAATGGCTTCGTTTTTTCTCGTTTTCGATATAATCCGCGAAGCTGGGATTTATAATATGACTCCTTTCCATTAAATTGCACACAGTATTAACCATTTCTTCTCCAATTTGCGTCTGAGTCGCTAAACTTCTTAGTTCATCAACTAAATGGTTCGGGTCATCAAAATATTCTTCTCCATCAACAGGTTTCGAATGGCCATTATGAAGGTTAGTATTTTCATCATCATATTTGAAACGTTTAGCTTCTCCATTTATTGAATTAGATGTTGAAGGTTGGTCCTTTTCTTCCGAATTTTTATCTTCTTGTTCTTCATCCTTTGCGCATGCGTTCTGAAGCTCTTTGACCATTAATATGTCTAGAGCAGTTTGTAAGAGACCAGCTATCTTTGGAGTAAAACTTGTTTCTTTGTAGTTATCAGGCGATGGTAAATGCTTTTGTTCATCAGATCGATTATCTTCGACATTTACCGATTGTAGAATATTATGCGAGTTTTTTAAAGCGTGGAATTTACTTCTGATTGCTTCTGCTGCAGCCATCATACTTTCATCAAAAGTATTCAAGTTTCTTTTAGATAGATCTGTATCATTTTCGTGTTGATTTTGAAATACTGGTGCTTTATCTTCCTTTTCTTCATTTCTTGCTTCAAAACTATATTCGGTTTCATTATCATCATTTTCATCATTAGATTTTGACGATTCACTTTGTCTCCTGTTCTCCGCGCTGTTCACTTGTGTCCCATTATTTACCGTGGTATATTCAAACTGATTATTTGCGATCTGGTCATTATTGTTTGTTTCATGTTCCTGAGTATGCACTCTTCTTTTCATATGACGTAAAAGAGAACTTCTCCGCGAAAATGTCTTGTCACAACGTATACAGTTAAACATTTTGATAGATGTGAAGAGTTCGATTTATAACATAACACTGATTAGTTTTTATATCGACATGATCTTATATAGTACAACCAGAGCAGAATTGACGTAAAGTAATGACACCAAAATGCACCAAAGGTGCACCAAATGACACCAAACTGCACCAAAGGTGCACCAAATGACACCAAACTGCACCAAATGACACCAAACTGCACCAAAGGTGCACCAAATGACACCAAACTGCACCAAAGGTGCACCAAATGACACCAAACTGCACCAAAGGTGCACCAAATGACACCAAACTGCACCAAATGACACCAAAATGCACCAAAGGTGCACCAAATGACACCAAAATGCACCAAAGGTGCACCAAATGACACCAAACTGCACCAAAGGTGCACCAAATGACACCAAACTGCACCAAAGGTGCACCAAATGACACCAAACTGCACCAAAGTTGCACCAAATGACACCAAACTGCACCAAAGGTGCACCAAATGACACCAAACTGCACCAAATGACACCAAAATGCACCAAAGGTGCACCAATTGACACCAAACTGCTCCAAAGGTGCACCAAAATTCACCAAAAGTGCACCAAATGACACCAAACTGCACCAAAGGTGAACCAAATGACACCAAACTGCACCAAAGGTGCACCAAATGACACCAAACTGCTCCAAAGGTGCACCAAAATTCACCAAAAGTGCACCAAATGACACCAAACTGCACCAAAGGTGAACCAAATGACACCAAACTGCACCAAATGACACCAAACTGCACCAAAGGTGCACCAAATGACACCAAAAAATACACCAAATTTACACCAAATTTACACCAAAAATACACCAAATTACATCAAAATTACACCAAATAACACCTAATTTACACCAAAATTACACCAAAAATACACCAAAATTACACCAAATGATTCCAAGTTAAATCAAAAATACGCCATAAAGACATCAAATTACACCAAAAACAAATTCTAAAATGCACCAGTCTCTGTGCTGCTTTACTGTTGGCGTTACTTTACGTCAATTCTGCTCTGGTTGTACTATATAAGATCATGTCGATATAAAAACTAATCAGTGTTATGTTATAAATCGAACTCTTCACATCTATCAAAATGTTTAACTGTATACGTTGTGACAAGACATTTTCGCGGAGAAGTTCTCTTTTACGTCATATGAAAAGAAGAGTGCATACTCAGGAACATGAAACAAACAATAATGACCAGATCGCAAATAATCAGTTTGAATATACCACGGTAAATAATGGGACACAAGTGAACAGCGCGGAGAACAGGAGACAAAGTGAATCGTCAAAATCTAATGATGAAAATGATGATAATGAAACCGAATATAGTTTTGAAGCAAGAAATGAAGAAAAGGAAGATAAAGCACCAGTATTTCAAAATCAACACGAAAATGATACAGATCTATCTAAAAGAAACTTGAATACTTTTGATGAAAGTATGATGGCTGCAGCAGAAGCAATCAGAAGTAAATTCCACGCTTTAAAAAACTCGCATAATATTCTACAATCGGTAAATGTCGAAGATAATCGATCTGATGAACAAAAGCATTTACCATCGCCTGATAACTACAAAGAAACAAGTTTTACTCCAAAGATAGCTGGTCTCTTACAAACTGCTCTAGACATATTAATGGTCAAAGAGCTTCAGAACGCATGCGCAAAGGATGAAGAACAAGAAGATAAAAATTCGGAAGAAAAGGACCAACCTTCAACATCTAATTCAATAAATGGAGAAGCTAAACGTTTCAAATATGATGATGAAAATACTAACCTTCATAATGGCCATTCGAAACCTGTTGATGGAGAAGAATATTTTGATGACCCGAACCATTTAGTTGATGAACTAAGAAGTTTAGCGACTCAGACGCAAATTGGAGAAGAAATGGTTAATACTGTGTGCAATTTAATGGAAAGGAGTCATATTATAAATCCCAGCTTCGCGGATTATATCGAAAACGAGAAAAAACGAAGCCATTTTAATAATTTAAAGGAAAGTGACATTGGAAAGCGGATTATCTCAATAACCAGGGAATTGGAAAAGCATGATATTATTGAACCAGTGTTAAAATATGTATTCAATGATGATGAAAAAACATCTACTAGCGATAGCGAAGATACTGCGAGCGAAGGAGAAGCTGATGATGACGAGAATACAGTCGCCAACGATGGTGATGAAAAAATTTCGGGTGAAGGGTTATACTTAAGGCCCTATAGGAGATATTAAAATAAGCTATCAGCATTTAATAAGTTGTTAAAAAAATCTTTGTAACTTTTCCAATAGCTATATGTTAATTATTTTAAAATTATGTGAGTGTTGTTATTTCTTACATACCATAGTCCTTAAGCAAATTTAGTAATTCGTTAAAAAAAAAAAGATCACCGAAATGATTGTTCTTACAACGAACTATGTAATGTGTATTTTCTAAGTTATTAAAATAGGTAATGTTTTTGCTTGCTCCTGAATATAGGCAATTAAATCGCATTGTCCTATTAACATTCTGGTGCGATAGAACATATGTGTAAACTATGTAATTCTTGCTAATAAGTATTTACCCATGTTATTAATGATTTGCTAATTTGAAGTATCGTTTGCACAGTAATGATCTAAAACTGCTGTGCAGGAAAGGGTTAATTAATTGAATGCAGCTTAACTCCGGAAAAAAAATAAAATTTCGTAATCCAAAATTAAAGTTTTCATCCGCTCTTTAAAAATTATGAGAGTTATTTACTGTCCACCCTATATATACGCATTTATTCTTATGATATAAAACTACATTTTCAATTCGTTTGCTTAGAAATATTTGTCTGTGACTGATAATTTTTAGGTGTTTTTACAAAATTAAACTGCAAAAAATAGTTTAAATGTATTTCACTGTCTATAAAATCATAAATTTTTTTTCTCTATCATCAATAAATTAACAAACAAAAAATACTTATTCAATACCTACCTAGCTTGCTATAACTATTGTTTATGGTAGAAAATATTGGGGGAATATATAAACATAATAAGTTTCAGCGAAGTAAGAACATACAAATTTAACATGGGAAAAAATTGTTGAGATCAGAGCATGCTTGTCTTTTATGGGTATCGTTTTATATAGGTATCGATAGTTACTAAAATTTTCTTTAATTGCAAAAAGGTAAATTTGAAAACAAAACAATAGGTACCTAATTTTCTACTAAGCAGTACTATTTGTTAATAAATATTTCAACATTAGATTAATATTTATTTATAGTTATCTTAATAAATTTACTGCTATTGTCTTTTATTGACTTCTGAATATTATTTTGACGTGATATTATTTAAAATTTTGCTAAATTTTTTAATAAATAAAACACATTTTTATAAATTATAATAATATACAATATATTGGAGTATGATAATATGAGAAAAAAAACGCTTATTTAGCATTGATAAAATAATTTCGTATTTAAGATGAATTGCTCTTACTACCGTCTTTCACAAAACTAGGGGTCACTTAATACCTATAGATATATTTAACTAATTTTTTAACAATAGCAAGTAATAAATTTTTGGATAAAAAATAGCTATAAATTTTTTAGATAAGTTATAAAATATTAAAAGAAAAATTTTCTTAAAATATATGGAACATTGTGCTATTAATTTAAGACTAAAAAAATATTATGAGGAGAAATTAATGTTTCAAAACTGTTTTAAATTCTTGATATTACATATTCAGTTTTAAAAATATTAAGAAATATGATTTTTTACAATATATTGATATTGTAAAATATATGTTTTTAACGGTGTAGAAACCCGTACTTTTAACAGAGTACTGTATATATGCGAAATATTATATTACTATATATATTTTAAAAAATTCAGGAAAATAAATTTGGCTTTTAAACACGATTCATATAGATATAGCGAATACCTGTATTACAATGTAATATTCATATATACATATGTATGAACGTATTGGACTTTTATAACATTATGTATCCACATTCCAAGATTTATATTTTAGCAAATCAGCATTTCTTATATGTATGTGCAAGGCTAATATTTGATAGACAATTTTATAAAGAATAATTTTTATTAAACTTGAAAAATAATTTTTATTAAGCATGTGAAAAATTAAATTTTTCGTTTTCAGGGGATATTAAATCTTTTTTTGTTTTATAATTATTCACCATAAAACCTAATAATACGATGCATATCAAATATTACTCATATGTATTATTGATTTATACTTAGTTCAAAAATTGTGATTTAGAGACGAGACCTGAATTGAAAAATCGATTTTTTAAATTTTTTATTAAACACCAAATAATGTTTATTTATTAATCTGGCATAATCAAAACTAGAATATAAATCAATGTCTAGCGATGGGTATTGAAAAAAAAATCGAAATTTTTTTTTGTTTTTTTATTTGTTTTTTTTTTTTTTGTTTTTTTGTTTTTTTTATAATTTTTTTTATTAAATATATATAAAAATTGATACAATATTGAAATTTTTAAAATACATAGTACAATTAAATAATACATTTTGAAGAGAATAAATTACAAAATTCACCATTCAGCATCCTCCACGATTTCAAGAAGATCCAACGTTTTAAATTGCAATTTATGAGTTAGTCCAATGGGTCCATTATTCATAATACCAAGTTTTGGATTGCTTTGCAACCATGCCAGCATCTGCTCGCTCAAATTGTCAAATCTCGCTGGTAACGAAATGTATCCAATTTCCAATTCCAATATTGTCTTCATTTTCGATGAATCGAATTTCGATGGTAGTTGACTGGCTCCCATTATTTTATATACTTTTCCAATTTCCATATCAGAAAGTTTAATCCATCGTTTAACAGCGCCAAGATGATTCAATTCATCCACAAAATTTCCAGCCATTTTTTGAATTAAGTCTCTGTTTCCAGATGAAGCACCAGGAGTAATGGATTCCATTGTTGGCAACAATTAACTCTTAACACACAACAATTGAAAATTCACAACAATAAGGTTTAATGTTTTTTTCACTAAAGTTTCGAACAAAATTGTAACTGATGAAATTCTGTCGCGTCCTTTTTATAGCAGAAAAAATAGTATGGTGACGTCAGCTGTCACACTTTATGTAGCCATACAGGTTAAAACCTGCTGCTTCATTTTCGCATATTAGACAGAAATCTTCGCTATTTGATATCAGTTTACCTTTAGTGACGTCAGCTGGCAATTTATACAAGTTTAAACCTGTTTTCAGATAAAAATATACAATCATATGATAAAATTCATTTTTGCATATTAGACAGAAGTCTTCGCTATTTGATATCAGTTTACCTTTAGTGACGTCAGCTGACAGTTTAAGCCTGTTTTCAGATAAAAATATTATAAAATTATGAAAGCAAGGCCATCTTTTAATGGCTAGTTTAACTATCAAAAAAAAAAAGGTTTTCGATGCCATCTATTGACAATTTTTCAAACTTACACACAGAAATCCAGACTAGCAACGCCATCTAGTAGCGAATTCACAGGCTCGAAGGTGGCTGCGCCATCTAGTAGCGAATTCACAGGCTTGAAGGTGGCTGCGCCATCTGTTAGGGAATTTTTCAGTTCTTAGGCTAGAAAAAAATTTTGTTAGGTTAAGCTAAGTTCGCTTAGGTTTCGTTAGGTTAGGTCAAGTTCCACTGGGTTCTGTTAGGTTAGAAAAAAATTTCACTAGATATCGTTAGGTTGGAGACCAAGTTTTGCTCCACCCACCGCCGGAGGCTTCTAGAACCGCCTCGGTAGTTTTACCACCTGCCGAGGTCACTCAAAAAGTCGGCAGGTGGGAAGGTGGCTCCCGTTCTCTCCAATCCTTACTACTTAAGGCCCGTGTGAAAATTTCAAACCGATTTACTAAGCCGTTAAAAAGTTATTAAAAAAAAAAAAAAACTAATTTTACACGTACCTACTCTTATGGAAATTCGAAAACAGAACAGATTAAATAACTTTTTAACGGCTTGGTGAATCGGTTTGAAATTTTCACAGGGGCCTTAGTATTTAATGGGGAACATTCCACTGAATTTTCAATCGTCTCATAGCATTTTGAAATTCCTCCGAAAAATCCTCAGAATGTACTCAGCTCTTGTAGTCAGTTTGATGTATTGTACAATCAGTTGTAGTGATAGCTATTATTTAACAAAGATAACTATTTATTTACCTCATAGTTTGTTATACAACGCCATTATTCACGAATTTCTAATTTCATGTACTTTTATCTCGGATTGTACCTCCCAAACATCCTTAAATGAATTGTATTTCGATTTGCCTTTGAGTCTATCATACAAGGTTGATTTGGGAACATGGAAATATTCAGCAGCTTGTCTGAGCGATTTTCTTTTATTTTTAATATCGGAAAGCAGGGGCGCAACAACTACATATCTACAGGGGGTCCGACAAAAATTTAAATTATCAACATTTCTCCGATAACAACGGAAAATGTTGTAATAAAATATCGTCTCCGAAAATTTGATTTTCAAATAAAAAATATTAGTTAACCACTAAAAATTTTACTTTTTAATATAAATAAAATAAATTAAAGGGAAAATTTCCATGTAATTTTAGGGGGTCCGAACCCCTTGGACCTCCCGGTTGTTGCGCCTCTGTTTAAAAGAGCCCATTTTATGTTTTCTAGACTACAGTTTATGTACCTTATACCCACTATCTTTTTATATTGACGCACCATGGTGTATGAATTCGCCTCACCTATAGACAATTTTTTGTTAATCAATTTATAAAAAGAAAATTAAGCATAATACAGCTTTCAGTTTTGGTACATATATTGTCAAAAACACGCCAAACATTTTGTTGCCAGTCCCTACTTTATATATATATATATATATATATATATATATATATATATATATATATATATATATATATATATATATATATATATATATATATATATATATAACTGTTTTTTTTTTGTACAGCAGTTTCTTTGTAAGATTTCAAAACGCGCGTTATTTTTAAAAATTATAAACAATGAGCCTGTAAAATAACAAAATACAAAGATGTCACGTTCACCGCTTTTCTTTGATGACTAACTCATAACCGACAAAATTCAGTAGCATAAATTGATCTATGACCTTGTACGGTCATAACACTGACGAAGAAATATCGAGAGGCAGCTCTGTCTAGATTCGCCCCTACTGTCTAGGTTCGCCCCAACTGATGGTACTTGATATTTGGCTTAAGTTGGTGGTTAACAGGGATGGAGAATACGGACAGTATATGCGTTAATAGGGACGGTATATAAGTATAAAGGGGGAGGGTGATTGGAGATGGATTAAGAATGTATTGAAATATTAATAGATTTGAGCGTTACTTTATGGTATTCCATATTTGTAAAATATTTGTTTATTATTTACAATGTATTGGAACACAGAACAGAGTACATTCAAGGTTATCAAGTCATTCGATATTTTTATAAACACATTCAGTACGATATTTCTATACTTTATAAACTTTACTATAGTTATTTCTACAAAAAAATATGAAGTATAATTAATTACTTCAGTTATGTTGTATGTCAATTTGAATTTTGATTAACTCTCCTTATTGGCCCTATTCACCCTCTGATCGTCTCTTTTAACCACAAATTACCATAGAGAATAAATTACATGACTTCTGTTATTTTTGCAAAAACCAGGGATATTTTTAAAAAATTTTTATTACTATAATAAATTACGGTGTGAAGCCTGAGTTCGTGCATATTGATGCTATTTTACGGTATCTATTTTTATGGTTTATTATTAAGAGGTTATAAAAATAGATTATTTTAGATTCAGTTTTATCGCATTATTTGTGAATTATAATTATAAAATGCGAATAAAATACATTATTTTTCCTTTGTTTAAGAATTTATTTCATAATAGACATTTGCTCCAGGTGTTTAACTTCTAGAGCTAATATTTTTCTTCCGTTCCGGTATGTGTGCTTCCAGTTTGTGAAAGAGAAATATTAATAAATCAAAATTTTTGGTTTATATTTTCTTAAAAACATATTCATTGAATTAAAAAAACTTGCTTTCATGTTTATTAAGAAACAAAAATGGGTGTTTAATTTAATTATTAATTTTTATTAGCCAGTTTCATTACACCTAAAAATAGTGTTCCGGTATAGGGGCTTTTACGTTATATTATATAATTTTTTTTTTTTTTTTGACATTTTTCCCAAAATTTTAAAAGTTCAAAATAATTGCAAAAATAATATAATTTATTTTTTAGTATGGTTCTAATATACTTACACCTTTCAAAAAAATACAGAATGTTGTTTACCTTATGTACTTACAACACACCAAATTTCATCAAAATCGAAGATGCGCCTTTTGAGTAATAAATAATTTATTGAGTATATGGTATGTATTAACAGTAGAAAGGAGTGCTTAAAAATAACTATAAAAAAATTTTTAATTTTTTGGTAAATTTCTAGTATACTTACACCGTTCAAAAAAATGCAGTATATTGTTTAGCCTGTCTACTTATCCTGCTTCAAAGCTTATCATAATAGAAAATGCGATTTTTGAATAATAATTGACTTATCAAATATATAACAGGTAATAACACTATTTTCTAGTTATAGGAGGTGTGTATTTTTTTTACCTATTTATAATTTGAGTCATTTAAAAATGTTTTTGGTCATATTTCAACTGGTTGTAAAACGCGAGATAAATATCTCGCATATCCTAAATAATATTTTGCACTTGAAACATGAGCACAGTATCCTACCGTTCGATTTGACCATTCGGACAGTTAGTTGCAACAATATTACTTACGGTATAATCTTAAAGAGCATATTATAAGCGAATGTTACAACAATCAATACAGAGAACCAAATCACTCATAACATATCGAGCCATTACCGCCGATTTATCGTAAGCGACACTTTTATCGAAATTGAGATTTTTATTGCAAGCAACATTTTAAACTGTAACGGACCAAGCGAGTTAACGAGTATAGCAACTGCTTAGTTGCTATACTCGTTATTAACGTAATTAACGAGTTATAGCAACTGCTTAGTTTATCGTTAATATAACACATTTTCACATTTTAGCGTAACCGACAATAACCATCTTTATCGTAAGGTTAATAAAATAATAGGAATAATACGTTCAGGCGTAATAAAATTAAGAGAGCAGAAATATCGCAAGCGCCATACAAATATTTAAAAAATCCTTCTCCTGTAAAATTTGATGTTTGTCGGTTACGCTACAATGGTGGTAATGGCTCGATGTGTTTGCAAACACCACAGAATGAGTAGGATAAAAAATAGTCTCTTCATATGTTACACAAAGCAAACTCCAAATACATGTAACTAACGGCCGGTTTTACATTCATAATTTTAAAAGCTCTTTAACTAAAGTTACTTTTAATTTAAAGTCGACTTTATTTCTAGCTCTGTTTTACAATGATTAGATCTGCTTACTTTTGTCAAATGACTTTTAAATGTTGCATGGATAAAACGAACTATGAATGATCGTAGCCAATCTTAAATTTATAAGAAATAACAATAGAAACGAAAATGTCAACCTGTTTGAATTTAAAAATAAAAAAAAATGCATTTCGTTCATTTCGCTACTGTCAGTGAGATTGGAATAAAAAAACCATCACATTATTCCTTTTTAATAGAAATTTATAAATATCATAAGTACAATGGATCATAAAGGAAATTGCTCAGCTAGTTTAACCCAAAAAGAATGTTTGATATTAATTCAAGACGTAAAAATAATAAAAATATTATTGAAAATAAGCAAACAAATAAAATTTTTATTTTATTTATTTAAGGTATGAATATTTTATAGAAAAATTACGCTTGTAAACAAAATTCAATGATCATGATTAGCAATGACAAATATGTTAAAGCAGACTTTAAGCAGTAAAAGTCGAGATAATTCGTACTTTAGTTTAAAGTCGACTTTTACATTAAAGGAGCTTTAAAATTGATTGTAAAACAGTACCAAAAATAAAATCAGTTTTAAAGTTGGCTTTGGTGTTAAAGTCGGCTTTAAATGTGAATGTAAAACCGGCCGTAAGTGTTTGATCATTGCGCATAAATATTTACAAAAGTTACTAATAAATTAATCATTATTACTCAGAAAGCACCCTTTTGATTTTAATGAGCATTGATGTAGTGTAAGTATGTATATAAGATGCCCAGCTCCTATAACTAGAAAATATTGCTGTTATTACCTATTATAGGATGGGATTGCCTAATGTCGGCCGGTGCCCTAAGGTCGGCACTGGTTGCTTTTTTTTTTTTTTAAATATGGCCTTAAAAAGTAAAAAATGCTTGACAGTTATATAGAAACAAAAGGTTCGTCTATTCTGGATTTACGATTTCTAAAATGAATAATTTTTATCAAGTAGTTAATGTTTTGTTACACTTAATCGATTGACAAAAGACAATTTGTGTTAAAAATGGACCGGCCATTCTATAATTTGTAAGTTTAGTCAATGCGGGAAATAAGTAGTTATTTTATAAGTTTTTAACAATAACGATTGATTTTACGAAATTTGATAACATTATACGTGTCTTAAGAAGTTAGAAATTGTTTAAAATGTTTATCGTTTGAAATTTAAAAAAAAAAAAACGTACGGCCGACATTAGGGATAAAAGTGTAGAGAAATCTTAAGGTCGGCAAAGCCGTCAACAAACTAGTTTTCTTGTACTCATTATATTATTATTAACACACTGGCTGTAAGTAGTAGTCATAAAAAGTGCTTTCAAAGTTATGCTATTCTAAAATCTAAATGTTTTATATTGTTTGTATTTAAACGATACTTTTCGTAATCGAAAACTTTGATCATAAATACCTCATAAACGATGCGTCGTAGCGAAAAAAGAACGAAATTTTTGAATGCTTAAGCAAAGCAAGTTATCGTTATTCTAAATCTATTGCGACTGTTAAAACCTACTTTTCCGACTTTTCGTTATCGAAAATTATCGATATCGAATTAATTATCACAAATTGGTTATAACTGATTAATTTAGGCTCCATTAGTCCGATTGACTTGATCAGTTGTAACATTATTTTAAAAAAAATTACTTTTTGTTACTTTTCGTCAACGTAAACTTTTAATCATAAATATCTCGTAAACGGTGCGTCGTAGCGAAAAACTAAATTTTTGAAGGCTTAAGCGAAGCAAGTTATGGGTACTCCAAACGTATTGCGACTGTTAAAACTTACTTTTTGTTATCGAAAATTATCAATATCGAATTACTTATCACAAATTGATTATAATTGGCTAATTAAGGCTCTGTTAGGTCTTAAAATAACAAAATAAACAACTTATTTGCCAACCCTACCTTAATTTACTCTTTAACCTAACTGTTTCACTATCGAAATTGCTTTAATTTAAATAGCAGTTTTATTCATTGTTACGTGCCCTACAATTAATTGGTATTAATTAAAATAGAAATCCCTAATTTTGAAATAAAAAGTTTATAAAATTCTAAATTGTAAAACTTTTTAAACACCGTGTAAGTTGGTATCTTTTTAAATACACAGCACATTGCATTACATCTTTATTACATTTTTACATTCGACTATATTCCCTTGTGATCGAACGTGTAGTGAGTTTACTTGTTTTGGCGCACATTGATGTATATAAATAAGTTCGGCTGTCAGTTGAGAAGCTTTTTAATTTAAGTTTTTGTTTTTGCAACCTCCAGGTTTTAAATTGGTAAAGGTAAGAAATTAAAAATTAATTAAAAAATAATATTTCAATTTTCTATTGTTGTTAAAAAAAATAACTTTTCGTAAATTTTTGTTTTGAATTTATTTTTGTTGCTAACAAAAATGTGTTTAAAATGCCACAGTGTTCTATTGTAAAAGAAAAGCTTTTGATGTTTCTTTGTTACATTTGTTGTTTGTGTTTAATGATATCTAATTGAATTCTTGTTTTTAAACTGGCAAAGGGAATTTTCCAAGGATGATGTATTCTTCGACAAGTTAAGTCATATTGATAAAATGGACTGATTAAAGGACGGTTTCTGGAAAATTACTTCTGGTTTAACGCGCAATGATGGAATTTGGTGTGGCCAATTGGGAACTCAAGCTTCAATTCAGGCCAATTGTTTAAGTGGCCGACTTTTAGCACACCCTCCCTATATTCCCTAAGTCAATTATTATTCAAAAAGTTCATTTTCTATTATGATGAGCTTTGGTGTAGCATAAGTAGATAGGCTAAACAATTTACTGCATTTTTTGAACGGTGTAAGTATACTAGAAATTTACCAAAAAATTAAAATTTTTTTATACAGTTATTTTTAACCACTCTTTTCTACTGTTAATTCATACCATATACCTAATAAATTATTTATTACTTAAAAAGCGCATATTCGATTTTGATGAAAGTTGGTGTTCTGTTAGTATATGAGGTAAACAATATTCTGTATTTTTTTTTGAAAGGTGTAAGTGTACTAGAACCATACTAAAAAATAAATTAAATTTTTTATGCAATTATTTTGAACTTTTAAAATTTAGGGAAAAATGTCAAAAAATATATAATATAGCCCCAAGTATTACCTAAATTTTGGCGTCGGTTTTATTTTCCTAGGTGTGAAAATTTAGAAAAGGATATCTATAATGCTTTAAAAAATATTATAAATAGTGAAGAATTTTGTGAAAAGATAAGCAACATTATTCAAACAGCAGTTAAAGAACATACAAAAATATTACAACAAGAAATTAATCAGTTAAAGGAAGTTAACCTACAACTTTTAAATCAGTTGAATCATTCAAAAAATATCAACTCGAATAAAACACCAACACAAACTTCGAAATCGAAGATGGTAAATTCAAAATCCGACAAATCAAATACCGTACAACTAAAAGATTTAAATTTCACTAATAAAATAGAAGAGCCAGTATTGGAAGAAAATAAGGAGACAGCAATAGACACCCCAACATCAATAGTCAAAACTTGTGAAGTAAATATCAACAATGTTGACATAGAAAATGAAACAAAAATTGATGAAGAGGATTTTATTGAAGTTAGAAATAAAAAATCCAAACGAAAAAATATTATAAAAGGATCGGGACCAAAGAGCGAAATATTGCGAACACCAGTGAGAAAACTTTGGATATATCTGGGTAGAACAGATCCGATAACACATGTTCAGAATGTAGAAAGTCACCTAAGAAAAATTTTTCCAAACAATCAATTCAACATTGAAGATTTAAACAGTAAAGGTTATTATAAAAGTTTCCGAATTGAGGCAGATATGTCACTAAAAGATGAAATTTATAACCCAAATAATTGGCCTGAAGGGGCTGTAATTAAACAGTACCTTTTTCGAAGAAAAGCAGCAAGATTCGATGAAAGTAAAACCTAATGTTGTTACTAAAAAGTGTCAAAAGTTTTATAACCATGACTGTAAAACTATACAGTTATTGTATGTAAATACACAGTGCTTACGCAATAAAATATCTATTATAGAAACTTTATTGAATGTTTACAAAAATATAGACATTTTATGTTTTGTTGAAACGTGGTTAAAAAATGACGAATTAAACCTTTTAAAAATTGATCAGTATAAAATTGCTAGTGCATTTTGTAGGACGAATATGATACATGGAGGAGTCTGTATATATACGTAAGAAATTACACAAAATTTGAAAAGTTAGACGAAATATATAACCTAAATGTTGAACTAGATTTCGAGTGTGCAGGAATAAAAATAATGGATAAAAGATTGATTATTTTATGTATATACAGATCACCTAAAGGTAATATAGAAACATTTTTTAATCACTTCGAATTATGTTTAAAAAAGTTAAATCGTTTATATAATTTTATGAAATTTAAGTTATGCATTTGCGGTGATTTTAATATAAATATTATATCTGATGATAGGTATGTACGTGAATTTTTAAATATTTTAAATAGTTTTAAGATTAAATGTCAAATTAATGACCCTACACGAATTACCATAAAATCATCCACTTGTGTAGATAATATAATAACAAATGATGTACTAAACAATATTAAAATTAATCTTACTGAACCAGTTGCAGATCACAAAACAATTATAGTAGACCTGAATATACGCTCTCACAAAAATGATCTCTGGAAAGAAACTAGACCTATTAATAAAGAAACAATTAATGTGTTTGCTCAAGAACTAAGCTGTGAAACCTGGGAAAGTGTTTTCAATAGCGACAATAGTGATGTAGACGCTGTCTATAAGAATTTTCATCATACGTTTCAATATTACTTCCAAAAATGTTTTCCGACAAAGGTAATTAAAATAAACAAGAAAAAAAGTTGTGGTTCATGTTGGATCACAAGGGGTATAATAACATCATCTCAGCATAAACGAAGATTGTATGAAGATATTGAATACTATCGAAGTATAGGTATAAATGTGCAAAATTTAGAAAGTCATTATAAAACTTATTGTAAAATCTTCAAAAAGGTAGTTAATCAGGCCAAAACATTATATATTAATAATTTTATTGAAAAAACGGGTGAAAATAAATCAAAAAGGATATGGAATGTTATCAAAAACATTTATAATAACAATGAAAATCATTTAAATATAGATAATAATATAGAAATAATAGATGAAAAAGGCAAAATAATATCTGAACCAACAGATTTGGCTGGCCTATTTAACAACTACTTTGTTAATACCCCGGCAATATTAAACAGTAAATTAAAAACGAAAGTAACTGGAACTGATACGCAATCAACTAATGATAGAAGTATGTTCTTGTACCCCTGTGATCCGACAGAAATTACAACTGTTATAAATAGCTTAAATAATACTAACGCGGTAGGCTGGGATAATGTACCGACGAAGGTTATTAAAGCAGTAAGCAATATAATAGCATCTCCACTAAGCTATATAATAAATTTATCATTCCAAACCGGTTCATTTCCTCAGCTATTGAAACAATCCATTGTTCGACCAATTTTTAAAAAAGGTGACAAAAAAAGGAGAGAAAACTATAGACCTATAACTCTAATATCCAATTTTGCTAAAATATTTGAAAAAATATTAGCCAAACGTCTAGAAGCATTCCTAAAAAAATGTAATATATGGTGTGAGGAGCAAAATGGCTTTGTAAAAGGAAGACGCATAAATAAATCTATCTTTAAAATGCTTGAATTCCTGATAGAAACTTGGGATGAGAAAACTCCAGCCATGGCAGTATTCTTAGACCTGTCTAAAGCGTTTGATTGTGTAAATCATGAAATATTACTAAGAAAACTTGAACAGTATCGAATTAATGGAATAGTCTTAAAACTCTTTTCATCTTATTTAAGTAACAGAAAACAATGTGTAGAAATATCAATAACAAAAAACAATTATAAAACTCAAGTCCAATCTCCGTGGCTTACCGTTCAAACTGGTGTACCTCAAGGATCTATCTTGGGACCTTTATTGTATATTCTATATACTAATGATTTTCCGAAACAGATACCATGTAGCAGTTCAATATTTGCTGATGATACATCTTTATTAATAAAAGCGAAAACAAGTACTTCTTTATATATTAATATAGAAAATGCCTTATTTAAGGCCACCAATTGGTTTGAACAAAATGGTTTGACAATAAATATAAATAAAACACAAGCTTTAAGATTGGGAACGTATGGTGAAATGACAAATAACGTAACTCTTAGTAATGGTTATACAATAAACATACTCGAATCAGTTACGTTCTTAGGTATACAAATAGACAGTAAACTCACATGGAAGGAACACATTCTTAAGGTTAACAATAAAATAAACAAAAAATGTTTTTTGATCAGACAATTGGTTCACTGGGCTTCCACAGAGGTAATAAAAATCATATATCATGCGCAAATAGAAAGTTTATTACGTTATGGAATAGTTTTTTGGGGATCATCTTCACATATTGATGTATTACTTAAAACACAAAAAAGAATCTTACGAACTATTAATGATGCACCCAAAATAGCTAGCTGTAGGCCATATTTTAAAAAGAATAAAATTTTGACAGTTTATGCCATATATATTCTAGAATCTATTAAGTTTTATAGAAGATATCCTGAATTGTTTGAACTAAGATCAAATATTCACCAATATGATACACGTAATATAAAATTAGTTCAAACAAAACAAAGCACTTTAAACGCAGCGTTGTACAGTCCGTACAACAACGTTGCAAAAATGTATAATGCACTACCGGAAAGTATTAAGGAACTAAATACTAATAAACTAAAATCGAAATTGCATACTAAATTAATTGATCTAGTTCCCTACACAATGGATGATTTCTATGAGTTATGTAAAAATTGGAAATGAGTTTCTCTAATATCTACATATTTTAAGCTCTATTCATTTACTAATTATTTTTTATCTAAGAAACTTATATCTATAGTGTTTTCAAAACTATTTTATTCGTTTAACATTTTTAACTTTTTTAACATTTAACTTTTAATTTTATTTTAATTTAAATTTTATTAACCTATTTTTCTTTTATTTTAAACTGGTGGTGGTTTTTAAATTCTCTTTTAGTATTTTTAAATCTAAAATTTTATTTTTAGTTATCCAAATGCATGACGTATTCTATATCTGTAAAGATCAAACTGAATAAATCGTTATTATTATTATTATTAATAGTTTTTGAGAAAATTGAGTTTGAAAAATTCAGCACACACATATTTTAGTTAATATCTCAAGGACAAATCAAGGTTAATTGTCAATGACCCTATATTTGGTAATCATTTGGGGTATCAATGTTACTACATATATTATTACAGACATCGACTATGGGGGCCATTTTTCTATGCTTACCTTGCTACACCCTTTATTATAATAAAATAAAGTAAAAAAATTATTTTATAAAAGCAAATTAGCAAAAATATAAATATGTCTATCCAAAGCACTCTTGTGGCATAACGTTTTCCTTATGGCTTACTTGAATAGCTTACTTGAAATCGTTTCAGAAATTGAATCAATTATTTAACAAAAGGGTATTATTACACAAATGAATTTACTTGAATTACTTTTTTTAGCATTATAAAATTACCTTTAGCCGTTTAGTACCACACAAACGTATTCCGTTCAATAAAATATTTTAAAATATTATTGGCAATCTTCCAACATAAAAAAAGTATATGCCTACTTATCAACATTTAGAAAAAGAATCAATAAATTCCTTCTTATCTATTGACATCAACTGAATGAACGACATTCATTTTTCATAATCTAGACAAAAGAACACAAAAGACACACTTTTCACTAAAAAACCTGTATCTGAAATAAAAGCAACGAGTGAAGTTAAATTTTAGCAAACTTCTATTCTGCAAATTCTGCTATTACAGCGGGTCTCAGGGTTGTGCTGAGCTCTGCACTATGACAGAAATTTAATTTTGTTTTGAGGTCCTGAGAAACAGAAAATGGCCGTCACTAAAGTTTATATATATAAAGTTTATGTTTATATATATATATATATATATATATATATATATATATATATATGTATATATATATATATATATATATATATATATATATATATATATATATATATATATATATAGTATATATACCATATGAGTTTTTTGAGAATTGCCATTTTTATTACAACCAAATTTGTATCATAGAAATGGTACGTGAAAAGATTCTTTTCCTGGATGTAATGGAAATGTAACCAACCAGAACACTATCGGTTGAAGTAGCCTCAAGTACATATGCATATTTTTACCGCCTAACTGATAAAGAATACCATATGAGTTTTTTGAGAATTGCCATTTTTATTACAACCAAATTTGTATCATAGAAATGGTACGTGAAAAGATTCTTTTCCTGGATGTAATGGAAATGTAACCAACCAGAACACTATCGGTTGAAGTAGCCTCAAGTACATATGCATATTTTTACCGCCTAACTGATAAAGAAAAATGAAAAGATTATACTTGAGTAAAAAAATTGTTTTTGCTCATTTATGTTGTTATTTAATGCATTAGATCAGTTTTATCGAAAAATTTATATATAGTCTCATTTAAAAATCTATAAGTTTGTTAAGTTTGTATCATAGCTCAAAACCATAAGAGCTATAAAGCTCCTGACTATAGCAATCGGCTGCCCCCGTTGATATCTACAACTCTTATTTAAACAATTTTTCGATTAAATCAATGGTTTGATAAAAATGGCAACTCTCAAAAACTCACACAGTATATATATATATATATATATATATATATATATATATATATATATATATATATATATATATATATATAGTATATATACATATACTATATATATATATAGTAATATATGTAGTATATATACATATAGTAATATATGTAGTATATATACATATAGTATATATTATATATATATATATATATATATATATATATATATATATATATATATATATATATATATATATATATATATATATATATATATATATATATGTTGCAGCTATATTTTCAAAACCGTTTTATTATAATAACGCTAGTCAAATTATGAAAGAACCAAATATTGTCAACTGATGTTGTCCCTTACAATACATCTAGTAAATTTCAGTGCTATTATAATCTCGCTAGGCTCATTTAGAGAAATTGTGAAGCAAATAACAATTGGTATCAAAACTACTAAACCGGTCTCAACAAAATTTAGTAGAAATATTTGATGGCTTAGAATAACTGATAGGATAATTTATATGTTGGGTGAATGTTTCTGCGGGATATTAATACGAAACTAATTAGTGTAAAACTACAAAATTGATTTCAATTAAATTTAGTGAGGACAGATTTATACTTTGGAATAACCGAAAGGAAATTTGATCCCGATTAAAGGCTCCTGAGGGATACAAAATAAATTATTCAGTCAGGTCAAAATTGCTGAAGCGATTTCAGTCTGATTTCGTATATAAACTTATATACCTTGGAATAACTGATAGAAACATTTTTATCCCAGTTAAGAGTTCCAGTGGGACACAGACTAAATTATTGAGTCACCTCAAAATTACTGAACGAATGTCAATTAAATTTTTAAAAATTTTTTTTAAAATTTTTTTTAAAAATTTAGATACATATTTATATGATATGCTTTTTAATAACTAACGGAATAATCTTTATCCGGTTTGAAAGTTCCTATCGCCTACTATTACGATAAGAAATAATATCAAAACTACTGAAACAATTTTAATCAAATTTGGTATTGGCATATACCTTAAAATAATAAATATTTGGTATACTTTTTTTACAGGTTGGAGGTTCCCGTGGGAAATGAGCTACTATTTCATAAACTATTAATGTTGATTTTCTTTAGAATGTTTATTGATTGACTAAAGACTTTAGAAATAATTTTAAATTGTTGCTCCGTTTTTTTCGAGATATCGTTCTGTAGGAACATGGAATTTATTGTAATTATATCAAAGCAGTTGAACTACTTTATTGTGAATTAATATGTACAATAGTTTTATCCCGGTTTTCTAAAGGAAAAACCGGACACATAATAAGATTTAAATTTAGAATATTTTTCAGCTTTTTATTATTAGCTCGAGCTTTTTATTATTAGCTCTAGTAAAATTGCCATTAAGAGGTAATCTAGGGTTTAAAGCTCAAATACTAATATAATCTGGTTCATATCCCTGATGAGTCTTTCCATGGCATACAAATTAAAATTCTTGTACTGTGAAGATCATCAGGATTTTCTTTTGAAATTCACATAAAAATATCTGATTTATAGCATACGTATTCCAAAATATAGAAGTATTCATATCAAATTTGACTGAAATCGAATCAGTAGTTTTGACATTAATTGGTTTCATATTCATATCCCTTAGGAACCTTCAATCGGGATACAAACTATCCCAGTAGTTATTCTAAATACAAATTAAATTTAACTGAAATTTGTTCAATAGTTCTGACATGATTGAATAATTTATTTTGTTTTCTGAGGGAATCCTTAATCAGGATGAAAATTATCCTATGTGTTGTTCCATGGGGTATAAGTATCCATGCCAAAACTGAATGAAATCGTTTCAATAATTTTGGCCTGACTGAATAATTTATTTGGTTTGCCATGGGAACCTGTAATCGCGAATAAACATTTTCTGTTTGTTATTCCAAAGCAAAAAGATATCCATACCAAATTTGATTGAAATCGGCTTTGTAGTTTTGATACCACTTAGTTTCGTATTCATATCCTGTAGGAACCTTCAACCAGGATATAAATTATCCTATTAATTATTCTAAACCATATAAATATCCCCACAAAATTTTATTGAAATAGACTTAGTAGTGAAGACATTGTTTATTTTAGTATTCACAACCCACGGAAACTTTTAAACGATATAAAAATTTCTTATCGGTTACTCCAAAGCATATTATTTAAATATCTAAGCTAAATTTACTTAAAATCGATTCAGTAGTTTTTTGACATCATTAGTTTCCGACTTATATCGTGTTTACTTTTACCACACATATTTTCCTGTAAGCTGATTTGGTTATATTGCCAAAAAACATTACACTTCACAATTTCTCTAAATGAGTCTAGCGAATTTATAATAACACTAAAATTTACTTGGTGTATTGTAAGAGACAACATTAGTTGACAATATTTGGTTTTTTTATAATTTGACTAGAGTTATTATAATAAAACGGTTTTGACAATACAGCTGCAACATATATATAGATATATAGTATATATACATATACTATATATGATATATATAGTAATATATGTAGTATATATACATATAGTACATATATATATATGTATATATATATATATATATATATATATATCTATATATATATATATATATATATATATATATATATATATATATATATATATATATATATAGGTGATCCGGAATTATGTATCGTAATTGCTAGAGCTAATATAGTACTTTCAAAAATACTGGTACCTTTTCGTGCACACTTTTTGCAAAATTCAGTAATCAGGGAGAAAAGTAGAAGGGTGAAATAAGTTTTTAGGCGCTTTTGAATAATTGATTCATATTATAGGGGCATAGTATGAACATCAGGCTAATTAAATTTACGGTACCAATTATTCCATCACTTATGATTAGGGGATAATTTGGAAATAGATACTTCTACTTCAAATTACTCGAAAACGGTACTTCTACTTTAATTTATCGAATTGTAACAAGTATACCTTTTTGCGTGGAATTGTTTGAGGAATCATGTTGTTAAAAAACTTGTTTAAATAACTGCAAATTATAAAAGAAGAAACGTGATAACTCGCACCTAACCCATACCATAATTTTTTAAAGTACTATCAGATCTAGCAATTACGATACATAATTCTGGACCACCCTATATATATATATATATATATATATATATATATATATATATATATATATATATACATATATATATATATATATATATATATATATATATATATATATATATATATATATATATATATATATATATATATATATATATATATATATATACAACTCTGTAAAGAGGTGAAACGAAAACCATTTTTTGATATTTTAGGGAAACGTATTTTGTGTTCGGAGGATTAAATATATTTTAACACTTATTCCACCACCTATGACAAAGGCGTGGTTTTGGGTGGCAGGTATGAGTTATCAGGTCTTTTCTTTTTTAATTTACAATTATTTAAACAAAATTTTTGACATTATGATTTCTCAGACAGTTTCACGCAAAAAATGTATATATATATACATATATATATATATATATATATATATATATATATATATATATATATATATATATATATATATATATATATATATAGAAGGTGGTCCAGAATTATGTACCGTAATTGCTAGAGCTGGTAGTACGTTCAAAAATAATGGTACCTGTTCATGTACACTTTTTTTCAAAACTCAATAATAAGGGAGATACAACTCTGTAAAGGGGTGAAACGAAAACCATTATTTCTTAAATATTTTCCAAACGCTTTTGAATAACGGATTGATATTTTAGGGGTACTAATTTTGCGTTAGAAGGATTAAATTTATGTCAACACTTATTCCACCACTCATGACTAAGGGGTGGTTTTGGGTGGTAGGTGTGAGTTATCACGTCTTTTCTTTTTTAATTTGCAATTATTTAAACAAAATCCCTGATAATATAATTCCTCAGACAATTTCACGCAAAAAAGGTATACTTGTTACATTTCGATAAATATTACCGTTTTCGAGTAATTTAACCCCTTTAGGACTAATGACGAGCTCAGCTCGTCATACTAAATTTTAGAAAAAATTTAACTGACGAATGTATATTGTCTTATATCGGTAACTGAAGGCTGTACAGTAAAGAGTGATCATATTGTAAATAAATTAAGCAAAACATACCAAACTTGTAATTATATTTACAGAGATATTAAATTTTTTATCTAAAATGTTGGAATACATGGTGGTACTAAAGGGGTTAAAGTAGAAGTATCTATTTCCAAATTATCCCCTAATCATAAGTGATGGAATAATTTATACCATAAATTTAATTATCTTAATGTTCATACGCCCCCCTAGAATATGAATCCAGTAATCAAAAGCGCCTAAAAAAATTTTTAAAAAAAGAAGTCAGTTTCGTTCCACCCCTCTACATTTTACCCCTCTGCTTTATCTCCCTTATTATTGCGTTTTGGAAAAAAGTGTAGATGAAGAGGTAGCATTATTTTTGAACATACTATCAGCTCCAGCAATTACGGTACATAATTCTGGACCACCCTGTATATATATATATATATATATATATATATATATATATATATATATATATATATATATATATATATATATATATATATATATAAAAATAAAAATCTCAGCTGCAACTATTGAACAAAAAAATACCCCTGTCGCAGCATCTGCATAACATAGCGAATTTCCAAATATTAGGCACTGGCGGATCTCATTTAAGAACTGTACCTATTTAAAATAGTTAAGCTTTCTAAGAGCAAAAGATTTTTTAAAATCGGCTGGGTAATTAATTTTGATATTTTTGGGACCCAAGAACCCAAACGGTCTTTATGCAGCATAGTTGTATCCATCTAAAATAATTTAGTTCTGCAACAGTGAAAAAATTTTCAAAATCGGTCGGTTAGTTTATTTTTTACAATAATAGGATCAGTAAACCCTGGCGAAACTCATACAACATAACCTTTATTCATCTAAAATAATTTTAGTAAAAAGTTTATCCTAACAGTAAAAAAGGGTCCTAGGGATCGCATATAACTTAGGGTAGTCCGAAAGGTTTTTGTGGACATCATTTAATTACTTAATGAATTCAAATACTTTAACTTACTAACGGTGAAAAAATTTTCAAAATTTTCGAAATTCGCTAAAAAAATCATTGAAAAATATTTGATATGTTTCAATCAATTAATGGTCAACATCAGCAAATAAAAGTTACTCAAATCGAAGAAAAAAACGAGTTATTTGTCCGTAGAAATTGAAATATAAATTCTGAAAACGAGCAAAGAAATATTGAAAAAACTAGATCGGCAAAACATTCTGACAAATAACCCTACTTTTGAAAAATATTAAATGATTTTCAAATGACTTTGGAAATTGACCCCAAGGTCGACTTCAAAGTCATCATGAAGTGCATCACTTTGAACTCTATAACTTTTGTCCTAAGCACTTTTTTCAGAAAATATATCGTACCATAATCCACTTCTATGTTGATTCCTGGTCTCTTTTACTGCGTTTCTAATATTTATGTCATTAAAAAAATGTGCTACCGTAGACAAGGATGAATAGGGACGCATTCAGAATTCACACCGTAGTAGTAGGTTTTGGAGAGTTCTAGACCCACCATCCCACCATCCGACTTTTTGAGCGACCTCGGCAGGTGGTAAAACTACCGAGGCGGTTCTAGAAGCCTCCGGCGGTGGGTGGAGCAAAATCTTTTTCTAGCCTAGCGGAACTTGATCCAGCCTAAGAGAACCTAAGGAAATTTGGTGTAACCTAACAAAATTTTTCTAACCTAAGAATTTTCCTAATAGATGGCGCAACCACCTTCGAGCTTTGTAAATTCACTGCTAGATGGCGCAGCCACCTTTGATAGCGTTGCTAGTCTGGATTCCTGTGTGTAAGTTTGAAAAATTGTCAATAGATGATGCTGAAAATCCTTTTTGATAGTTAAAAGATGGCGTTGCTAGTCGGAACCACCGCGAATTCTGTACCTAGATTCAAAATTTTATCATATTTTTATCTAAAAACAGGTTTAAACTGTTAGCTGACGTCATTAGAAGATTTCTGTCTAATATGCGAAAAAATGACTTTTATCGTATGATTTCATATTTTATCTGAAAACGGGTTTATACAGGTTTTCTCTAAATAAAAACACATTTTTTGTTTTAATAAATTTATTTAAAAGAAATATTTTTTACAATAAAATATTTAAATGTTATTACAATAATATTTGTATATGGATATGACATTTTCCATGGCGCAAGAAGATAAAAATTCGGAAGAAAAGGACCAACCTTCAACATCTAATTCAATAAATGGAGAAGCTAAACGTTTTAAATATGATGATGAAAATACTAACCTTAATAATGGTCATTCGAAACCTGTTGATGAAGAAGAATATTTTGATGACCCGAACCATTTAGTTGATGAACTAAGAAGTTTAGCGACTCAGACGCAAATTGGACAAGAAATGGTTAATACTATATGTAATTTAATGGAAAGGAGTCATATTATAAATCCCAGCTTTGCGGATTATATCGAAAACGAGAAAAAACGAAGCCATTTTAATAATTTAAAGGAAAGTGACATTGGAAAGCGGATTATCTCAATAACCAGGGAATTGGAAAAGCATGATATTATTGAACCAGTGCTAAAGTATATATCAAATGATGACGAAGACAGCGATGAAAAAACATCTGCTAGCGACAACGAAGATACTGCGAGCGAAGGAGAAGCTGATGATGACGAGAATACAGTCGTCAACGATGGTGATGAAAAAATTTCGGGTTTAGGGTTATACTTACGACCCTATAGAAGATATTAAAATAAGCTATCAACATTTAATAAGTTGTTAAAAAAATCTTTGTAACTTTTCCAATAGCTGTACGTTAATTATTTTAAAATTATGTGAGTGTTGTTATTTCTTACATACCATAGTCCTTAAGCAATTTTAGTAATTCGTTAAAAAAGATCACCGAAATGATTGTTCTTACAACGAAAAAAAATGTAATGTGTATTTTCTAAGCTATTAATATAGGTAATGTTTTTGCTTGCTCCTGAATATAGGCAATTAAATCGCATTGTCCTATTAACATTCTGGTGCGATAGAACATATGTGTAAACTATGTAATTCTTGCTAATAAGTATTTACCCATGTTATTAATGATTTGTTAATTTGAAGTATAGTTTGAACAGTAATGATGTAAAACTGCTGAGCAGGAAAGGGTTAATTAATTGAATGCAGCTTAACTCCGGAAAAAAAAATAAAATTTCGTAATCCAAAATTAAAGTTTTCATCCGCTCTTTAAAAATTATGAGAGTTATTTACTGTCCACCCTATATATATATGCATTTATTCTTAGGGTATAAAATTACATTTTCAATTCGTTTGCTTAGAAATATATATATATATATATATTATATATATATATATATATATATATATATATATATATATATATATATATATATATATATATATATATATATAGAAGGTGGTCCAGAATTATGTACCGTAATTGCTAGAGCTGGTAGTACGTTCAAAAATAATGGTACCTGTTCATGTACACTTTTTTTCAAAACTCAATAATAAGGGAGATACAACTCTGTAAATGGGTGAAACGAAAACCATTATTTCTTAAATATTTTCCAAACGCTTTTGAATAACGGATTGATATTTTAGGGGTACTAATTTTGCGTTAGAAGGATTAAATTTATGTCAACACTTATTCCACCACTCATGACTAAGGGGTGGTTTTGGGTGGTAGGTGTGAGTTATCACGTCTTTTCTTTTTTAATTTGCAATTATTTAAACAAAATCCCTGATAATATAATTCCTCAGACAATTTCACGCAAAAAAGGTATACTTGTTACATTTCGATAAATATTACCGTTTTCGAGTAATTTAACCCCTTTAGGACTAATGACGAGCTCAGCTCGTCATACTAAATTTTAGAAAAAATTTAACTGACGAATGTATATTGTCTTATATCGGTAACTGAAGGCTGTACAGTAAAGAGTGATCATATTGTAAATAAATTAAGCAAAACATACCAAACTTGTAATTATATTTACAGAGATATTAAATTTTTTATCTAAAATGTTGGAATACATGGTGGTACTAAAGGGGTTAAAGTAGAAGTATCTATTTCCAAATTATCCCCTAATCATAAGTGATGGAATAATTTATACCATAAATTTAATTATCTTAATGTTCATACGCCCCCCTAGAATATGAATCCAGTAATCAAAAGCGCCTAAAAAAATTTTTAAAAAAAGAAGTCAGTTTCGTTCCACCCCTCTACATTTTACCCCTCTGCTTTATCTCCCTTATTATTGCGTTTTGGAAAAAAGTGTAGATGAAGAGGTAGCATTATTTTTGAACATACTATCAGCTCCAGCAATTACGGTACATAATTCTGGACCACCCTGTATATATATATATATATATATATATATATATATATATATATAAAAATAAAAATCTCAGCTGCAACTATTGAACAAAAAAATACCCCTGTCGCAGCATCTGCATAACATAGCGAATTTCCAAATATTAGGCACTGGCGGATCTCATTTAAGAACTGTACCTATTTAAAATAGTTAAGCTTTCTAAGAGCAAAAGATTTTTTAAAATCGGCTGGGTAATTAATTTTGATATTTTTGGGACCCAAGAACCCAAACGGTCTTTATGCAGCATAGTTGTATCCATCTAAAATAATTTAGTTCTGCAACAGTGAAAAAATTTTCAAAATCGGTCGGTTAGTTTATTTTTTACAATAATAGGATCAGTAAACCCTGGCGAAACTCATACAACATAACCTTTATTCATCTAAAATAATTTTAGTAAAAAGTTTATCCTAACAGTAAAAAAGGGTCCTAGGGATCGCATATAACTTAGGGTAGTCCGAAAGGTTTTTGTGGACATCATTTAATTACTTAATGAATTCAAATACTTTAACTTACTAACGGTGAAAAAATTTTCAAAATTTTCGAAATTCGCTAAAAAAATCATTGAAAAATATTTGATATGTTTCAATCAATTAATGGTCAACATCAGCAAATAAAAGTTACTCAAATCGAAGAAAAAAACGAGTTATTTGTCCGTAGAAATTGAAATATAAATTCTGAAAACGAGCAAAGAAATATTGAAAAAACTAGATCGGCAAAACATTCTGACAAATAACCCTACTTTTGAAAAATATTAAATGATTTTCAAATGACTTTGGAAATTGACCCCAAGGTCGACTTCAAAGTCATCATGAAGTGCATCACTTTGAACTCTATAACTTTTGTCCTAAGCACTTTTTTCAGAAAATATATCGTACCATAATCCACTTCTATGTTGATTCCTGGTCTCTTTTACTGCGTTTCTAATATTTATGTCATTAAAAAAATGTGCTACCGTAGACAAGGATGAATAGGGACGCATTCAGAATTCACACCGTAGTAGTAGGTTTTGGAGAGTTCTAGACCCACCATCCCACCATCCGACTTTTTGAGCGACCTCGGCAGGTGGTAAAACTACCGAGGCGGTTCTAGAAGCCTCCGGCGGTGGGTGGAGCAAAATCTTTTTCTAGCCTAGCGGAACTTGATCCAGCCTAAGAGAACCTAAGGAAATTTGGTGTAACCTAACAAAATTTTTCTAACCTAAGAATTTTCCTAATAGATGGCGCAACCACCTTCGAGCTTTGTAAATTCACTGCTAGATGGCGCAGCCACCTTTGATAGCGTTGCTAGTCTGGATTCCTGTGTGTAAGTTTGAAAAATTGTCAATAGATGATGCTGAAAATCCTTTTTGATAGTTAAAAGATGGCGTTGCTAGTCGGAACCACCGCGAATTCTGTACCTAGATTCAAAATTTTATCATATTTTTATCTAAAAACAGGTTTAAACTGTTAGCTGACGTCATTAGAAGATTTCTGTCTAATATGCGAAAAAATGACTTTTATCGTATGATTTCATATTTTATCTGAAAACGGGTTTATACAGGTTTTCTCTAAATAAAAACACATTTTTTGTTTTAATAAATTTATTTAAAAGAAATATTTTTTACAATAAAATATTTAAATGTTATTACAATAATATTTGTATATGGATATGACATTTTCCATGGCGCAAGAAGATAAAAATTCGGAAGAAAAGGACCAACCTTCAACATCTAATTCAATAAATGGAGAAGCTAAACGTTTTAAATATGATGATGAAAATACTAACCTTAATAATGGTCATTCGAAACCTGTTGATGAAGAAGAATATTTTGATGACCCGAACCATTTAGTTGATGAACTAAGAAGTTTAGCGACTCAGACGCAAATTGGACAAGAAATGGTTAATACTATATGTAATTTAATGGAAAGGAGTCATATTATAAATCCCAGCTTTGCGGATTATATCGAAAACGAGAAAAAACGAAGCCATTTTAATAATTTAAAGGAAAGTGACATTGGAAAGCGGATTATCTCAATAACCAGGGAATTGGAAAAGCATGATATTATTGAACCAGTGCTAAAGTATATATCAAATGATGACGAAGACAGCGATGAAAAAACATCTGCTAGCGACAACGAAGATACTGCGAGCGAAGGAGAAGCTGATGATGACGAGAATACAGTCGTCAACGATGGTGATGAAAAAATTTCGGGTTTAGGGTTATACTTACGACCCTATAGAAGATATTAAAATAAGCTATCAACATTTAATAAGTTGTTAAAAAAATCTTTGTAACTTTTCCAATAGCTGTACGTTAATTATTTTAAAATTATGTGAGTGTTGTTATTTCTTACATACCATAGTCCTTAAGCAATTTTAGTAATTCGTTAAAAAAGATCACCGAAATGATTGTTCTTACAACGAAAAAAAATGTAATGTGTATTTTCTAAGCTATTAATATAGGTAATGTTTTTGCTTGCTCCTGAATATAGGCAATTAAATCGCATTGTCCTATTAACATTCTGGTGCGATAGAACATATGTGTAAACTATGTAATTCTTGCTAATAAGTATTTACCCATGTTATTAATGATTTGTTAATTTGAAGTATAGTTTGAACAGTAATGATGTAAAACTGCTGAGCAGGAAAGGGTTAATTAATTGAATGCAGCTTAACTCCGGAAAAAAAAATAAAATTTCGTAATCCAAAATTAAAGTTTTCATCCGCTCTTTAAAAATTATGAGAGTTATTTACTGTCCACCCTATATATATATGCATTTATTCTTAGGGTATAAAATTACATTTTCAATTCGTTTGCTTAGAAATATATATATATATATATATATATTATATATATATATATATATATATATATATATATATATATATATATATATATATATATATATATATATAATAATTTTTATTATTTACATATAGTAACAGATAATTTTTAGGTGTTTTTATAAAATTAGACTGCAAATAGTTTAAAAGCAGACATGGGTAATACACAATCCAAATTACAATTTTCATCATATGGGTATATATGGGTATTGTTTAAATTGTCTAAAACTATCGATTTTTTTATTAAAAAATGTTTTAAACTGTATAAATGCTTTTATTTAGGAGTAGAAAGGTTAGCACAACATTAATTTTTTAATCCTAAAAAGCGTATCTTAACATAACTATCTAGGAAACCAGAATTTTCCTATCAATTTTGAGTGCTCAGTTTATAAAAAAATATGCTAGTTTTATTACACAGAAAGAAATCGTTTTAATTTCTAGTACATTATCGGTGGCTAAACATTTTACGTTAAATGAATGTGTAGGTTCTTATTCGAAATAAATTTTTAGTATCAATAATACTATTCTTGAAAATAAATTTTCTAATATTGATAGAATTTCCTAGTTTTTTACAATCAAATTTTCATTTTGGTATAAATTTCGTTTATAAAAATTTAAACACGTAGGTACACTTGCTACATTTGAGATGTATATACATATGAGATATATACGATACGGTAACGTGTGGAATGCACTTCGTCAGCAGTTTGCTATATGTGATTATAACTTTGTATCGTTAAAAAATACACATAAATAATATTATATATACTTACATAGTTAAGAAATTATTTTTTATAAAATATAAATTAATACGTTATAGCGTGTACCTTTAATTTCAAAATTAATTTTTTATAACATTGATAATAGTTTTAAAACTTATTACTTTTGCTAGCAAAAAATCTGCATATGAATAAAAACTAACTTTATTTCTATAAATAGTCGTTTATTTAAGTTACATAAGGTTCATAGTAGCAAATATACATACACAATTATGTGAATTTTATATCGAATTATAATATTCGAGTAATGTTTGTACTTAAAATAAAGCAAATTATAACATAATTTTTATTTTTACATATTAGACTGAAATTTTCGTTCGTAGTATTAGTAGCAATATATCTGTTAATGACGTCAGTAAAACATACATACACACGACTTATTTAAGCAAGCTCACACCTATAAAATTCAGTTTAATTTTAAATAAAACATTAGTTGCTGAATTCTAAGCTGAGCAGTTTGACTCTAGACTTCGTACAATGAAGACCGACGCAGCAATTGTTGACTTCCAAGGATTTCCAAATTCAACAAATGGGAAATTCTACATAAAGGAATTGGCTGTGTTGAAATTCGATTCTTCCGAAGAAAATTGTGGTGAAGATTATATACTACAGCACTATGTATTCAAAACACCAATACCGTTTTGTGGATTAAGTGAAAAAGATCAACGCACAGCTCGCTGGTTGCGGAAAAAACATCATGGGTTCTCCTGGATGGATGGACATATTGAATACGAGGAACTACAGTACATTTTAATAAACAATCTATACGGAACTCGAATCATTTATACGAAAGGAGAAGAAAAAGTGCGCTATTTGAAACGACTACTACCATCAGCGCCCATAATGAACTTTGAAGAAATAACAATTTGCCCCAAGTTGA
The DNA here is from genome assembly GCA_035578155.1 of Brachynemurus nebulosus. Classification (NCBI taxonomy): domain Eukaryota; kingdom Metazoa; phylum Arthropoda; class Insecta; order Neuroptera; family Myrmeleontidae; genus Brachynemurus; species Brachynemurus nebulosus. Next base: position 97,283,116 of record JAPWDM010000001.1, read on the forward strand.
GAATCATAACATCAACATACACTAGCCCTCGATGCGGCCATCATTCCGGAGCAACATGCGCCATGGAAAATGTCATATCCATATACAAATATTATTGTAATAACATTTAAATATTTTATTGTAAAAAATATTTCTTTTAAATAAATTTATTAAAACAAAAAATGTGTTTTTATTTAGAGAAAACCTGTATAAACCCGTTTTCAGATAAAATATGAAATCATACGATAAAAGTCATTTTTTCGCATATTAGACAGAAATCTTCTAATGACGTCAGCTAACAGTTTAAACCTGTTTTTAGATAAAAATATGATAAAATTTTGAATCTAGGTACAGAATTCGCGGTGGTTCCGACTAGCAACGCCATCTTTTAACTATCAAAAAGGATTTTCAGCATCATCTATTGACAATTTTTCAAACTTACACACAGGAATCCAGACTAGCAACGCTATCAAAGGTGGCGGCGCCATCTAGCAGTGAATTTACAAAGCTCGAAGGTGGTTGCGCCATCTATTAGGGAAATTCTTAGGTTAGAAAAATTTTGTTAGGTTACACCAAATTTCCTTAGGTTCTCTTAGGCTGGATCAAGTTCCGCTAGGCTAGAAAAAGATTTTGCTCCACCCACCGCCGGAGGCTTCTAGAACCGCCTCGGTAGTTTTACCACCTGCCGAGGTCGCTCAAAAAGTCGAATGGTGGGATGGTGGGTCTAGAACTCTCCAAAACCTACTACTCACCGTATTTTTTTGTATTTATTTTATGAGTACCTAATCTTTAATATATTAAAAATTTACACGAAGATGGTCACTTTATCACAGTATCCAAAAAAATTTAAAAATATCGGTGGTTTTTGAAAAATTAACAAAAATCGTATAATTTCTTCTCTATGAAAAATTGGGGTCAAAAGAGACGAGAAAAGAGAAAATGGGGAGAACCCGTATGGTCGACCAAAATTGAAATTCTAATATAAAATAATTTTGAACTTTTTGTATTTATACATTAAAAAAAGAAATAATAGGTACTTGATGATTTTCTGTAAAAATAAACGTAGAATCTAAAATAAAATTTATAAAGTATAGAAATGTTATGCTGAATGTATTTATAAAAATTTCGAATGACTTGATAACCTTGAGTGTGCTCTCATCTATGTCTCAATACTTCATACGTCCCTAATCAGCCCACATTCGTCCCTTTATACTTGAACGTCCCTATTAACCTATATACTGTCCCTATTCACACCTTTTCCGTCCCTATTAACTTCCAACTTAGCCCAAATCTCAAGTCCTCTTTATTTCCTCTTAAAAAATAAAAACAACAAAAAGCCTGCAGTCTTTTTTTCAGATATGTTCTAAAATAATTAACGAGTAAACAACAACTTATTCATTAGAGCACCGAAAAATATAATTTTTAGATAAAGTTTTAAGGAACAAAAAATAGCACTGTTTGAAGACGTCAATCGAAACTCAGTTTTTAATATTTTTTATTCAACTTCAAGCTTAGTCACTATTGTTACCCGAAAAAATAATAATTATACCATAATTTAAGTAAGATATATGTTCGCATTTACGTTTAGTATTTGTAAATTAAGTTCATGAATAACATTTTTCGTTTCGTCCCTATTCACCCGCCTGTCCGAATTTATTCCGTTCTACGGTATTTGTTTCAAAAATTCATCACAATCATTGCTTTTTTTACTATACAATAGGTAATGTAATGAGAACATATTAATTTTTTTGCAAATAAAATCATTTTCATGTATTAAAGTACTGACATGTAGTAATTTTTCTTTTTTTGATTCTGTCAAAAAATCTTCCACCACACTTGTCACTGTATCAATACTTTTGGTTGTTATTTTCATTGAAGATCCAACCATCCACGTACCCGTACGATTCTCTTGTAGATCTGTGAACAAAAACAATATAGTCTTAATTTGACAGTAACATCGGGAATAAAACATAACTTAACACTTTCCAATATTATTGTTTTACTAATTAGGTATACCTGACGCTTACACACAAAAACAGTATAACAAGTAATACTTACATTGATATTTTAACATTCTGGAATCCGGCAGAACAGAAATCTGAGTTACATGCAGAGAACTTTGCAAACATCATTGAATCAATTTTTAGCAGATTCGTACTATCTGCCTATCTGACAGTTTCGGTACAGAAAAGCATACTTATGTTATATCTGAAAATATCAATTCTGTTAAAAAAAAAAATATTGAAAATATCTTACTTAATACAGTTTCTTTAAGTTACTTCCTTACCTAGAACAGTACAGTAACAGCTTTACAGAAGCATGTTATTGACAAAATTTTACCATTTTTTTCAATTACAATATGCTTTGGTGCTACTATTTTCAATCTCATATTTTCTTATTTGAATAAAAATTTATTTCATTTAATTATTATGTCATTCACCATAAACAAAATGCAAATAACCTAAACCCCTCTGTCAAATTCGAATAAACAGTATAAACGAACAAAACAATTCAAATTTTCAAATTTCTACCACATTCATATTTTAAATTTAATTGTTATAAATTAATGATTTATTTACTTATTAAATTTATCAACATAATTACCTATTTAATATTTGAATGCAATCTAAATGTAATGTAATTAATACTTATAAATTTTTATTGAAAAATTTAATGTTATAAAATTTTCTTAGAATACTTATTTAAAATCATAATTATCTAGGATATTTTTATTACTTATGTGTCAAAATACATAATGTGTCCTTTACACAATTAAATAAAAAATCTGTCAATATTTTTTCAACTTAATAATAAAATAAAAAAGAAATTTAACCAGAAGTTATATTTTCAGCAAATTTTAGTGAAATTTAAAAATATCTACAAAAAATGAATTAAATTACATTAGGAATATTACATAAAATATTCCTTACACTTTACGCTTTATATATTGTGGAAATGGCCACATATCAATTTCAAATTGTCATCACATAAAACACAAAACTTTGAGCTTTTTTAAAAAAATAACATGAGATAGAAACACGTATGGATCCTGGCTGAGGGAGTGGAACAAATGTATATCGTCGATTGCCTTGCTTAAAAAAATTTTTTCATTACATATCACTCAAAAAGCTTCCTTTTTGAAAATGTACCATTTTAAAAATTAAAATGGAGATAGTTTGTCCATATAATAAAAAAAGACAACAAATATCCTTTTGGAAATTTTTTAATCCATTTCTAACAAATTTCTTAATTTTTCTCTGGTATTAGTTTACGTAAAATAATAATTTAAACACTTATCATACCTAGATTTTGCTTATTTTTCCGATTTTATAAAAAAAAATTTAAAAAGTTGTTTAATTCTGACAGAAAACTTAGTTTTTTGACAAAAAACGCCCGAAAAACCTACTTCTGGGCAAATGATGTGTCTGGCTAAAGAACGTAGCCAAGCCAGATCAAAATTGAGTCTCCATACGAAATTTCATAAGCATTAAACGTTTCGTTCGAAAGTTATCGTGGCGACATATATATATATATATATATATATATATATATATATATATATATATATATATATATATATATATAAATTTTAGTAAATATCATTTTCGTATTCTGGGGACCTCAAAACATATTTCTGTTATGGTCCCGGGCTTAGGTCGTGTCATCACACCTGCCGTAAAAGCTGAATTTCCATTTTTGGAAATTCGCTAAAAAATATACATATTGATCAACCAAGGCAATGAAATATGTATTACATTGTACATATTTCATTGCCTTGATTGATCAATATGTATAAATTTTTTTCAATAGTTGCAGCTAAGATATGATAAGAGAGTAATTAATTAAAAGTAATGGCAACCATAACTTGCGGCTATTTTTCACAGGCAACCATGTATTATCGTGTTCAGAAAAAATAAAACTTTAATTTAGCATCTAATTTTCTTAAAAAACACGTGACCGCAAATTATTAACAACAATATACCTGTCAACACCTGGCAACCTAGAGGTTGCGGCCGATTGAGAGCTAGCAACCCTGGAGCAATGTGTTACATTGCCATTAGGGATTCATTTAAATTAAGTTTCATTAAAAAAACAGATACTTGCAGAAATCAGCTACGGGATCTTATACTATAGGGACTCTAGTTTAGTTTACTACGCAAACGACGCAAACTATTGTAGCCGGATATCCCAAATGACCAAGTTAAAAAGTCCAAATTTTATTGATTTTTATTCAATTTTTTGTGTTCATATGGATTTATAACTAAAATGTATCTTAACTAAATCAAGTAAGTACTCCATATCATCTAATTATTAAAAATAAGTATCATTTTTAATTTTAAATGGAAATATAGGTTGAATAAAAATGACAGAAAAGTGCAATTCGGAAACGACAGTAAAATTTATTTAGGAATTTAGAAATTTTGAATTCCGATGGAATAGAAGATCTCCTTTATTTAAAAATAGGGTCATGCGGGAAACGTCCTATAAAAAAGTCGTAGAAGCAGTAAACATACCAGGTTTTTGTGTACCAGAAGCCAAATCTAAAATGCGAAATTTACGTTCAACTTATTATCAGCAAAGAAGAAAAATTGAAAAATCTATGAAATCCGGCAATGGCACCGAGGGTAAATTGTAGAGCACGTCGATATCCTGTAATTTCAAAAATAATCATCATTTTGGTAGATTCAAAAACTCATGATAAATGTTTGGCTGATCGAGGAATTTTAAGATTTGAGTCGACCATTTTCTTTTTTTTTTCGAAAACTACGGAATCACAAACGTTCTTATGAACATATTCAAAATTTGCAAACGATTTCCAATCGACTGAGTACCCGGAAGCCTATGCCTATCTCTAAAAAATATTCTCGGACATTCAATTTTTTTAACTATGATGCACCCGGAAAAAACTTCTGGAAAAATTATATATACTATCAATCATAGTGAGGAGCCTGTAGAAATATTTTAGTGATTGTACAACAAACACAACCTCAAAAAAAATCTTTTTTAATATTTTTTTTAACTATGACGCACTCGGAGGAAAAAACTGAAAAAATTATATGTTGTATCGGTCATAGTCGGAGCCTGCAAAAAAATTTTGGTGATTGTACCATAGCTACAAGTTGATGAAAAAAAATATTGAAAAATTAAACAATTTTTTTGGGGAGGTTATAATTTTTTTTAAAGCTGATAATTTTTTCTGAGATACACTATAGAGGTATCTAAAACATATAAAAATTCCAGCCAAATCCGTCAAGCCACTAAAAAATTATAAATTTTCTTCGATTTTCAAAAAATAATTTTTTACCCCCAAAATGTGTTTTTAAGGGTTGAAACTCAGTAAATTTTAATCTTATATCGAAAGCAGTTAGCAGAAAAAAACCAACAAAATTCGTGCGGGGGCATTTCTACCCATGCCTATCCGCCAATAGCCTTTGAAATAAAATAATGGAAATTTTAGCATTTTAGCATAATTCGTAATTTGAAGTAATAAACAAATTTTTAAGAAACATCTCAACTTTATGTTTCCATTTGAAAAAAATTTTTTTTCTATTTCACAAAAAAAGGTAAGTCCTAGAAATCTGGAACAATTTTTCGTGAATGCCCCCTCTATTTTGAATAATATTTTTGTATAAACTTTTTTTCGATGAGATGCATAGTTTAGGAATAAATCGAATGGCAACTCTCGTAAAACGCACCCTATATATATATATATATATATATATATATATATATATATATATGTATATATATATATATATGTATATATATATATGTATATATATATATATATATGTATATATATATATATGTATATATATATATATATATATATATATATATATATATATATATATATATATATATATATATATATAGGGTGTCAGAGAAATAAGTGACCACCTTCTGAGGGCCTACTCAGCACCCAGTATAGACACTAAAACCGCAGGAATTTTTTCGGAATTAACAGTCGCGTCACCCCTCAAAAGGATGAGTTATTTCCCTTACACCCTGTATATAATATATATACACACATATATATATATATATATATATATACATATATATATATATATGTATATATACATATACATATATATATGTATATATATATATATATATATATATATATATATATATATATATATATATATATATATATATATATATATATATATATATATACAGGGTGTAAGGGAAATAACTCCTATGCTTTTGAGGGGTGACGCGACTGTTAATTCCGAAAAACTTCCTGCAGTTTTAGCAGTTTTAGTATCTACAGGGTGCTATGAGTAACCTCTCTAAACACAGGCACTTATTTCTCTCTCTCTCTCTCTCTCTCTCTCTCTATATATATATATATATATATATATATATATATATATATACAAACCAAATTCTCGTTCACATTTCTCCACTCACCGCCGGAAGTTTCTAGAACCGCCCAGGGTAGATTTCCTTCCATCCGAGGTCGCTTCAAAAATCGGATGGAGGGATGGAAGGCCCCATTCTCTCCAATCCTTTCTACTTATATAGGTGAACCGTAACGACTGCCCCAAATTAAAACTGAAGATAGGCATAGACAAAAGGTTTAACAAAAATCTTAATATCATTTTTTTATGGTGCTTAGTTTTCGAAAAAATTAATTTTCAAAATGCGAGGCCACTGTTTGAGAACCACTGGTGTAATAATATTAGCATGCATATATATGCACTGTTTTTTCGCAGTGGGTGCATGTGTGATGACGTGATAAGAGCTGATGACGATGTTTGGCATGTTCGGTGCAAGTTGACATGATAGTTGACATTCAAATTTTGGTAACGATATGTATTATGTATGTATCATAAATAATGACGGAAAGTATAGTCAAATATGTATGTACTGACATGTCAGTGAAGAAGTGTTTTTTTTATTTAATGGTGATTTTTTTTATACAATATGTGAAATGATTGAAGTCTTAAATTATTCTCTGTGTTTTATTATTATTTGTGTTTTAAATTTTTTTAGTATTTTTAATTTTTTTAGTAATTTTGGGAACTGATTTTACATTTTTGGTTAGTGCTTATACGGCTAAATTGCAATATACTATGTCATGCGATAATTCTTTTTAAACCAGTAAAAACGAACCAGAATTGGTGGAAATTTTTAGTTGTGAAAAGGTAAAGCGGATAAATATATTTTTGTTTTCAAAAACTCAAATTTATTAATATTTTCACATTTTTTAATTTTGACATTTGTATGATACGGCATATTTGGCGGAACCAGAATTAGCAATATTGCATGTATAGAAACAAAATGGCGGCAGTTTAAAAAAAAAGGTTCTAAAATTTTTTTGTGATTAAAATGGTCATAAAATGGCCATATTTTATCTAAAAAATCTGGTTGTGGCTTAGCCAATAGCGAAATGTGTTGTAGATGTTCTCTCCAAATTTGAGCTGATTTGGATGAAGAGATTTAGAGTAATTTTGACACAAGTTTCGACAAAAGCGCCTTTAAATTGATTTCTGATAAGTATAGCTATAAGAAAATGGAAAAATAAAAAAATTGATTTTTTGAAATTTGTGAACCCCCTTAACCTCCAAATTTGCTTGTTAAATTATTGTAGGAATTTGTTACACTGAGTAGCTACACCTTTGTATTTGTTTTTGAGATGATTGAAAAGTCAGTTTAAACTTGTTGATAAGTTAGAAAAGGCTTCTTGGTAAAAAAATATAGCTAATGGGCCTTATTATCCACTGGGCCTTAAATGCCTTACCTACCTTATTAAAACTTCATTGTTACATAATTTCTTAAATGTACAGAACCAAAAATAATTTGGTTAACCAAAAATAATTATGCTACTCATCAGTCTATATTTTGTATAGATATTATTGTAATAACCAAAACGATGAAGCATTAATTATCGTAAAGAAATGTTTTTCGGGAGTTGCCATTCGATTTGTTCCTAAAATGTGCTTCTAATCGAAACAAAGTTTATACAAAAAATATTTAAAATAGAGGGGGCCATTCACGAAAAATTGTTCCAGATTTCTAGGACTTACGGTTTTTTTGGAATAGAAAAGAATTTTTTTTTTAAATGGGAACATATGTTGAGATGTTTCTTAAAAATTAGTTTATTACTTCAAATTGCCAATTATGCTAAAATTTTCATTAATTTACTTAAAATTTTTGAGAAATTGCATTTTTAAGTTTTAATTTTCAAAACCAGTGGTGAGGTTTGTTTAAACGGACGCAAAACATACGATTTATTTTGAATTTATACTAAAAAAAATACGAAATAAGTTGTAATGGTATATTTGTACCGGCACATAATTACATAGTTTGCCGTGCATAAAATTAATTATAGATTAATAATATTAGTATGCTGGGAGAATAATCTTGGTAACAGATAACAGAGAAATATACATGATTTTGACTGACAATCGGATTATTATTTCTCTTAATAAATATCGATAAATACGGAGTCAAGCACACGCGACATAATTATATAATTGGTGACCCCGACGTGATGGTATTTCGTTTAAATATTTATTTATTATTAAAATATTTATAATTATATTTTGACATACATATTTGTTTTCAAAAGTAAAATATAATTATGCCAAAAAAGAATAATACGAAGATGACTCATGTACCAGTCAGCTCAGAAAACGGTAGAGTAAATTTCATTTTCGAAAAACTACCGGAATTTGACAGAGGTGACGTATTATTGTGGTTACACAAATGTGATCTTTTATTTAAATTGAAGAATATTGTCAATGAAGACAATAAATATTTTTTAATTACTCTCGCTCTCGATCCAGAGGCTAGTCAAACTGTGCGTCACATAATTACTGACGTGGCTATTGAAAACAAATATGAAAGAATAAGGAATGAATTACAAAATAAATATGTTATGTCAAAAACAGAAAAATTTTCTTCTTTATTTAAAACAGAGATTTTTCAGAATCTAAAACCTTCAGACATTATTAATAAAATGCAATATTTTGCATATGACTTGAATTTGGAAGATTCATTCCTTAAGCATATATTTTTTAAACATGTACCACAGAACATATTGCCTTTCTTGTATGCGCATGAGAATTTGGAATGGCATGAATTAGGTAAACTGGCAGACAAAATATATGATTCTTCAAGAAAAGTTGAAATCAATGAAATCAAATTAAGAGATGGAAAACTTGAAGAATTATGTAATGAAATAAATGCCATAAAGAAAAAATTGAGAAATTTAAAGAAGAGGCAAAATTTCCATAGAAACCGAAAGAAAAAAGGAAATTTTGACTGTTCTAAAAATATTTTTAATTCTAAATTCCATTCAGAAATATGTAAATATCACATAAAATATGGAGAAAATGCAAGAAAGTGCAATAAACCATGTTATTGGTACATTTTATTTAGAAATGAAATAATAAATGGAAATAAATTGAATCGAAACCATTACAAAATGGCAAAATGTCATAAGGATTCAAAAACGAAGATTTTTTATAATAATTCCTGGAAAAAGAGGAATAATTCAAAATACGATAATTATCATCTAAATAATGATGATAAAATGTTTAATTTCCAATCACGACATCACAGAATTAATTCAATTTTTGGTAACAATTTCCATAATCGGAAAATGTATCACAAAAGTGATAAGTGTTTTTCAAAACCATTTGTGAGTTATCCGAAAAAGGGAAATTTTTTCAAACAAAATATAACGACTCCGAGAATAATGCATATTCGCAATGATAGAGTCAATTGTCATTTATTCTCCAAGTATCCTTTTAAAATAATGGAACAGGATGAGAATTATTTTTTTAAAATTAAATTAAATAATAATTTGGACAAAAGTCCCAATAAAAAGCATACAGTAGCTTGCGTAAAATAATTCTCATAAAGCAATGATAATAATTATTCAATTTATTTCTATTTTTCAACGAATTCTCATAGGTAAAATTAATTATTTTACTTGGATATTTTTCTGCCGTATGTTTTTTTGTTCTAGATTCGGATATTCTGAATTATAGAAGACATCCGGATCGGAGAAGCAGAAATTTCAAATTATTCATAAGTGAATATACATATTATTATGTATTGTAATTTTTTAATACTGTTTGTGTAACAATGACTTGTAAATATTTAGCATTGTTATACTGGAGGGTTTTTTCATTTTCAGGGAACAATTTAGTTTGCGTCCTGAAAATTTTTCCCTTCAGCAGGAATTTTTTTTTTTTTTTTGAAATGTGCCAAGATTTTTTCTTTCCGCAGGAGGGAGTAATGTACCGGCACATAATTACATAGTTTGCCGTGCATAAAATTAATTATAGATTAATAATATTAGTATGCTGGGAGAATAATCTTGGTAACAGATAACAGAGAAATATACATGATTTTGACTGACAATCGGATTATTATTTCTCTTAATAAATATCGATAAATACGGAGTCAAGCACACGCAACATAATTATATATATTCACATTAGCCTCTTACAGTAACAGAAAATTTATTAATTAAATACATTAATTATCAAAATATTTTGTAGTTTTTCCTCAAATATTCAACTTATATTTATTAAACAAGCCATCACATTACAAATGTTTTTGTAATATTTAATTGTACACCATATTAAAGAAGTCAAAATTTAGTACATGTGAAAATGTCATTATTAAAAATCTCTGAAAGTAAATTATAGGTGGCATATTTGGATAGTATCGTAGAGCTGTCATAAATAATATTACAGGTCTTTTTTAAATTTAAATTGTTAAATTTTTAAACTCTTTGTTTTTAAAAGAGTAAAAAAATATTTTTAATATAAAAATTTTCAAGTATGTATGGTATGTATTTTAACAATACGTCTGAAAAAGATGTATTTTAAAAATATTCATAACCTTAATTTATTTTCCAGTAATCTTTGGAACATATTTTAATGATGTAGAGGATAAACTTGAGGTGCTCTCGGAATATTGCATAAAAAATCACCTGACAGTAAATATAAGCAAATCGAAAATAGTAATTTTTCATAAATCACCAAAATTAAAAGAACATGGTAAATTTACGGTAAATAATGTGGAAATTGAAAAAGTTAAAACGTACACATATCTAGGTGTACCATTTTCTGCATCGAGTAATTTTAAAAACTGTTGCGACCATTTTATTTCAAAAGTACGAATAGCAGCGGGAAAATCAAAATCGATACTGTCAATCTCAAAATCTAACTGTTGGGAAACCAAGAAAACCCTTTTCGACTCCATAGTTCAATGGACATTGCTGTATGTTTGTGAAATATGGTAGAATATGTACAAGTACTGGAAAAAGTACAAACACACTACTAGAAAAATCTACTACAATTATCAATGACGACACCTTATGTAGTGAGGTCGGAGGTGAACTGTCCACACTTGGCTACACTAATTTTAAAACGTATGTTGATATGGTGGTGTCATTATTTGCTGAATATGCCAGACGAGAGAATCCTGAAAGTATGCTATGCAAAACTAAAGGAACTATCTGATGACCCAACCTACAAAAACTCTAACGGGGTTGTACCTTTAAAACAAAAGTTGACTCAACTTGGTTACGAGGATTTGTGGGAAGCGCAGGACATGTCCAAAACGAAAAGAATGCTGACCGAATTTATTAAAAAATATGAAAACTCATTAAAAGACGCCGATCTAAACCGCTTGCAGCAATCTACTTATACCCCAATGTACAGACGCCTGACACATGAACAAAATGGGAATAACTATCTTCACCTCAAGGCTAATTTTTCCAAAATAAGATTAGTTAGTCAGTTACGAATGTCAAATAAAATATGTACAAAAATTTTCTTCAAAGGCTGTAAACTGGCTCTGAAACATGAAGAAATTTGTCAAGAGTGTAACGAAGTTAACGATCTTACGTACTTTCTTTTCAAATGTAAAAAGTATCCTTTTAAAAGGCAAATGTACTTGAATAAGCATGTCAGTGCTGGAGGTGATCCCATGATGGCGTTATAATAATAATAATACACTAGCGGAAATAATTAAAGGATCAAAAAAAAATTCTAAATTTTTAGCGATTTTTCGGATGGCTGTATCTTCGTGAAAAATGGTCGTATCGGAGTCGTAAGCAAAGCAGTTTAAAGCTGGAAGTTTCTAGTTTCGAGATCTTGTGATCGAAAAATTTTCAAAGCAACGTGTGTGGCGCAATCGTAATAAATACACTGAAAAAAAATTTTCGAAATTTTTTCGGTTTTTTTTATTGGCCCACGGACTTGGAAAAAATTTTTCCGACTTAACCACCATATGAATCGGATAACTTGTTCATTCAGCTTTAATTTGCTTTTTTATAAACTTTTATACGACCACTTTTCGCTGAGATATCGGACTTTGAATGGAAAAGGATCATTTCGTCTTTGACCATCGATATCTCAGCAACCAATGATCACACAGAAAATTGAACGGGTGTTTTAAAAACTCGAATAAATTCTCTACAAGGATTAGCCATTGTTTTTTCAGAAAAAAATTTTTTTGCATACTTTACATGAATCTGAAAAATCAAGAAAAAAAGAGCTTTTGATGGCTCTTTGGAAAATCAAGAGCTGAATTAAAAAGTTCAAGAAAACCGCTAATATTAAGTGTGCCTTTTACAGTTCAATATACCAACAAAAACCCCACTGAGTTTCAATTTAATCCATCTAGCCGTTTTTGTGTTTCATTCGATTGAATTTTTAAAAAAATTAAAGGATCATTTTTTTGATCTTAAACTTTTATAATCTTCAACAAAATAAAAAAAAATTTTTCTCAGCTTTTTTTACATTTTTATCAATAACAGTAGGGTAAAAGCCCCGTTTGTGGAACGCGATCCAATAGAAAAACAGTTTTGACATTTATATCTTAATGAAGTTATTTCTGAAAGAAACGTCTGATAACAAAAATTATTATTAATAGAATGATTGTTTTTCAATTTAAATTCATCTCACATTTAATGTTTCTTTACTTAATTAAAGAAATACATATATATATTAAACAGTTTTTGCTGAATGTGTCTCTTTTGCGTTTGATCAATGCTTATTTATAGAAACACATGCCTTATAAATTTCAACATTTTCCAGTTAATTTTCGAAGTTAGCGCAATAAAACTATACAAATAATTTTTATTAGTCCAGTTAAGAGATTATAAGAGCTAAATCATCTTTTTATTCGGTTTAAATGTAATTTATATAATTGTGTATTTCTTTCAGAACACATATAACCTCTGTATTTAACTAAAATCATGTACGTAAAATAACTAAAAATTTATATTATAAATAGTTTTAATTTCTTTTTGAGTCTAAAATATTTACTTACTGCTTTAAAATCGTAAAATTTTTAATATTTTTTTTTATTTCGGAGCGTATCGTCAATTGATAAATAAAAAAATATTGATTTAAAGTTGCAAAATTTTATTAATAATGAAAAATTGTCGCCATTTTGATAAATTAGTTTAGAATTGATTAGAACTTTACCAAAATACACAGATGGCGAAACAAAATATAGTATTTTGGTATATTCTGTGATTTTGGTCGTTTATTTTATTGAATATTTAAACCATTCTATATTTTTTAATTTGACATTCTATTTACTACTAGATGTCACTCTATGTCATAGAGTGAAAAGATGGCAAAATATGTATGTGATGTATCTCATGTTCGTACATACGTGTTTTTTTTTAGGTGTCAATGTGCTGATTTTTTAAAGGGTGTTAATATATTCTGTCCGTTTTTTTATATATGTCAACAAATTATAAAACAAAACATTAATAAATCAAAATTTTTGGGTTATATTTTCTTAAAAACATATTCATTGGATTAAAAAAACTTGGTTTCATGCTTATTAAGAAAAAAAAAATGGGTGTTAAATTCATTTATTAATTTTTGTAAGCAAGTTTGATGAAATACCTAAAAATAGTGTTCCACAATCGGGGCTTTTACCCTATTTAAATTTATAAAAAAAAGAAAATTTCTTAGACAATTTTCAAAAAAAATTTTTCTTCTAAAATTTTTAAAAAAAATTTTTGAAAAATAATTCCGAATGGGATTCGGGAATGCATAAGTGCATGGTAAATCATTGTCATAGATTGAATAGGCATTCGTGATTTTAAAAATCGTATGACGTATAAAGTTTTACTAAGATTTGTACTTAGTGTATCAATATGATTCTTCCAATTAATTTTGGAATCTATTTCAATTCCTAGAAATTTTACATGTTCGGAAATAGATAAGTTAGTTCCTAACAGCGGAACCTCCTCTGGAAAGTCAAAGTATTTACCGAATTTAATTAATTATGTTTTACTTATATTAAGCGCTAAGCCATTAACCATAAGAGGGCTGGAGCAGCTGAGCGACGTATTTTTGTATGTGATAGGGGCTCTTGAGCACTGAGCTAGTATTTACCACTTAATGAACTTTCTGTTTATTATATATAATTTTTGTTATTTGTTACTTATAAATGTTAAATGACCTTCCCTGGTGTAAAAGATTTTCTTAAGCAATAAAAATTATTATTATTATTATTTATTATTTTTTTTGGATTAAAATTGGGGTATTGCTGCCGGTGGATGGCGCGGTCAGCAGCACCCGGCGACATCGCCAACAAAGGGCATGCGCCGCCAAACACAATATAAATAAAAACAACACGTAAAGACAGGGACACATAAATGCACTAGACAACGGACAAACATACACATATAAAATCCAACGATGAGCCCTGCCATCCCAGGGCTTAAAAAGAGCGGACAGTCCTTGGTGACGGTACGATAAGTACTAGACAAAGCGTCCGGTCACCAAGGCCTGGAAGCCATCGCTGGGACTCCCTCCGAGGTGTCAAAAAGGCCTCGGAGTGGAGAAACCTGACTAGACAATCACTAAGTATCACAGATAAATATCACAGTAAAAATCACAGATAATACTTATTACGTCGCTGAGGAGCCACTGGCCCACCAGCGACGCAATAAGGGGTTAAAACAATACCGCTGTGGAGCCATAACAACAGGCCCACAGCGGCATAACAAAATATCACAGAAAGAAGAAACAAATGATGTACCACCTCGGGCGTAAAGAGCCCTCGTTGGTACATCGTTAAAAAACAATAACAAAAACAAAATAACACGTATAAATAACAAAGTACCACTAAGGGTGTAAAGGCCCTTAGTGGCATAAAAACAAGACTAAAAGTACCCTGCCAGACCAGCTGGAACAGGGTATAGGCAATAAATAAATTAAGACGATCACAAAAACTTCTTTAACACAAAAGATTAAAAATAGCTGGAAATAAAATATACTATCGGGGGAGATAATGAGAGGTTTCTAAAATTCAGAGATGTATAGCCCCTACAGTCTCTGAAGAAGGTTCGAATTACTGAGAAATTCAATCATCCTTCTTTCAGAGACAGCATCATAACTAAGAGCGTTGGCTACATTGTTCGGGAGCTGCAACCTCTGGCGCAATGGTTCAAAGGTTACACATTCCTCAACTATATGCCTCACGGTCAGCGCCGTCCCGCAGGCGGCGCACCTTGGCTGATCCTCACCGGCGAGAAGATGACGGTGTGTTAACGCCGTGTGGCCCAAGCGTAAAGGCGTCAGGGCCACACTCTCTCGCCGGCTCAGATTTACAGGTGCCGGAGTTCTTCGGACCTCAGGTTTCACCTGTCTGAGCTTAGCCGTGAGGTTGTTCCACTCACGTTGCCATTTCTGATCAATCGCGGATCGTATGCTCACTCTCAGATCCTCTGGGCGTATGGCAATGTCCTGTGGCTCACCGACTTCGGCTGCTCAACGAGTCGGAACCAATGAGGAATGCGCTGTCTTCGGATGTTTGACAGAATCGCAGGGCTTGCAAAATAGCAAATAATTCTGCAGTATACACCGTGGCCTGGGGAGGAAGTGACCAAGCGTGAGGATCGTCATGAATGACGATGGCACTTCCCACACCCGTAGCTGTTTTGGAACCATCTGTGTATATGCAGAGAGAGTCAAGTTCGCTTATGATCTCGTAGAAGCGGGATCAGTATTCAAATGAACTGGTCTCCTCCTTGTTGAGACCAGTCAGGTCGAAACGACACCTTACCTTGGGATCAGCCAAGGAGGTACTTCTATAGGACGTTTGGGAAGTACCTTGGCGAACTGTAAGTTGAGACTCTCTAATAACTCCTGCGTTCGAACGGCCACTGGTCGACTTATGGTGGGACGTCGACCATAGAGCCCCTGTAAACGGTATCTGAATAGAGTTGGGTGATTTATATGTGAAGGTGTTGCATATATCCCCGCTGCATAATTGAGCAACAGACGCTCATGTCTCAGTCGCTCGTTCGAAATGCTCCCGTAGCCAGTCGTATGCCTGCATGGTGAACAGGATCTAGGAGTAGAAGCGCAGACGCCCGGGCGGAGGAGTAAGCAATGCTGCCGTAATCAATCCAAGTCAGAACTAGCGATTGATACAGGCGAAGCAACGACTCCCGGCCCGCACCCCACGATGCACCAGCCAAGCACTTAAGCATGTTTATTGTCCTGCGACAACTCGCAGCTAAGGCTTGGAGATGTGGACGCCACGTAAGTTGTTTGTCAAATATAAGTCCTAGAAACTTGACGCTATCAACGCACTGGAGATTGGATCCCTTTAATGTTAGGACAGGATCCGGATGTGCGTTGCGCTTTCTGCAGAAGTGAACCACCGATGTTTTTTGTGGTGAGAAACGAAAACCAAAAGCTTCTGCAGAAGTCACTACTTCGTTGATGCCTTGTTGCAGCCGTTGTTGGATATCCTCGATGGAATCGGCTGGATAGAAGATTGTGAGGTCATCAACGTACAAGCAACGACGAATTGGGGCTGAAGCTGCAGTATGACTGACTGCCATGGAAAAATTATTATTATTATTATAGACTTTTACGCCAACCTGGCGCTCACTACTCAGTAGGACAGTACTGGGTAACATTCACCTATACCGGCATTATGCAAGGTATTAGGCTCTGTGGAAGGGTAATGTGCCAAACCAATCCGTAAAAGTACCGTAGTACATTCACGGACGGGTTTATCACATCACTCCTTATATTGTTGTTGTTGTTGCTTGAAACGAGGTGTTATGCGTCTATTTTGGTGTACACTGGTTCGTACGGCGAGACTTTTGTGGGAGCGTAGATGTTGGCTCAGTGACAGACGGCTGTGAATGCCTAGTTCGTTTTCGTGTCCTCAGAGAATAGGTAGGATTAGGGACAAAGGGAAGGGAAAGGACTGTTTGTGTTTGTGTGTGTGTTCGTGTATGTGTATGGATGTGTCGTTCTATTTTACGTTTCTTGGTGTAAATGTGTTCTGGTTCATCAAATTGCTCATTAAGACCGGGTGTTCCTGGAATTGCGCGTTTAGATGGTACAGAGGTTGACGGACCTTGTGTGTTATTGAGTTGGGGAGGATTGTGCACCAGAGCGGTAACAGTGACAGTGCGGCAGTTGGTTGATCCTCCCTCTCCATCAGACGAATCTGGATCTGTATGTGTGTTAAGTATTTGTGTTTCAGTGTTAGTGTATTGTGTGTTTATGTATGTGTGTTGTGTGTCTGTAAGATGAGTGTCAGTGTGTTGTTCGCTCACTGTAGATGGCTCAGATGGAGTAGAAGCAGATCTTGTGCTTTCACATATCGCAGTCGGATTCGTATTACTGAGGAACTTCCGTACTATACGACACGTGTTTATGATCACTGCCTTTTGCATAGTGACATATGTGTATTTTGGGAGACCCAAGAGGCTCAAACTATTGTGTGGTGTGTTTGGAATGACCCCGGTGGCACTAAGCACTATTGGGACGATGTGGGCATGTTCCATTCGCCATTGTTGTTTTATTTCGGCAGCGAGGTCAGTGTATTTATCCAATACAACTGCGTGTGTTTTTTGTAAGTTTTGTGTATTCGGAACCGCAATATCGATTAGATAGGTGGTCTTAGTTTTTTTTTATTACGAGGGTGATATCTGGTCGATTATGATTTATGGTCTTATCTGTAATAATCGACCGATCCCAGTAAAGTCTACAGGAGTCATTCTCCGCTACTACTTTTGGTGTGAGCTTGTAGTAAGGGCTTTTATCGGTTATAAGGTGGTGCTTAACCGCTAGTTTCTGGTATATAATTTTGCCAACCTGGTCGTGACGGTGTTTGTATTCGGACTGAGCGAGCTGAGTACAGGCAGCTGTGATATGTTGGATCGTTTCGGGTTTGGAATGGCATCTCCGGCATAAGTCAGATGTTATTGACGAGTCACGAAGTATGTATTTTGAGTAATTCTTTGTATGAATTACTTGATCTTGTATAGCTAGCATGAATCCTTCAGTCTCCGGGAAAAGACTTCCTTGACTCAACCAGGCGTGCGACGCTGCTTTGTCGACGTTACTCTGATTAAGATCATGTGGATGTCTCCCATGTAAAGGTTTCCGGATCCATTGCTGAATTTTGTCCTCCTTCGTGACCAAAGGGCAAAAACTATCTGGCATTTCTGTGTGTGAGAGGTTTAATGGCGTGTATGCCTTGTCGGCTTGGATTATTGCATTGTGTAGGTGTGTTTTGGTGTAAAAGTATTCTCGCAAGTTATGAACCTGTTTATTATGCGTATTCCTTATGTCTATAAAACCTCGACCCCCGTCGGCTCTTGGCAGCGTCAATCGTTCTATCGCTGCTTTGGGATGATGAATTCGATATTTGGTCATAAGGATGCGGTCTTGATCTCGATGTTTGTCAAGTCCGTATTATTATTATTATTATTTTTACGCCAACCTGGCGCTCACTACTCAGTAGGAAAGTACTGAGTAACATTCACCTATACCGGCATTATGCAAGGTATTAAGCTCTGTGGAAGGGTAATGTGCCAAACCAATCCGTAAAAGTACCGTAGTACATTCACGGACGGGTTTGTCACATCACTCCCTGTATTGTTGTTATTGCTACTTGAAACGAGGTGTTATTCGTCTATTTTGGTGTACACTGGGTCGTACGGTGAGACTTTTGTGGGAGCGTAGATGTTGGCTCAATGACAGAGGAGGGCTGTGAAAGCCTAGTTCGTTTTCGTGTCCTCAGATGGTAGGTAGGAGTAGGGACAGAGGGAACGGAAAGGACTGTTTGTGTTTGTGTGTGTGTTTGTGTATGTGTGTGGATGTGTCTTTCTGTTTTACGTTTCTTGGTGTAGATGTTTTCTGGTTCATCAAATTGCTCATTAAGATCGGGTGTTCCTGGAACTGCGCGTTTAGATGGTACAGAGGTTGACGGACCTTGTGTGTTATTGAATTGGGGAGGATTGTGCACCAGAGCGGTAACAGTTACAGTGCGGCAGTTGTTCGATCCCCCCTCTCCATCAGACGAATCTCGATCTGTATGTGTGTTAAGTGTTTGTCTTTCAGTGTTAGTGTATTGTGTGTTTATGTAAGTGTGTTGTGTGTCTGTAAGATGAGTGTCAGTGTATTGTTCGCTCACTGTAGATGGCTCAGATGGAGTAGAAGCAGGTCTTGTGCTTTCACATATCGCAGTCGGATTCGTATTACTGAGGAACTTCCGTACTATACGACACGTGTTTATGGTCACTGCCTTTTGCATAGTGACATATGTGTATTTTAGGAGACCCAAGAGGCTCGAACTATTATGTAGTGTGTGTGGAATCACCCCGGTGGCACTGAGCACTATTGGAACGATGTCGACATGTTCCATTCGCCATTGTTGTTTTATTTCGGCTGCGAGGTCAGTGTATTTATCCAATTTAACTGCGTGTGTTTTTTGTAAGTTGTGTGTATTTGGAACTGCAATATCGATCAGATAGGTTGTCTTAGTGTTTTTCATTACGAAGGTGATATCTGGTCGATTATGATTTATGGTCTTATCTGTAATAATCGACCGATCCCAGTAAAGTCTACAGGAGTCATTCTCCGCTACTACTTTTGGTGTGAGCTTGTAGTAAGGTGTTTTATCGGTTATAAGGTGGTGCTTAACCGCTAGTTTCTGGTATATGATTTTGCCAACCTGATCGTGACGGTGTTTGTATTCGGACTGAGCGAGCTGAGTACAGGCAGCTGTGATGTGTTGGATCGTTTCAGGTTTGGAATGGCATCTCCGACATGAGTCAGATGTTATTGACGAGTCACGAAGTATGTATTTTGAGTAATTCTTTGTATGAATTACTTGATCTTGTATAGCTAGCATGAATCCTTCAGTCTCCGGGAAAAGACTTCCTTGACTCAACCAGGCGTTCGACGCTGCTTTGTCGACGTTACTCTGATTAAGATCTTGTGGGTGTCTCCCATGTAAAGGCTTCCGAATCCATTGCTGAATTTTGTCCTCCTTCGTGACCAAACGGCAAAAACTATCTGGCATTTCTGTGTGTGAGAGGTTTAATGGTGTGTATGCCTTGTCGGCTTGGATTATTGCATTGTGTAAGTGTGATGTGTGTGTTTTGGTGTAAAAGTATTCTCGCAAGTTATGAACCTGTTGGTTATGCGTGTTCCTTATGTCTATAAGACCTCGACCCCTTTCGGCTCTTGGCAGCGTCAATCGTTCTATCGCTGCTTTGGGATGATGAATTCTGTATTTGGTCATAAGGACGCGGGTCTTGATCTCGATATTTGTCAAGTCCGTAGGCGTCCATTTGATTACCCCAAATGAGTACGTTAGCACAGGAACTGCGTAGGTGTTAATTGCTTTGATGGTTTTTTTTCCATCAAGGTGGGTGTTCAGTAATCTCCGTACACGCGTTAGGTATTGCTGCATCAGATGTTGTTTTATAGCGCTGTGATCTATATGTTCGTCCTGATTGAATCCGAGATACCGGTACGACTCTCCCTCGTCCATGGGCTGCATAACAGATTATTATTATTATTATTATTATTATTTTTTTAATTAAAATTGGGGTAGGGTAGATCGGGGTCAGTTGGGCAATTTTTTGGGAAAATTTGAATAGCATCAACTGAAATTAGTATAGGAAGAATAGGAAAATGATAATATTAGATAAAATTCTTATAGTAATCGCTTCAATTACATATTATAATAAGAATAATTATTTAAATTAAAAAATATCTTTACCGTTATTGTTCAACTAATACTTTTATTGAGGTATATTGAGGTAAAATGAACATGAAAAAATAACCCCATTCAATAGAAATGACCAAATTATCAAACTCAATTAATCTACACTTTTCCAACTAAACACACTACAGAGGTAAGTAGGGTAGACCGGGGTTAGTTGGGCAATTTTTTTGGGAAAATTTGGATAGCATCAACTGAAATTAGTATAGGAAGAATAGGAAAATGATAATATTAGATAAAATTCTTATAGTAATCGCTTCAATTACATATTATAATAAGAATAATTATTTAAATTAAAAAATATCTTTACCGTTATTGTTCAACTAATACTTTTATTGAGGTATATTGAGGTAAAATGAACATGAAAAAGTAACCCCATTCAATAGAAATGAGCAAATTATCAGACTCAATTATTCTACACTTTTCCAACTAAACACACAACAGAGGTAAGTAGATTAAATTACTTAGTAGAAAATTACCCCACACAAAAGACATAAATAAGTCACTTTTTTCCAACTAAAAACATTAGAGAGGTAAATTGATCATGTAAAAATTACCCCACATAAAAGACTTAAATAAGTCACTCTTTTCCAACTAAACACATTAGAGAGGTAAATTGATCATGTAAAAATTACCCCACATAAAAGACTTAAATAAGTCACTCTTTTCCAACTAAACACATTAGAGAGGTAAATTAATCATGTAAAAATTACCCCACATAAAAGACTAAATCAAGTTAGTGTACATATTTTAACGTAATGTAAGTAAAAATATTGAAATCTTCGTATATGAGATTGTATTTTTTGATTTTTTATACTTTTCATAAAAGTAGTTTATAACGTACATTATAAATAACAAAATAGAAATTTTCTCCAAAACTATCAATTTTATATATAAAAAGCAAATCTATATTCGTTTGTTTTAACAAAAATCATCATGTTTTGAAAAAAAATTTTGAAATACATGAATTTTTTGTGATTTTGATTCTTCTGATATAGTATGAATATTGTACACCTAAAATACAAATGGATATTAAATTTGTAAATACGTAAACGTAAATCAAGTTAGTGTACATATTTTAACGTAATGTAAGTAAAAATATTGAAATCTTCGTATATGAGAATGTATTTTTTGATTTTTTATACTTTTCATAAAAGTTGTTTATAACGTACATTATAAATAACAAAATGTTAATTTTCTCCTAAACTATCAATTTTATGTATAAAAAACAAATCTACATTCGTTTATTTTAACAAAATTCATCATGTTTTGAAAAAAAATTTTGAAATATATGAATTTTTTGTGATTTTGATTCTTGTGATATAGTATGAATATTGTACACCTAAAATACAAATGGATACGAAATTTGTAAATACGTAAACGTAAGTCAAGTTAGTGTAAATATTTTAACGTAATGTAAGTAAAAATATTGAAATCTTCGTATATGAGAATGTATTTTTTGATTTTTTATACTTTTCATAAAAGTTGTTTATAACGTACATTATAAATAACAAAATGTTAATTTTCTCCTGAACTATCAATTTTATGTATAAGAAACTAATCTACATTCGTTTGTTTTAACAAAATTCATCATGTTTTGAAAAAAAAGTTTTGAAATATATGAATTTTTTGTGATTTTGATTCTTCTAATATAGTATGAATATTGTACACCTAAAATACAAATGGATATTAAATTTGTAAATACGTAAACGTAAATCAAGTTAGTGTACATATTTTAACGTAATGTAAGTAAAAATATTGAAATCTTCGTATATGA
The DNA here is from genome assembly GCA_035578155.1 of Brachynemurus nebulosus. Lineage (NCBI taxonomy): Eukaryota > Metazoa > Arthropoda > Insecta > Neuroptera > Myrmeleontidae > Brachynemurus > Brachynemurus nebulosus. Next base: position 97,305,923 of record JAPWDM010000001.1, read on the forward strand.
GAATGTATTTTTTGATTTTTTATACTTTTCATAAAAGTTGTTTATAACGTACATTATAAATAACAAAATGTTAATTTTCTCCTAAACTATCAATTTTATGTATAAAAAACAAAACTACATTCGTTTATTTTAACAAAATCCATCATGTTTTGAAAAAAAATTTTGAAATATATGAATTTTTTGTGATTTTGATTCTTGTGATATAGTATGAATATTGTACACCTAAAATACAAATGGATACGAAATTTGTAAATACGTAAACGTAAGTCAAGTTAGTGTAAATATTTTAACGTAATGTAAGTAAAAATATTGAAATCTTCGTATATGAGAATGTATTTTTTGATTTTTTATACTTTTCATAAAAGTTGTTTATAACGTACATTATAAATAACAAAATGTTAATTTTCTCCTGAACTATCAATTTTATGTATAAAAAACTAATCTACGTTCGTTTGTTTTAACAAAATTCATCATGTTTTGAAAAAAAAGTTTTAATTTAGATGAATTTTTAAAGAATTTGTTTCATTTATTATTAATGTGTAAAAATTTTTCAAAGTTCAAATATACATTTATTTTGTATCTAAGCGATGTTGTTCCAATCATCCTACTTTATATTAGGTACATAAAAATTCTTATATTTTAATATAAACTTTAAAAAACTTCATTAATAATTATATATTTTATAGTTTTTATCATTTTTATAATAAATTAAAACAAAAAAATATAAAAAAAAAGTAAAATTTACCACGCTGCAAAATCCAAAACTTATATATGATGATGGTACCTTTTTAAATATCGATGTGTGTAGTTGACTTAAACGTTGTGAACGGTTCGGTCAAAGTATATATAGCTATTATGTATGTGTGTAAGAGCATTACATTAATAGTTCTATTTTGACTAAGTGCTGTTCTTTTGAAAATATTATTTTTTGTTAAGATGATATTTTCAAATAATTTTTATTTACTACAGTAACATCGTAAAGGTACTTCGTCGAAAAATTATGAAAATATATAAAGTATGTGTTTTGGTATTAAAAAAAATATGTGTTTTTATTTATTAAAAATTTTTATGATTTTTATTAATAATTCACATATATTTTTATTAACCCAAAACCATTTATATATAATTTTTATAATTTTTTTAATATTATCCTATATTATGTCAAAGCAAGTCCATGGGCTATAGGTGTTAAGCCTTAGGCTCTTATGTGGACAAACAATTTTATAAAATAAATTTTTTAATAAATTTATAATGCAGAAACTCACTACATACCAAGCGCGAATGAAGTGTGTTATTCGAACGTTAAATAAATATATATTTTATATATTTAAAAATTGTCGCATACAATCTAGCGAAGAGTTATGAGCAAATGTTTGAATTATTTCAATAAAACTATATTACTTAAAATATATGGTAATAGTTTTTATTCAAATATGAATATTTTCAAAAAAGAATTTTTTTTATTTTTTTAAATATTAAAAATTTTAGAAAATATTTTTTATATAAAAAGAAACAAAAGAAATAAATTTATTTTTATTTCAATTTTTGTTATAATTTTTATATGTTTATATCAGTTTATGAAGAAATTTCATACTGATTAATAAATGAAAAACTTTTTAAAATATTTCTTTTTTTTTAAAATTGGAATAATTTTATTAAGTTTGGAACATACAGTTCCCTGGTTGATCCTGCCAGTAGTCATATGCTTGTCTCAAAGATTAAGCCATGCATGTCTCAGTACAAGCCATATTAAGGTGAAACCGCGAAAGGCTCATTATATCAGTTATGGTTCCTTAGATCGTACATACATTTACTTGGATAACTGTGGTAATTCTAGAGCTAATACATGCAAACAGAGTTCCGACCAGAGATGGAAGGAATGCTTTTATTAGATCAAAACCAATCGATGTTAACATATTTTTATAATATATTTTATGTTATTTTATAATTTCATATATATATTTAATATATGTGCATCGTAATAATTTGGTGACTCTGAATAACTTTTAGCTGATCGCACGGTCTTTATAGTACCGGCGACGCATCTTTCAAATGTCTGCCTTATCAACTGTCGATGGTAGGTTCTGCGCCTACCATGGTTGTAACGGGTAACGGGGAATAAGGTTCGATTCCGGAGAGGGAGCCTGAGAAACGGCTACCACATCCAAGGAAGGCAGCAGGCGCGCAAATTACCCACTCCCGGCACGGGGAGGTAGTGACGAAAAATAACGATACGGGACTCATCCGAGGCCCCGTAATCGGAATGAGTACACTTTAAATCCTTTAACGAGGATCCATTGGAGGGCAAGTCTGGTGCCAGCAGCCGCGGTAATTCCAGCTCCAATAGCGTATATTAAAGTTGTTGCGGTTAAAAAGCTCGTAGTCGAATTTGTGTCCTACACTGTCGGTTCACCGCTCGCGGTGTTTAACTGGCATGTTTTGTGGGACGTCCTACCGGTGGTGAGGTATAAATTATATATTGTATAATATGGTTATAAATACTTGTATTTTTATTTAAATTTTTATTTTTATGGTAAGTTATTATTTATATTTTTACTTGCTTGAAAAGTTTAAAGTATACTAGTTAAATTTTATATACTAATATGTACATTAAAGTATAATTTATCGTAAGTGTTAAAGTTATTTATTTTTTTATAATTTAAATAATGGAGACAGCCTCCCAATTATAATCCTATCCCGGTGCTCTTAATTGAGTGTCGAGATGGGCCGGTACGTTTACTTTGAACAAATTAGAGTGCTTAAAGCAGGCTTTAAAATTTAAATAGTGCCTGAATATTGTGTGCATGGAATAATGGAATAGGACCTCGGTTCTATTTTGTTGGTTTTCGGAAGTTTTTCCGAGGTAATGATTAATACGGACAGATGGGGGCATTCGTATTGCGACGTTAGAGGTGAAATTCTTGGATCGTCGCAAGACGGACAGAAGCGAAAGCATTTGCCAAAAATGTTTTAATTGAATGAAAGGTCGAAAGATGAGATTCATTTACTTTTTATCGTATATTAACCAACTTGTATTTGTTAGTGACAAAATTTATTATTATTATATATTATAATTTTTTATGGTATATTTATAATTTATAAAATTATTGCACTACTATATGTTGTGTATAATAACGAGGTATGCACTTCTCATCTTGTAGGACGTCGCGACCCGTTAAATATTGATTTATGAAATATTTTTGTGCATTGTATATTATATTATAAATTTTTATTTATTTATGTAATATATGCCTATATTATCTAATTAATTGTTTGACGGTATAAATATTCATAATATAAGATTAAGTGTAAAATTTTTTTTTTTTACACGTTCATTACCTAAAACGAGTATATATGGGTTTTATTAGGTTTTTTATATTTCTTAATAAAACATATGATTTTATTTGGTTTTTATACCAATAAATCATACCATATTACTGTCAGTTTTTAGGTATTAATTTGAACAATAATCTTTTTGTCAGCGACGCTATAGCTTTGGGTACTTTCAGGACCCGTCTTGAAACACGGACCAAGGAGTCTAGCATGTGCGCAAGTCATTGGGAATAAAATATTTTTTCATCGAAATATTAAAAAATTTTATGAAACCCAAAGGCGAAATGAAAGTAAAATAATTTTTTAAAAAAAAAATTTTATTTTTTTTATTATAAATTTGAGGGAGGATATATTTTTATTATGTATTAAATATCGCACTCCCAGGGCATCTTATATTATTCTTATAATTTTTTTATAATTTTTATTATGAATAAAGGTGCACCTAGAGCGTACACGCTGGGACCCGAAAGATGGTGAACTATGCCTGGTCAGGACGAAGTCAGGGGAAACCCTGATGGAGGTCCGTAGCGATTCTGACGTGCAAATCGATCGTCGGAACTGGGTATAGGGGCGAAAGACTAATCGAACCATCTAGTAGCTGGTTCCCTCCGAAGTTTCCCTCAGGATAGCTGGCGTTCATCATTCAACGAGTCTCATCCGGTAAAGCGAATGATTAGAGGCCTTGGGGCCGAAACGACCTCAACCTATTCTCAAACTTTAAATGGGTGAGATCTCTAGCTTGCTTAAAATCATATATTGATTTTATTTTTAATTTTATATATATGTGAAGCTATGAGAATAATATTTTTAATTAAGATAATATTTATGGATCAGAATGCCAAGTGGGCCACTTTTGGTAAGCAGAACTGGCGCTGTGGGATGAACAAAACATAGAGTTAAAGCGCCAAAATCGACGCTTATGGGATACCATGAAAGGTGTTGGTTGCTTAAGACAGCAGGACGGTGGCCATGGAAGTCGGAATCCGCTAAGGAGTGTGTAACAACTCACCTGCCGAAGCAACTAGCCCTGAAAATGGATGGCGCTGAAGCGTCGTGCTTATACTCTATCGTCAATTGTTATTATAGATATTTATTATTTTTATAAAAATTTTTAAATATCATGAAAACTTGACGAGTAGGAGGGTTGCGATGGTGTGCGCGGAAGGATTGGCCGTGAGGCTGTCTGGAGCCGCCATCGGTGCAGATCTTGGTGGTAGTAGCAAATACTCCAGCGAGGCCCTGGAGGACTGACGTGGAGAAGGGTTTCGTGTGAACAGCCGTTGCACACGAGTCAGTCGATCCTAAGCCCTAGGTGAAAACCGATGTTAATGTTGATGTGTTTTAATAAATTATATAATTATTTTTATAAATAATTATTATTTAAAATAACAAAATTTTATAAAATAAATAAATAAATAATAAATAATTACATCCATTGGGCGAAAGGGAAACCGGTTCCTATTCCGGTACCCGGCAGCGGAACCGTATATAAGTCGGGCCCTCATTCACATTATATATGTGTATATGAGTGTTCGTCGGGGTAACCCAAAGAGGCCTGGAGACGCCGTCGGAAGATCCAGGAAGAGTTTTCTTTTCTGCATGAGCGTTCGAGTTCCCTGGAATCCTCTAGCAGGGCGATAGGGTTTGGAACGCGAAGAGCACCGCAGCAGGTCTCCAAGGTGAAGAGCCTCTAGTCGATAGAATAATGTAGGTAAGGGAAGTCGGCAAATTAGATCCGTAACTTCGGAATAAGGATTGGCTCTGAGGACCGGGGCGTGTCGGGCTTGATTGGGATGTAGGTTATGGCTAACGTGCCGGGCCTGGGTGAGGTGATACCATATTACCTACTAAATGTTATACATATGTTTTGTAAATTTTATTTATTAAAATAATAAATAATTATAATATGTGTATTTATGTATTATATAGAACAATTATTGGGAAAATCGATTTTATTTGTAATTATATTTAATTATTGTATGGTACAGTACTGATATATAAAAATCTGATTTTTTATTTTTGTTATTTTATTAATATGTACTCCATAAGAATAATTTATAAATTACATAATTTTCTAAGTAATTAGTTATTATGTGTATAATAAATGAATATTTGGGGATTTAATATATATTTGATAATAATCATTTATGTAAAATGATGGCTAAAGTTTTTATATACAAAGGCTGTATTATTTATATAATAAAACTAAATATGATTTATTTATAATAATTTCATTAAAAGTTTTTTCATTTGTTCGAAAAATACTTTACATATCTATGTAATTATTGAAAATTTTTTAAATTATTATTTACTTGTATGCTATTAATGAATTAGTTTTGGGTATATGTTTTTGTGGATCCGAACTCGGTCCCGTGCCTTGGCCACCTACGGAACTTTCTTGCTGCGAGACTTTACTCAACATATATATCATATAATTTTTATATTTATATTTTTATTTATTTAATTATATTATATTAAAATGAAAAATATATATGCGTAAATGTTCTCTTCGGCCGCCATTTAACGGTTAACTCAGAACTGGCACGGACTAGGAGAAACCGACTGTCTAATTAAAACAAAGCATTGCGATGGCCCCAACGGGTGTTGACGCAATGTGATTTCTGCCCAGTGCTCTGAATGTCAACGTGAAGAAATTCAAGCAAGCGCGGGTAAACGGCGGGAGTAACGATGACTCTCTTTGGGTCTCGGTGCGGAGTCTCTCCTAGGCACCAGCTAATCGTCGTGTGTCTGTGTCGCCAATGAGGGGATACACACACACGGCGATTGGTTCCTTACGCACCTCCTCGTGGTGAGACCTGGGCAACGACATGTGTTCGGCAAGCGTAAGGCAGAGAACAGATGGGGGACTAGCCATCCACCATTCTAGGTCCATATGGCTCCTAAAAACGACGATATGGCCTCGGCCCGCGGGGACCACGTTCCCGGTACCTCGCGGGAAATTCAGGGGAACATTGATGACGGCCCGGACTACCTTATTAAAGTTCCCTTTGCACAAAGAAACTGTTCTATATGCGTCAGCAAAAACAAGGGGAACTATATACATCTGAGTCTGGTAGACGAAGAAAGCCATTTAAAACAGCGTCACCCCCTGGTGAGGGTGACGTACGTCTGCCAGACCTGCGGCAAGAACTATCTGAGGAGGGTCCAGGTCCAGAGGGTCCTCCCCCTGCCGAACCTCAAGGTACCGATCCACCACCAGAGCCTCCAATCGGACCTGCAGGGAAGCAATCACCCGCCGATTTAGGTGTCCCGGCGGTGCTGATTGAGGATGTTGATGAAGGGGCCCAGTCTACTATCAATTGGGCAGTGGAATTACTAGAATCCACCTTGGCGGAATACGATTTTAATACCACCAAGCCTTCATTACATCCCGTGGAACGCCAGCTTCTACAGCTAATTGATTTTACCACTGTTAACCACGGAATTTTATCACAAAGACTAATCGGTGACACGTATGAATTAATACACGAGATTTTAATTAATCATCCTGACAATAAAGAGAAGCGGCGTCCAAGAAAAAGGGGAACGGGCAAAAGGGCGCAACGAAAGTTTATCTATGCCCGTACACAGGACATCTACAACAAAAGTCCAGGCCAACTCGCGAAACTGGTGCGCGAGAATGTGTCCGTGTGGGAGAGACCAGTTTGTCCCCTCACTGGCCTCGAGGTGGAACAGCATTACAACGAAATCTGGGGTAAGACTTCCGACCCCGTTGTTCCAGCCTCTTATAAGCTGCAGGAGCATACGCCGAAGCAGCTTGACGACGTTTGCCCCCGTATTACTTTAAAACAGGTGCGCAAACGTGTCGCCCGCACGAAGAAAGACACAGCCGCCGGGCCAGATAATATCTCGGTGAGAGCGCTCAACAGCCCGGTGGTTTTAAGACTCCTCCATCTCTTCTTCAATATACTTCTTTCTACCGGAAAGACACCAGTGAGATGGACCGGGAACCGAACGACACTCCTCCTGAAAGAAGGCAAAGACCCTACGAAAGTGGGAAGCTATAGGCCAATTACAATATCATCTATCGTATCAAGAATTTATTGGGGAATTATTGATGAATCCCTGAGGAGGGTCGTTCGTTTCTCTCCCCGCCAGAAGGGCTTTGTCCCGGAAGGTGGGTGTTTTAACAATGTGCACATCCTTGCGGAGTTATTACAATCCGCAAAACGTGAGCAA